>OU343216.1:33083575-33160692 GCA_910596185.1 Chrysanthemum makinoi | reverse complement strand
AATTTTTAAAATTCGATTCTCTTTAATTTGAGTATAAATCTTGATAAATAT
This sequence comes from Chrysanthemum makinoi, assembly GCA_910596185.1. Classification (NCBI taxonomy): domain Eukaryota; kingdom Viridiplantae; phylum Streptophyta; class Magnoliopsida; order Asterales; family Asteraceae; genus Chrysanthemum; species Chrysanthemum makinoi. Next base: position 33,160,641 of record OU343216.1, on the reverse strand, counting down.
TTCGATTTCTTTTTTTTTTTACATATCAAAATAGTTCTTGATTTTTCTTGATTTTTTTGCATTTTCGCCCTATTTTTACCTTTATAAATGTCGAATCGTGAAAAACTTAAAACATGAAAGTTATAGATTTTTGTTTACTTTTACAGAAAGTTATTCTTTGCTCAATTTTGCTTTTAAACTAAACCAATGAAGGTATCAACAATTGAAGGCAAAGATAGCACAAAATAATCAATGTATATAGTTTTGATGCTATATTAGTAATTTTGTTAATTTCCCTATCTTTCCTTGCTACTTAAAAAAACAAACTCAAGAACAAATTTTTAAAACCATTTTCTTCACAATATCATTCCTTACTTTGCCACTTCCCATCCGTCCCCTTCCATTCTTTAAAATTTAGACTCAGTATGCGTGTGAAGTTAAACTTTCCATTTTTCTTTTCCTTAAGTGGCAAGCTTGACCCAATTTGATCAACCAATATAGCCCAAAAAGCGCCCTTGATTTGTAATCACAACAAATACCAACCTAAATCTACATAAACAACCACACTGAACAAACTAACCTTGAGTCACGATCCTACAAAGTAAGGAAATTAAAAGGTTAAATCCTCACAATGTGACCGTGTCATTGCAATCCTCCTTTTTCTTATTAAATTCAGGTTAGGGAATATTTTTGTCATTTTTTCACCCCGTTTTTTATATGTCACCCCAAATTTCAAATGAAATAACTTTCAAATGACAAACTTTACTGAAAAACCGATTTCACCATAATTTTTAAAATTCGATTTTCTTTAATTTGGTATAAATCTTGATAAACATTTCAAACTTTTTTTTACATATTAAATAGTTCTTGATTTTCTTATTTTTTAGGCATTTTCGGCCTTATTTTTTACCTTTATAAATGTCCAATCGTGAAAAACTTAAAACATGAAAGTTATAGATTTTTGTTCACTCTTTACCAAGAAAGTTATTTGCTGCTCAATTTTGCTTTTCGTAACTAAACCGATGAAGGTATCAACAATTGAAGGCAAAGATAGCACAAAGTCATCAATGTATATAGTTTGAGGAGGGTATGTATTAGCAATTTTGTTAATTTCCCTATCTTTCCTTGCTACTTAAAAATACAAACTCAAGAACACAAATTTTAAAAACCATTTTCTTCATAGTATGATTCCCTTACTTTTCCCTCCATCAGATCCCGCTTCCATTCTTTAAAATTTAGACTCGAATATAAGTGATAGTAGTTGAAATTTTTTCCATTTCTTTTCCTTAAGTGACACAAATGACCTAATTTCAGTCAACCAATATAGCCCAAAAGCGACCAACCCCAATTTGTAATCTACAACAAATACCAACCCTAAATCTCACATAAACAACAACACATACATACCACCCTTGAGATGCGATCCTTTACAAAGTAAGGAAAATTAAAAAGGTTAGAAAGCCACTCACAATGTGACAAGGGTCTCCCATGCACTCCTGATAACGCTCAGATTGTACATGTTTTTAGTAACGTTATGCGTGCTTTTGTATATGTTATTTGGTTATATTTGTACAATTTCAGTGCTTAATTGCATCAAAAGATGTTTGTCTAGTATTTATAACCAAGTGCAGGGAAACGGAATGAAAAGTAAAGAATCTTCCACAAATAGAAGATTCCTGTTTCAGTATAGCATGTCAAGCTCAAATCAGTATTCATGTACAATTGAAGACCATGGTGATGGAAGAACCAAGTTCTACAAGTCAAAGAGAAGTTTAAGATCAATTTTCCGTAACTCAGGAAATCCAGCCGGATCGGTTGGAATATGACCATAAAGTGCCAGTGACGCAATCCCAACCGTTCGGTCGCCGCTTGCAACCGGAACGGTTGGATTCTTTGTAGAAGACCAACCGGATCGGTTGGTCATTTGACCGATCTGGTTGGAAGACCTGTATCTGCCAAATCTTCATCACTAAGCTTCCCCTTTGTATCCAAATGATTCTAGGTCCTTCCCTTGGTGTATTCTAGTCCCTTCCTAACTCCTTGGAGGCCAAGTTCAGCAATTAATACCCTAGGCCTTGGAGATAGTATAAATAGAGGCCTTTTGTGAGCATATGCGACACACCCTTCAATACAATTCTCTCTACTCATCAACAAAGCTCTTAAGCTCTCAAATTCGTCTTCAGAAGTCTAGGAAAGTTTGGAGTTCAAGAAGTTCCACATTTGGAGGCCAATTCACCAAGAAGTCTACCTCAATACTTTGGGAATCATTACCCCATCATTTGTAATCTTATTCCAAGCATTGTAAGGCTTTTAATCATGTTTTCTAATGTTCAAAGTTCTGAGTTTATGTTCATGTTTGCTATGAGTAGCTAGTTTCTTTATACACTTGCTTAAATGATGTTGATTATCATATGATTGGTTAGTGATTGTGTTAACATGTTTTAATTCAATTTCAAGTTGATTCTAAGATCCAATTGTGCTAAAGTTTCATAGTGACGTTTGTTAATCAAGTTTTACTAGTTGATGGTAATTGTAGAGGTCGAAAGAACTTATTGTTATTCAACTAGTTATAATCATTTTGTCTATGGATGATTGTTTTTACCCATTATTCTTGATTAAACAAAGGAACTAAGGTGTGGTTGTAATAAAAATACTCTTTGATTATCAAATTGGATTGGTTGGAAACATCTAAAAGGTAGTAATATTAGTTGTTGAGAATCAATTGTAGCCTTTTGTCTATGATCGGTTACCTTTTGTATTGACCATTTCTTAAGCAATTTGATGAAACATGTGGATGTTTTTGTGGTTAAGTTTATGAAAGTAAACTTATGAAACTTGAATTGATTGGTTAAACTTAATGCTTGTTTTTATGAACTAAAATCTTGACGAAGGTTTAACTTGTAAGAACAATAGATTAATGCACCAACTAATTATCACAACCAACATGTTAAGAGGTTAACACAATCACGCTAATCATGGATATGAAACTAGTTTAAGCAAGTGTAGTTTTTAATCATCTGAATTTCATTATATCTATTTGCGTTATTATATGTTTTGGATTGTCTTTGTTGATTCAAGCTTGTTAATTAGATTCACAAATCCCTTGAGCGATCTCGACTTACCTCATAATCTTGCTATAGCGGACGAGTATACTTGCTCGTATGTGTTATTGGTAATATTGGTAATTCACCTTTTATAAATTTAAAACTTGTACACACGTAGCACATCAAGTTTTTGGCGCCGCTGCCGGGGATTTGATTGTGTTTCAGCAAGTTTTGAATCCCCATCAGTCGATTCACTCCTATTTTTTTTCTTAGAAGCTTCAACCGATCCGGTTGACTCACAACTGATTCGGTTACGTCCTTAACCCCTACCAAACTGATCTAACCGATTGGTCGCATCTCGCAACCGATCCGGTTACCCCTTCTGTCCCGGAAAATTGTTTTCGTTGTTTGTCCCTGTGTTTAGGTATTGCCTGGATTCTCTAGGTCATTGTATGAACACTCGTGCAGCGGGAATAAAACCAATTACACCTCTTACCAACCTCGAACGTTTGATTGGAAGAAGAAGAAGAACACCTTTCATAGCCTTAGCCGATCGTGTACCAAGAGTACCAAACCCACCATTTGATAACCTCGTTTACAACCCTTTCACCAATTTACCTTTTCCCATGGCGGACGATCAACCCATGTGGGGAACCAACCGAGCCGTAGCACCAACCTCTGGGAGTGCTATTGTCATTTGTCAACCTTGGTGAAAACTTCACCGTGAAGGGTCATCATCTTTCTATGATCAAAGACCGTCAATTTGTGGTGGCGTCGCGGGCCGATCCGCATAAGCACATTGCTGAATTCATCGAAATTTGTGGCATGTTCCGTTATGGTGACACCGATGTCAATGCCATCAAACTCAAGCTTTTTCCATCATCACTCGCCGGAGATTCTAAAGTATGGTACAATGAATTAATCCCAGGAATTATCAACACTTGGGAGGAGATGAGGCAAGCCTTTGTAAGCTGATTCTTTCCACCTACCATGTTTGATCGATTAATGGGATAAATTCGTGCTTTCACACAAAATCCCAACGAATCACTTGTCGAGAAGCTTGGCCGGATGAAATATTTGCTTCAGTAGTTGTCATGGACATGGATTATCCAAAGGAACCATTACCCAATCTTTTACCATGGACTAGACGAAATCTCTCAAGGCATCCTTGATGCTGGAGGAATTTTTCTCTATAAGACTCCTAACGATACACACCAATTACTCGAGGATCGAGTACTTCTCAAACTCGATTGGTCCAAAGATTCCAAAACCAAACCTCTTCGAAAAACCGTTGCTTTTGTCGAAAACACCGATACCTCAAAACTCATGGAGAAAATGGAAGCCTTAACCTCCAAAATCGATTCGAAATACAAAGATATCAAAGAAGAAATGAAGGAAATGCTGAGAAGGATGCAAAGTGGAGGAAATCATCCATCGTCCGAGTGAGACGATAAGCCTATGGGTGGACCTAACGGAATTATGTCCAGGAGGATACCGTGGAGGAGGATATCGTAGTAATTATTACGGTCGAAATTATGGAAATTGTAAGCCGACGCCGACCAAGGGATGACAACCGTGATTCTCAACCACGGTGACAATCCACCACCAAACTCCGACAAAAGATGGAAGAAACGGTCGAGAAAACCATGAGAGAATTCGTGGCTAATCAAAAATTTGCAAATGATTTTATCAAAAATCAATGTTTCAATCTCAAAGCCAAAGTTGAGCAAGGACAGAAAAATCATCAAGCATCTATCCAAGATCTTGAAAACAAGTTTGGCATACTTTCTGACCAACATTCCTCTCGACCATCTGGATCGTTACCAAGCAACACCCAATCCAACCCAAAACCATTGAATGATAAGACGTACCGTCCACTACAAACGAGAAATGAGCATATTAATGCTGTCTTCACAAGAAGTGGTCTCTCGTATGATCCACCACCAAATCCCAACGAAAATACTCCCATCACCAAAGAGAGTGAGGAAGATGAGGCCGAGGAAACAAACACAAACAGCAAAAGAAAACCACACCATCTTCAAGTGCACACCAAGATTCCATATCCTCAACGCCTTTAAGAAAGATGGAAGAACGTTATAAGAAGTTCATTGAAATAATCAAAGAAGTTAGACTCAATGTTCCCCTCGTTGATGTCTTAGCGGAATGCCCAATGGAAATTCTTGAAAGAACTTCTATAATAACAAAAGCAAGCTAGAGCAAATATCGTACTTTCCTTAACGAAGAATGTTCACCATTGTCCAAACAAGATCCCACCAAAGCTCGGAGATCACGGGAGCTTTCTTATTCCATGTATTTTCGGGAATAATATTAAATGTGATGCTTTAGCCGATATTGGCAAGTTATCTATTGATGCCTTATTCGCTGTATTCCAAGCTATGCAACAACATCCTAAAACCAACAAAAATGAGCATTCGATTAGCAAATCATTCTTATCAATATCCTGTGGGTATTGCCAAGAATATGCTTGTTAGTCGAGCAAATTCATTTTTCCGTGGACTTTGTAATCTTAGAAATGGAAGAAGATAGTAAAGTCCCACTCATCTTAGGAAGACCTTTCCTAAATACTGCCGATGCAATTATCAAAGTGAAAGGCAAAGAACTCAACCTTGGAGTTGGAGAAGATCGAATCACCTTTCTAATCGATAAAGCAATGCGCTATCCACATTCCAGTGATGACACTTGTTTCAATATTGATGTTATCGATGAAGTCACTGACGAAGAATTGATGATTTCATGAAAGTAAAGTTCGAAGGAGATAACACGGAAGAAGAAGAATTGGAGGAAGAAAACTTTGAAGAAATAACTTTCAATGACGAGATGAGAATTAAATCCTCTATCGAAGAACCACCCACTGATCTCGTGCTCAAACCTCGCCAATCATCTTGAATATGCTTACTTGGAGGAAAACTCACTTCTTCCAGTAGTCATATCTTCATTGCTCGAGGACAATGAGAAAAAGTTTAGTTTGTCCTCAAAAATCACAAACAAGCTTTAAGCGGAAAACATCGACATCCGGAATTAGTCCCAATTTCGCAAACACAAAATCAATTTGAAGATGGAGTAAAACCTTTGTTGAGCGTCAACGTCGACTCAATCCCAACTTGAAAGAAGTTGTTAAAAAGGAAATCATAAAACTTCTCGATGTTTGTCATCACCCAATTGAGGATAGTCCTTGGATAAGTCATGTTCACTGTGTTCCCAAAGGAGAGGAATGACGGTTGTGACTAATGAAATAGAACTTGTTCAACTAGGTATCCTTGGTGGCGTTTGTATTGACTATCAGAAAAACAAAGCCACCAGAAAAAATCACTTTCCACTCGGTTCATGGATCAAATGCTTGAAAGACTAGCAGGAAATAAATTCTTTTGTTTCCTCGATGGATTTTCAAGATATTTCCAAATTCCAATCGATCCTAACGATCAAGAAAAGACCACTTTCACTTGTCCTTTTGGAACCTACGCGCATCGGCGTATGCCTTTTGGTCTTGCAATGCACCTACTTTTCAAAGGTGTATGATAGCCATATTCAAGACATGCGAAAACCTCCATGGAAGTTTTCATGGATGACTTTTCGATCAGGAGACTCATTTGAAGCTTGTCTTTCCAATCTTGATAAAATGCTTTCGAAAGATGCGAAGCGCATCTTGTCCTTAACGGGAAAAATGTCACTTCATGGTGACCGAAGGAATTGTGCTGCACAAGATCTCCAGTCGAGGCATGGAGGTAGATAAAGCAAAAGACGATTATCTCAAAATTACCACCAACTAACGTCAAAGCCGTTAAAGTTTTTAGGACATGCCGGTTTTTACTGTCGCTTTATCAAACATTTTTCAAAAATATCCCGTCTGATGACAAAACTTCTTGAGAAAGAATCTATCTTTGACTTCAATGCTGATTGTATAAAAGCTTTCGAAACATTGAAATCTCAACTAACTAGTGCTCCGATCATGGTTTCACCTAATTGGTCACTACCTTCGAACTTATGCGATTCGGCGATTTTCTGTTGGAGCCGTCTTAGACCAGTAAAGGAAAACACTTTTCGGCCTATATTTTTTGCCAAGACGAATAGTGCTCAGCAAAATTATAACGTCATCGAAAAATTAAGTAGTTTTCGCATTCGATAAATTCTGATCCTACATTGTGCTCTCAAAAATAGTTGTTTTCACCGATCATCCAGCGCTCAAATATCTGTTCACCAAACAAGATGCTAAGCGCGTCTTATTCATGGATTCGCTACTCCAAGAATTTGACATCGAAATAAAAGATAAGAAAGGAGCGAGAGAATCTTTGGTGACCATTTATCTCGTCTTGAAAATCCAGATCTTGAGGTTAAAGGGAAAAGAAATCGATGATTTCCCGATGAAACTCTCATGACAGGAGGAAGGCTGACGATCCTTGGTTTCCGACTTTGCGAATTATCATTTGGAGGAATTCTCGAAAGGGTTAACTCATGCTCAAAGCAAATTCTTTTGAACTTAAATACTACTTTTGGGAAGAACCATATCTTTTCAAAATGTGTCCTGATGGAATGATCCGAAGATGTGTTTCTGGTTTCGAAACCCGTCAGATTCTTGACGAATGTCATCATGGCCCAACTGGGGAACATTATGGTCCTTCCACCACAGCTAAAAAGGTTTTTGATGCTGGATTCTATTGGCCAACAATATTCAAAGAAGCACATACACTTGTTCAAAACTACGATGCTTGCCAAAGAACCACCAACCTTTCACATGAGAACAAAATGCCATTAACAAGCATCCAAGTGTGTGAAATATTCGATATTTGGGGAATAGATTTCATGGGACCCTTCAAATCCACAAATACAAATACATTCTCGTTGCTATAGATTATGTCCAAATGGAAGGAAGCTTTACCAACGAACGATGCTCGTGTCGTCATTAATTTTCTCACAAAGCTTTTTGCTCGTTATGGAATTCCTAAAGCCTTGATAGCGTCGAGGAACCCATTTCTGTAACCAACAAATGGATAAAACCATGAAAAGATATGGAGTCCATCATCGATTCGCGACTGCCTATCATCCACAAACCAGTGGAAAAGTTGAAAACACCAACAGAGCTCTTAAAAGAATACTCGGAAAGTGAAGGACAATCCTTCATGTGGTTGAAAAAATTTGACGATGCTCAGTGGGTTGTTCGTACGCTATAAAAATCCATTGACACACTTCCTGAACTCTGTATGGAAAGACTTGTCATTTGTCGTTCAAAGTTGAACATCGTTATGCTACGGCTCTCAGAAACTGTAACACCGATCTCAAAATAGCTGGAGAAAATAGATTCTGGCACGAACTCGATGAATTAAGACTCCGAGCTTATGAAAATTCCAAACTGTATAAAGCAAGTACAAAAGCTTATCATGACAAAAAGCTAAGAGTTCGAAAGGAATTCAAAGCTGGAGATGAAGTTTTGCTTTTCAACATGAAATTCAAATTCAAAGCTCCTAAATTGCAACCAAGATGGTTTGGACCATATATTGTTAAACATGGATATCCATCCAGCTATGTCGAACTTTACGACAAATAGGGTGGAAGTTTCATTGTTAATGGGCACCGAATCATGTTATACTATGATAAGGAGCAAATGAATGAAATATCAGTTGAGACAGTTTCCGAAATGAATTAAAACAATCACCTTAGCACCTTTCCGGAAGAATACCACAAATTGTTCCTTGGAAACCATCTGCTGAGTTCATCTGGAACGATATTGAAGCTGGTGAAGATTCATGTATATCCCGAACTGTTCAAATGTTCAAATCTGTATACGTGTCGGTAAACCGGAAGATTCGAGTCGGTGATGACTCGATGTAATAAATACTTTGCCCTTCGGGAGGCAACCCGTGTGTTCCGATTTGATTTCATTACGTGGCAAAGTTTAAACCATTGGTTGAACTTAAGTGTGGTTTTCTAATAAAACTCTTTTGTTTAAAAGATTTTGTGTGGTAATGATTACTCCAGAACGGGACACTTAATGAAGATAATTAAGTGACAAACTCATTGGAATATCTGGTTTCATCTCTATTTTCCCTATTTCTATACTTTGAAGTTTGTTTTTCACATTGAGGACAATGATCAACTTAAGGTGTGGGGGTGAATAGGAAAAATTAGAGTTTTCATGCTTAAATTTAAATTTTGTTTGCCCTTGTGATCTAGTTATTTTTTACACTTTTAGGATAATATATTAGAATAACTGAATCAAACCACTGGTAAAGCTGGTAATATTTGAAACCGAGATGTGTTCGATTATTATTGCAATCCATTCGGATCGATGACATTTGCTAGCACAAATTATAGCCCTTTCACTAAGTGAGGATTTAAGCCTTTCTATAAAGCATACATCTTTTATGCTTGGATCTTTTTGCTATGAGTGTCATGGGTTTGATTTATTCTAGAACTTGTACTTGTAAATCATTACGGACCGCAGTGAGATCCATTACATTAGTGATATAAGTGATTCGTGTGATAAAGAGAGCACCTTAGGATTTAACCCAAATGGCCCCGGTTTACATCTAATGATATATTAGCTAGCCACATCGGTTAGTTAACCACCTACATGGACCCATTTGTAGTGCTCATTTTTAGCACTAGATACTCCTAGTTATACCCTCTGAGCCATCCTTTTCATTTTTGCTTCATCCAGAAAAATACAAAAAGATTTTACCACTAAAACCTAGCCTTCCCTTGTCAATGTCTAAGTGGTTGGTTGCTAGTCACCTGGAAAGTGAAGATTGTTCAAATGATTATGAGTTACCACATCTTGTTAGATTGATTGAGCCATTTCATGGAAGTGCTTATGTTCAAAAAAAAAGAAAAAATGTGTTGAAAGTATCGATGTATTAGCCATGTTCGAAGAAAAATTGTCATGGCAAAACAAACCGAAGAGTTGTGGAAAGCCGAAGAAAAGTGAAGCTTTAAATCATTCATTGGTTTTGCGGAATGTTTGGTAGCTAGCAACACGTGTATTAGACTTGATTTTATTTTTATTTTAACACCAATTTCATTAACATTCCCATGCCTTTTCCATACCCTTAACCCGAAGCCTATCATTATAACCCGAATAAAATTCCTCTTTAGATGTTTTTGCTTGGTGCTCACGCCATGTCGGTGGAGTTTTGTTTCTTGTACAAGCTTATGGTTATAATCTAATCATGACTGAGCAATGAGTGTGATTTATCTTGTTACTCCACTAAAAATGAGTGATTGAGTGAATTATATTTTGTTCCTTTTTCTTGAGGTGTTTTGAAATGTTAATCAAGCAAGAAAATCATTGGATATTGTCAAACATCTTGGAAGTTTCACCCTAAAAGCATAATTGATGAATCTTCTCTCGTACTAGTACTTGGTTGATTTGCATCATATTTTCGTAATCATGATCATGTACTAGTGGATGTTGTTTTTCCTAGATTTGCTTGCGGGAAAGGAAAGTTTAAGTGTGGGGGAATTTGATAACACTCAGATTGTACATGTTTTTAGCAACGTTATGCGTGCTTTTGTATATGTTATTTGGTTATATTTGTATGATTTCAGTGCTTAATTGCATCAAAAGATGTTTGTCTAGTATTTATAACCAAGTGCAGGGAAACGGAAGGAAAAGTAAAGAATATTCAACAAATAGAAGATCCCGTTTGATAAAGCATGTCACACAAATTAGTATTCATGTACCATTGAAGACCATGGTGATGGAAGAACCAAGTTCTACAAGTCAAAGAGAAGTCTAAGATCAATTTTCCCTTTCGGAAATCAGCCGGATCGGTTGGAATATGACCATAAAGTGCCATGTATGCCATCCCAACCGTTCGGTCGCCACATGGCCGGAGCGGTTGGATTCTTTATAAAGACCAACGGATCGGTTGGTCGTTTGACCGATCGGTTGGAAGAACTATATCTACCAAATCTTCATCACTAAGCTTCCCTTTGTATCCAAGATTCTAGGTCCTTCCCTTGGTGTATTTTAGTCCCTTCAACTCTTGGAGGCCAAGTTTAGCAATTAATACCCTTGGCCTTGGAGCTAGTATAAATAGAGGCCTTTTGTGAGCATATGAGACACACCCTTCAATACAGTTCTCTCTACTCATCAACAAAGCTCTTAAGCTCTCAAATTCTTCCTTAGAAGTCCAGGAAAGTTTGGAGTTCCAGAAGTTCCACAATTGGAGGCCAAATCACGAAGTCTACCTAATACTTTGGGAATCATTACCCCATCATTTGTAATCTTATTCCAAGCATTGTAAGACTTTTAATCATGTTTTCTAATATTCAAAGTTCTGATTTTATGTTCATGTTTACTACGAGTAGCTAGTTTCTTTATACACTTGCTTAAATTATGTTGATTATCATATGATTGGTTAGTGATTGGGTTAACATGTTTTAATACAATTTCAAGTTGATTCTAAGATCCAATTGTGCTAAAGTTTCATAGTGACAAAGTTTGACTAGTTTATGGTAATTGTAGAGGTCGAAAGAACTTATTGTTATTCAACTAGTTATAATCATTTTGTCTATGGATGATTGTTTTTACCCATTATTCTTGATTAAACAAAGGAACTAAGGTGCGGTTGTAATAAAAATACTCTTTGATTATCAAATTGGATTGGTTGGAAACATCTAAAAGGTTGTAAGATTAGTTGTTGAGAATCAATTGTAGCCTTCTGTCTATGATCGGTTACCTTTTGTATTGACCATTTCTTAAGCAATTTGATGAAACAAGTGGATGTTTTTGTGTTTAAGTTTGTGAAAGTAAACTTATGAAACTTGAATTGATCTTGAATTGATTGGTTAAACTTAATGCTTGTTTTTATGAACTAAAATCTTGACGAAAGTTTAACTTGTAAGAACAATAGATTAGTACAGCAACTAATTATCACAAACAACATGTTAAGAGGTTAACACAATCACGCTAATCATGGATATGAAACTAGTTTAAGCAAGTTTTGTTTTTAATCATCTGAATTTCATTATATCTATTTGCGTTATTATATGTTTTGGATTGTCTTTGTTGATTCAAGCTTGTTAATTAGATTCACTCAAATCCCTGCGAACGATCTCGACTTACCTCATAATCTTCCTATAACGGACGAGTATACTTGCTCGTATGTGTTATTGGTAATATTGGTAATTCACCTTTTATAAATTTAAAACTTATACACACGTAGCACATCAACTCCCTCCTTTTTTTCTTATTAAATTCGGTTAGGGGGTATTTTTGTCATTTTAACCCGTTTTTTATATTCCACCCAAAATTTCAAATGCAAATAACTTTCAAATGACAAACTTTTACGAAAAACCGATATCACCATAATTTTTAAAATTCGATTCTCTTTAATTTGGTATAAATCTTGATAAATATTTCGAACTTTTTTTTTGACATATCAAATAGTTCTTGATTTACTTGATTTTTTTGGCATTTTCGGCCCTATTTATTACCTTTATAAATATCGAATCGTGAAAATTTTAAAACATGAAAGTTATAGATTTTTGTTCACTCTTTACCCAGAAAGTTATTTGCTCCTCAATTTTGCTTTTCGTAACTAAACCGATGAAGGTATCAACAATTGAAGGCAAATATAGCACAAAATAATCAATGTATATAGTTTTGAGGGTATATTAGTAATTTTGTTAATTCCTATCTTTCCCTATTACTTTAAAATCAAACTCAAGCAAAATTTTAAAAACCATTTTTCACAGTATCATTCCTTATTTTTGCCCTTCCATCGGTCCCTTCCATTCTTTAAAATTTTAGACTTCGGTATCAGTGATAGTAGTTGAAATTTTCCATTTCTTTTCCTTAAGTGACACAATGAGCAATTTCGATCAACCAATATAGCCCAAAAGCAGACCCAACCTAATTTGTAATCCTACAACAAATACCAACCTAAATCTCACATAAACAACTTAACACATACATACCACTATGAGATGCGATCCTTGCAAATAGTACAAAATTAAAAAGGTTAAAAGCCACTCACAATGTGACAAGTGTCCCCGGCACTCCCTCGTTTTTTCTTATTAAATTCGGTTAGGGGGTATTTTTGTCATTTTGACCCGTTTTTTATATTCCATCCCAAATTTCAAACGCAAATAACTTTCAAATGACAAACTTTTACGAAAAACCGATTTCACCATAATTTTTAAAATTCGATTCTATTTAATTTGGTATAAATCTTGATAAATATTTCTAACTTTTTTTTACATATCAAATAGTTCTTGATTTTCTTATTCTTTGGGCATTTTCGGCCCTATTTTTTACCTTTATAAATATCGAATCGTGAAAAACTTAAAACATGAAAGTTATAGATTTTTGTTCACTATTTACCCAGAAAGTTATTTGTTGCTCAATTTTACTTTTCGTAACTGTTGGATCGATATACTCTAACCAAACTAACTATGTAGCTTGTAAGGGCTTAGCAACCTCGAATAAATCCTAAGTCACTAACAATGAAACACTGATATAACTTTACTAAGTATCACGGAAACTACTTCAATAAAGCTAAAAAGAATAACTTTAACTTCAACGTGATTTTATTTACACTTTGGATCTTCTTGATACGGATTCACTAACAATCCTTTTGACTCAATATTCTCTCTAAAGTCGTATTTTGTAAATTATAAATCACGTATCTCTAATACCAATCTAGGGGTCCTTTTATAGGCATAAGGATAACCACAAGTCGATTGACAACTTTAATCCTTGTAATAGATAGAAATAATACTAAACTAAGAAAATTCTAGATAAACATTAATTTCCATAAAACATTCTATTATAACCGTCTTTAAGCTGTGCAGTACTTTGATGTATAGCAGTACTTTGACCTTTATATAAAAGCGATGCTTTGACCATCTTAGGCTATTAAATAGGTTTGGGACTGGTTTAAGCATATTGTACCTTTAACATCTTTGTCTTGAAGAAAGATTGTGTCTTGATCTTGATTTATGTTGTACTTTACTTGCTTGTATTATCATCGTCAAAGTAGTCTTTATAAAGCAATCCTTTTCAACAACAATCGGCAATCTTCATCTTTTACTACTCAAACACATATTTAAAATTATACATGGATCATAAAGTTTCAGTCTATTCTCATCATTTCGGTGTGTAAATTCTGTGAAAGTGAATCATTGAAAATTAATGGATTTTGATCTCTTTATAAAGCAATTAACTCGGAGTAACCAATGTTTAGGTGTAATAAAACCATGGTACATTGATAACCATATGATTTTTAGCAAATCATCATTTATCAACAGTTTGTTTTGTCTTTACCAAAAATTAAGTACCCTTTTTGGACTAGTTAGTTCTTGCAACCATGGTGAACTAATTACCATATAAATGGTTTTCCATGACCTTTACCAAACCATTTTTCTTGTGGGCTAGCCAACTCTTCCTTTATATCAGATATGGTGAGTTGATTACCATACAACTTATTGGCAAGTTGTCAACCATGTGGTTGAGATATCTTTACGAGCCGTTTTGCTCATGGATTAGCCAATCCTTTTGTTAGACATGGTGGATTGATAACCTTTTATTATAACCATCTCAAAAACCATTTGTTGTTGTTAACTTTTGTTTCAAAACATTTTGCACTTAACAAAAGTTTGCTTATTTTATATTAAAAATCGTTCTTGGTTTTATTATACTTAGCGATACTTTAGTTAAATCTTGTTTGATCAGCTGATACTTTGAATAAAGTCGCGATTTTTCAAAGATATACAATTAAGAATCATACGGTATTTATGCATCATCATCGACCATAGTTGACCATCGATAAACAATTCATTGACCATAAAAGAGCTGATTTCATTATCCTCTTCAACCTCCATACCATGATCTAGCATTCTTCTCATAAGATCTGATGTAAGCGGATATCTTCTTTGTTAGGAATTAGAAATTCCAGGTATTAAAGAGTCGGTCACCTCAAGTATATGTAATCGTTAGAAAGCTCGTAGTCATAGTACTTTTATGTTAAGTAGTATTTAGTTTAGTAACACCGTGGAGGACATACGGGTCTTTACCCACTTATATGCGATCCACGACCGTTGTGTGGCGTTTTATTGTAAGACTATAAATACTCTCTACCTTCCAAGGTAGAGAGTTGGAGCTCATAATAAAATTTTTCTTTCTCTCACTAAGTTCCCTAAACCTCTAACTTTCTCTCTCTAGAATTCCACTTATACGCCTACTTTGTGTTATGGTTTGATGTGTATGTGAAATCCAATATCCTACAATTGGTATCAAGAGCCATGGTTAGATCATATCTTGCACATCTTTGGATTTCTAGTGGTTTTAGGTGGTTTTTGAGTTTGAAAAAGTTTAGTGGTTTTGCATCATTTGGTTGATTTCTTGTGTTAAAGCTTGGATTTTGTTAGTACTTTAGTGTTTAGAATCATCACAAGTGTTTAGGTTTTCATTTGGTAAGCTTGAATCATCTTGGTTGGGTTGTTTTGGATTGAAAAGTGGTGTTTGTGAAGTTTTCTAGCTAGCGACTTGTTCTACGGATAGCTTTTCTTGCTAGCGACTTGCTTTACATTTTGGTAGCGAGTTGCGGTTTGTGGAGTTAGCGACTTAGGCCTAGCGACTTGCTAGTGAGACAAGCCGAAAACAGTCAAGTAGTGGAATCTCCACTTACGGTAGCGACTGTGGAAGTTAGCGACTTGTACTTTATATTGTTAGCGACTTGGTGTTAGCGAATTGCCCTATTTAGCGACTTGAATATTAGCGACTTGGTGATTAGCGAATTGCGCCAAAATTTTGTTAGCGACTTGGATTGTAGCGAGTTGTTACATAACGACTTGGAACTTTAGCGACTTAGCACTTAGCGACTTGGTTCATAATTTTCCTAGCGACTTGAGTGATATCCTTTGAATACGGTTTTCTCTTGATTTAGTAAAATCCGGTGAAAGAATCTATTTCTTGGTTTAATCATAGAGTTATAAAATCCGTTTACTTGTCATCATGTCTACCAACGTTCCTACAATCATCTCCACTGTTTTCGAGGATGTTCAAGCAGCTGGTTCAGATACTCGTCCACCCATGCTTGACAGAACCGACTATGACTCTTGGGCTCAACGAATCAGATTGTACTGTCTTGGAAAGAAAAATGGGGTCAACATTCTCAAATCCATTGATGAAGGACCTTACCGAGTTGAAACTACTAGAGATATACTTGATACTGCTGAAGATGGAACTTTGATTTCTGGAATGGACGAGACCAAAGATGTATGATGAGCTTGATGATAAGGAGAAAAGAGATTCGATCTGAGATATCGAGCTTCAACATTATTCTTCAAGGTCTTCCAAAAGACATCTACAAGCTTATCAATCACAACACTGAAGCAAAAGCTGTATGGGACAATGTCAAGATGCTTCTTTCGGTTCGAATTAACTATGAAAGGCAGAATCACAACTCTATGATGAATTTGAGCACTTCAAGATGAAACCAGATGAAAGTGTCTATGAGTACTATGTGAGATTTCATAAGTTGGTGAATGACATGAGGAACATCGGAATGACTATGCCTAACATTCGTGAACTCAAAATTTGTGAACAACATGAATCGAATGGCACAAGTTTGTTACTTCGTGAAGCTCACTAAAGGATTGAAGAATACAAACTATGAGCAACTCTATGCCTTCCTTCTTCAGAATGAGAGACATGCCATGTTTGAAAAGAGGATTCTTGAACAATTCAAAACAAATCGGGAGAGACAAGCTCATCAAATGATTCAACGCCTCTCAAACATTGGGATTACCACTAAAGCTTCACAAGTTATACCCATGGGTGATGGTAATCACAAACTCATTCCGATCCAAGTTCAAACAAGTGATCTTGCGCACGTGGGTAACTTCATTAATCAACTAGCTCTCTTGATTAGTCAAAACATGAATTCTCTCCCACAAACCAACAACAACCTCGAACGACTTCTAACCCACACAATCAAGCTCTTGTCAAGATGGGAAAATTATTGTGCAACCAGTTCAGGAAAACCGGTATGATCAAGAAGAGGAGGAGAGTAGAGGTTATGTTGGTATCGAAATGAGGAAGGAATGGAAATCAAGGTCAAACTAAGCGATCAAATGTTATAACGTGGTGGTGAGGACACATTGCAAGGAACGCACATCTCCAGCGTCCACGAATCTGATTACTTGAGAGATAAGATCTTGCTTGTACAAGCTGGATAATGGTGCTTGCTTTGGATGAAGAGGAGTTGTTGTTTCTTGTTGAGGGCAATGCCAAGACCTATGATGCAGATGTGGATGAGCAGCCTATTCAGGAGATAGGTCACAATCATCTGAATGCCTTTCAAGTCGCGATTGTGATGCATCACGACTCGATGTGGATGATGGACCTACTGCACACACAATTTTATGGCTAGCATTTCTCCAATGGTTTCTCCCAAGGTCTCTTCTTCACCACAAGTGGCCCATCCAACAAACTCATCTCAGAGGTATTAAAACTATCGATGATCGATGTACAAAAGATGCATGACAAAGTACAATCAACTAAAACTATTGAATCAAATATTGAAAATATGGGTAATATCAATGTTGTCCCATATGATCAATATGTGAAACAAAGTGAAAGTGAAATTGTACCAAGTGATGCATCTTCTGCAGTCAAAGATGACTATGTTTTTTATGAATACACTGCATGTGCCCCGATGATTTGTTATCTCACTGAATGCCTATAAAGAACGTGTTGCTATTTATGAACAACGTGATAAATTTGAGTTGACCACTAGTGAAGCGGGAAATGGATGACTAATAAAACAAAGAGTTAAACTCCTTACAAAAAACTTTCAAAAGCTGCTAAGCAAAAACAAGAACTTCAAGAAAATGTTAAAATGCTTAAGCAAGAATTTAATGCTAAGGAATCAAAACTTTTGAATGATTTTTCTAATCTAAAAACTTTGAAAAACAAGCTTGAAAATAAGTTGTAGGTACAAGGAAACACCATTGTTGCTCACATGATCACTAAGCATAGAGTCCTAAGCGATAAGCATAGCATTCCCCTTGTTGAGGAACCAAATCCAGAGGTCATTAAAAGGCTAGAAATGCTCATAAGGTTCTTTATGATGGCAATGAAATCCTTAAACCTAGACAGAAACCTAGTTGCTTTGAGTGCTGAGGAGGAAGATAAGAAATCGAGATGAAATCACTAGGAAAAGTTAAACAAGAAACTAGATGATCCAAATGTAAAAGAAAAGAAAGTAATCATCACACCCCATGATTACAAAAGGAGAATGGATTTCCTTAAACATGTTTAAGCCTCGACATTGTTAACTCCGAACAAGTTTCGGAAAATGGATTTAGATAAGCGAAAGCTGAAAATATTGTTGAAACCAACCCCTTTGGAAAATGCCTAGAAGCGATTGTGTATCCTCCAATACACCAATGCATCTAGTTCCTAGAACAATTGCCACTAAAAGCAAGACCTTAATCAGCCAATATGTTATCTTTCAACTATTTGTTGATTTTGAGAAAACTTGCAAGAAAAGGATCACACCCACTGGTATAACGGAAGGAGAAAGAGGTTTTGAGCAAACTAAAGAATGTTATTTAACTGAGGTCATGCCTTTCTTTAAACAACTAAAAGATCACTTTGAGAGTCTTAAAAAGGGAATGAATTCAGACATTAAAGAAATGGAAAGGAATTTGATGCAATGATAGTTGAGGTTAGTGACTATGAGCGAGCATTAAAATATAATGAGATTGAAAGGAAGAACTTGCATACACTAAATGAGAATATGATTTCTGAATGTGTTGCTCAAGATGTGTTTTCAATTGCTACAAATTGTTCTATTAATGCTTCTCAATTTCATGAATTATCTGTTGCCCTGAAAGTCTCCCATGATCGTGTCATTGAGCTTGAAACAAATAATTCTAAATTAACGAGAAAATTGCTGGATGATCACGACAATTTGGTTAAACATTTTTCTAAACTAGAAGTTGAGCATTTTAATTTACAACTAAAATATCAACATCTTAAAGAAAATGTCAAAACTTCAAATATCAAGACATCCTCGGATGCTCCAGAGTTTGATGCAGTTTTCAAATTAACAAGCGTGATGAACATTCAAGCTCATTGCCACGACGTCGAGAAAGTTGAAAGCCCAAATCTCTCAATTAAAGGGTCAAAAGAACAATATGACAGGCTCCCAAATGCCTCCTCCTTTAGATTCTCAGAATTCTCAAACTTTTCATCTTCAAAACTTAGTTGTTGCCTTACAAAAGGAGCGAGAGTTTTTCTAGAAGAAAATGAAAAAGTTAAGCGACATTTTAAAGAGTTATATGATTCAATAAAAGTCACCCGTGACCAAAACAACGAAAAATAACGTCTTTACAAAAGGAAATTGAGAATCTGAGAAGTCAGGGAAATGGAAACTACCACTTGTTTTCAATAAGAATGTTGTCTCAAAGTCACCCTTAGATTGCAAATACACCGTGACAGTTAAATATATTCCTCCTCATCTTAGGAATAATGAACATGCTTTTCATGACTACCGTGCTCACCTTAAGGATAGTCTAGAATGTCTCCGTGAGATTGTCGAAGAGGATTTCATTAACAAACCTCTTGATAGTGAAATTAGGTTTGCTTGCCTCCAGGCCAAGCGATCTCAAGAGTTGCTAGAATGTGTAATTGCAACATGTCCCAAATTCTTAACCTTAGGTGCAAAGGCAAAGGCGTGATGCCTTGTTCTATGCCTAGTCTTAGAGCCTTCAAACCATTCTAGGCCCAGTTTTAAGAAAGTATACATCAATGTGTCGTCTAGTAATACAGATCCTTGCACGTCTAGTTCGAGAATGGGTAAAAAGTAGATCAACCAACTAATGTTCCCATAATTCCCTCTACAGGAGTAATCAATGACATTAAAGCGAGCCGGTCAAAGTCTCAAGACAATACAAGGAATGATAGGACCTCGCAAGCTAAGAATGTGCATTTGAAGAGAGTAGAAGACCAACCTAGGAACTTTAAGCTTGAGTTGAATAAATCGAATCGTGTTGATTCTAGTATTAGCCTTAAATGCTTGTAATTAATTAATTACGATACTATTTGCAAACCTTGTAATGATGTGCGCTTGAATTCATTGCTAATCATGAATGTGGTGTGAATGCTTTGTCTAATCGTCAAATGCCCGTTAAAATTGTTAATGCTAATAATGCAAAGCGGCAAAAAGGCAAAAACGAAAGATTGTTAGAAAACAGTGGAAACCCACAAGAAGAACTTTTATAAAGATAGGTTATTATTGGATACCTTTTGGTCATAAGAATAATCAGTTTGGTCTCAAACGCTAAGATTATGCCCACTAGAAAATGGATGCCTCTTGGTAGAACTATTCCCTTAAGAAGTGAACATACTTTGAATAGGTCAAATCTGAGACACCAGACATTGCATCTATTCCCAATGATTCCATTGCTTACTTCGATATGGATGTTTCTATTTTTGATGTGGGTGTTCCAATTATTGTTACTAACCAAGTGGAACCCATTCTTGCATGGGGATCCCAATTATACAGTTATCCATTCTTGTCAGGTTCATGCGGATCGTTCAAATCGTTACGTGGTACGGACTCAGCCGTTTGTTCCAAGCATATACTGGAGACCGGTCGGCGGCTCATGAACTTCGTGAGCAAATTCATCGGAGACGTTAGATTGGTAATGATCATTTGGTGCAATTATGGGTTATGGTGATTATGTTGTTGGTGATAGTGTTATCTCTAGAGTATACTATGTGGAAGGTCTTGGTCATAATCTGTTCTCTGTTGGTCAATTTTGTGATTCTGATCTAGAAGTAGCCTTCTGAAAACATACTTGTTTTGTTAGAGAACTTGATGGTAAGGAACTTTTAAGAGGAACTCGTGGTTCAAATCTTTACACCATCTCTATCGATGATATGATGAAGTCTTCTCCAATTTACTTGTTGTCAAAGGCTTCAAAACAAAGTCATGGTTATGGCATCGTCGTCTCAATCACTTGAACTTCGGCACCATCAATGATCTCTCCCGAAAGGACTTAGTTGTAGGTTTACCTCGACTAAAGTATGAAAAGGATCATCTTTGTTCAGCATGTCAATTGGGAAAAGCAAGAAGTATGCCCATAAACCCAAACCTACTAACTCCCACGAAGTTCTTCATACAATTCATATGGATTTATGTGGACCAATGAGAGTGCAGAATATCTTTGGGAAGAAATATGTGTTAGTTGTGGTTGATGATTACTCTAGATTCACCTGGGTCAAGTTCTTAAGGACAAAGGATGAAACTCCCGATATCATCATCAAACTCATCAAGCGTACAAGTTCGACTTAACAAAACCGTCAGAATTATCCGGACGGACAATGGAACTGAGTTTGTTAACAAACAACTTAGTGAATTTTATGAAAGCATTGGAATCAGCCATCAAAGAAGTGTTCCACGAACTCCTCAACCGAACGGTGTAGTTGAAAGGCGAAATCGAACTCTTGTAGAAGCCGCTAGAACAATGCTGATTTACTCAAAGTTTCCAATGTTTCTCTGGGTGGCTATGTGCCATTGCATGCTACACACAAAATCGTTCCCGATTCACCTTGTTCATGGAAAAACTCCATATGAACTTGTCCCACAATGAAAACCTAATCTCTCTTTCCTTCGTGTGTTTGGTGCATTGTGTTATCCAACTAATGAGGGTCAAGACTTAGGCAAACTTAGAGCTAAAGCAGACATTGGAGTATTTGTAGGGTATGCACCAAACAAAAAGGGATACCTAATCTACAACAAAAGAACCCGAAATATCATGGAAACAATTCACGTTACGTTTGATGAGTGACGGTCAAATGGCTCTGGACAATCAGATTGACCCGCACTTCAAAACAGTCCCATTGGTTCATCCCTTGTTCCAAACTTTCTAAAAACTCCATATGTACCTCCATCCGAAGATGATTTAAAGAAATTGTTTGATCCTATGTTTGATGAACTTTATGATCCAAGTACTAATGTGGTGTCGATTCCTACAAGAGGCATTTCATATTCACGTGAATGAAGTCAATCCCTCGATCTCAATATCATTAAGTCAAGAAGCGTCTGCTGCGATCCTTCGTCTCATCAACAAATCATCATTCTTCAAATGTACATCATGGAACTGTTTACGGCATCAATGATGAAGTTAATCCCTTTGCTACCCCTGAAGATGCTCCATTTGAAAACATATTTGCTCACAATCTTCATCGAACCATCTTCTTCGGAGACATCGACTTCTACGCTACAGGTCCTCAACAACTACCACATGAACACCTCAGAAAATGGACTCACGATCATCCATTAGACAACATCATTGGAAATCTTTCTCGTCCGGTATCACACGGAAACAACTTGCAACCGATGCCTTATGGTGCTTCTTCAACTCCGTACTCTCTAAGATCGAACCAAAAGATGTTAAAACCGCCATGAATGAAGACAGCAGGTTCAATGCCATGCAAGATGAAATTCATGAGTTTGATCGACTTGATGTATGGGAGTTAGTACCTGCTCCAAAGTGTGCTATGATTATTGCTCTAAAATGGATCTTCAAAGTGAAACTTGATGAGCATGGTGATGTGTTGAAGAACAAGGCTCGATTAGTTGCTAAAGGATACCGTCAAGAGGAGGGTATAGACTTTGAAGAATCTTTTGCTCTAGTTGCTCGAATCGAGGCAATTAGAATCTTTTGGCTAATCTTTGCAAGTAAGAACATGGTAGTCTATCAAATGGACGTGAAGACGGCATTCTCGACGACGGGAGATCTTAAAGAAGTCGTCTATGTCGGTAAACGAAGGATTTGTGAATCAAGACATCCTACCCACGTTTATCGTTTGAAGAAGGCTCTTTATGGTTTAAAGCAAGCTTCAAGGGCATGGTATGATACGCTATCAAAGTTCCTTCTATCTACCGGATTTGCAAAGGAGCGATTGATCCAACATTGTTCACCGAGAAGTCGGGCAAACATTTAATTCATGTTCAAATTTATGTTGATGATATTATTTTTGCCTCGACTGACCCCAATGAATGTGATCGTTTTCAAATGAAATGAGTTCAAAATTTCAAATGTCAATGATGGGACAAATGTCATTTTCTTGGGATTACAAATTTCACAAAGTTCCGGAGGCATTTTCATAAATCAATCTAAATATGCTACTGAGATCTTAAAGAAATTTGGATTTGATTCAAGTGACCTGTTGACACTCCCATGATTGATCGAACCAAACTAGATGAGGACCACTCGGGGATCATGATTGACCAAACGAAATATCGTAGTATGATTGGATCCACGATGTACCTCACGGCTAGTAGACCGACATCTTGTTATTTGTTTGCATGTGTGCTAGATACGGCTAAGCCTACTAAAAGCACCTTGAAGCGGTTAAGCGGGTCTTTCGGTATCTCCAAGGAACCATCAATATGGGACTTTGGTACCCGAAGGACACCGGTATATCACTAACAACCTATGCATGCGGATCTGATCATGCGGGATGTCAAGATACCGTCGAAGCATGCGGAGGTGCTTTCGATTTTTGGGTGATAAGCTTGTGAGCTGGTCTTCAAAGAAGCAAATGAGTACTTCTATTTCCTCTATAGAGGCAGAATACATAGCCATGTCATCTTGTTGTGCTCAAATCTTATGGATGAGATCTCAATTATCTTACTATGGCTTTGAATTCAACAAAATCCTCTCATCTTGTGATAATAAAAGTGCTATTGCTCTTTCATGCAACAACGTTCAACACTCAAGAGCAAAGCATATCGACATTCGACATCATTTCATCAGGGGAACAAGTGGAAAAAGGTGTGGTGGAACTCTATTTTGTGAGTCGAATATCGGTTAGCGGACATCTTCACCAAAGCTCTTCCAAGAGAGCGTTTTGAGTTCTATACTTCCCGACTAGGCTTGAAAAGCCTTCAACCGAAAACACTCAACGCGTCTTGAAGAAAGGCGAGGAGTAAAGGTCTATTCTCATCTATCTCTTGTAAATATTTATTCGAAAAACAAAATACAAAATTATAAAACTTTCAAAATCCATAAAAATTGAAAAATTCGAAAAATCTTCAAAAAATATTGTCAATTTGTCATGTTTTCTCGATTCGATAATATCTACGGTCTTTGTGCTGTCATTCAAAGAATGACACGGGACTTTAGATGTTGTTCGAATTCTTATAAAAAAAATAAAAAATAAATAAAAATAAAAAAATAATAAAAAAATTGAGAGAAAGAGAAAAAAAATGGTTTATTGTCATTTCAGCAAACCTTTTCAAAAGAAAGAAACAGAGCCATACTTTATCATGTTTTAAAATTCCATGCTCGATTCTAAAACATTTATCTGGAAAACTAACGCTTATGAAAAATAACTTCGGACTCTATTTTTGATAATCATCTGGACTTATTTGTCAAAATATCTATCTCTCAATCAACAACCTATGTCATTGATTGAGGGGAGAATGATTTCAATTAAATTAAAAAGTTATTTGGCATTCAATTGTTTTCAAAAGATAATCATGCATGTTTAACCAATGGAGTTTAAAATCTCAAAATCAGATCCTTATCAGTTAAACGCTTTCATAATCAAGTCACAATTCTCCTCAAAAGCTTTCAAAATCAATTTAAATCTATAAGAGATCACAAATCTCAAATGATTTGATAATTGTGATCGGGGAGAATGTGTGATTTAAATTGGATTTAAACCGATAATTCGGTAAATGGTTTTATAAGGATGTACAAGCTCTCCTTCCACATGTGACAAACGATTTCAAATTTTCCATGCACATGTTGAGGGGAGCATCTATCTTAAACCTATGATTTGAAACGTGATCACTTATCTCAATGTGCGGGTTCCCTCTAGTATGTGCAAAACTCTTTTCAAATCTCGAGGCACATATTGAGGGGAGCAAAATCATGAAAACCTCATCCTTCCCAAAATGCTTTATCTACTTGATTCGATTAGGGAAGTGATGTTGATATTTTTAGAAAATGGTAATCAAAGAAGTTAATTCTTTTTCTTGCCTCCGTGTGGAAAACTATTTCAAATACTTGATTCACATGTTGAGGGGAGTTCTTCTTCTAAAAATATCAAAAACAATTCAAGTACAAAATGCTTTGATAATATATCACAAGTATCCGGATTGATTTTCAAATGGTTTTCAATTGGTTCCTATGGCGGATGAACAATACCAAATAGACCGACCAACTTTACTTTATGTATGGTGATATAAGGATGATAAGGTTAGGTATTGTTCCCATGATCCGCCAGAACCGGAGGGATCTACCCAGGACAATCCACTAGATAGTGTAGAGTCCTTAGGTATGATGAAAAAAGGAGAAAAGTTAGATATGGGAAGAGTCGACAGAGAGCCGAGCTAGTCTGGAATAAACCCAACAAGGTTCTAGTTATGAAGTCTCGGTAAGCACTGAAGGGGTGAAGAATGAAAAAGAATTGAATGAGAAAAGGGTGAAAACAAATAGCCCTCTAATTATTCAACCTTAGGGCGTAAACGGGTTCAATTCATATGCTCTTGGTGGTTACTTAGGTAACTCGGTATTGAAGACAAGGCGTCATGGACCCAGTGGCCTACTGCACTAAACTTCCCAAACCACTCAAGTTCCTCTTAAAAGGGCTTGTTTCATTCTCACGGGGAACCTACATTATCTATCTACTTTCTCTTAGAGATTGTTGATATTGAAGAAGGAGAACCTCTCCCTAGTCTCGATATAGGATCCAAATATGCACAAATTGAGTCTAGAGCCACGAGATCATCAATAAATCTCATTAGGACACTTTCAATGAAGACTCTCTATTTCACACAATGTGGAAAGAGATTATATCTTGAGTCCTACGCATTATCCTTGTGGTATTGCCAGAACATCCGAGTGATGTGTTTACATATTCACTGTGAAGATGGAAAGCCTTCTGGAGCCAACATCTAACAAGCTCTTGGTAGGTGGCATGTGAGATCTATTATCTGGATCAACCATGTGACAAGCTGAAGAAACAATGGGGCGATTCAATCTTTTGAATCAATCCTGGTTCGGGTTATGGATTGACGGATACCTTTGAAAAACCGGTCTTTGTGCTTTAAAACTCTTTTCATTAGCACGTCGCCCGTGTACTAATTTTTCAAATCAAAAGGTGTTTTATGATTGATAATTGATTTTCATTAAAACCTTCGTTATATTGCAAAAACAATTTCTATTGAGCAATACATGATTGTTTCTCAAATCTCTTTTCATCAATCGATGGACTTAAATTATTGGTTCACTCACTCCGTGTTGTCTTCTTTGAGACGTTCGGTTTGAGAACAGCTAGAAGCATTCGCGAAACCTGTCAATGAGGAAATTCTTCGAATTATACCGATCACGAGGCGGTACTTATCGATCAACGGGAACCGTGGGCGTGTACCTCAATTCAACGAAAGTGATCAAAGACACTTTCGTGCGCTTTATTGTAACTTGTCTTATGCAGTCACGTATACACCCGACGTTTGCGGTGATCGTAATGGAAGCGGTCAATCCATAGCCGCATGCTCACACTAACATGATCGGATTGCATCAATGACTCGATATTCTAACTCCATGCTTCTGCTACGCTGCTGCAAATATCATGAATCATCTAAAGCTTCCGCTACTCGATGAGAAGATATCATGATCGAATATGAGCATGTTGGTCGAAAGTCACAACATCACATAATACCAACACCACAATGGATGTATCAGAGATTTTCTATTATGATCTCAAAAGCTGGCTCAACATTATTATCCGTGGATCAGATAAAGACCTCCACTTGGATTAACCAAACATGCAATGAGTGGAATCAATGACTACGAGCTTTGGAGCAAAGTACTACATCAAGAATGCAAGATCAATTGTTAATGTAATATCTGATTGTATTCAATGTCATTTAGTATATGTTTGAGGTGACCTCCCTTAGGGGGAGATTGTTAGGAATTAGAAATTCCCAAGTATTAAAGAGTCGGTCACCTCAAGTATATGTAATCGTTAGTAAGCTCGTAGTCATAGTACTTTTATGTTAAGTAGTATTTAGTTTAGTAACACGTGGAGGACGGGACGGGTCTTTACCCATTGTATGCACGATCCACGACCGGTTGTGGCATTTTATTGTAAGACTATAAATACTCTCTACCTTCCAAGGTAGAGAGTTGGAGCTCATAATAAGAATTTTCTTTCTCTCACTAAAGTTCCCTAAACCTCTAACTTTCTCTCTCTAGAATTTCACTTATACGCTTACTTTGTGTTATGGTTTGATGTGTATGTGAAATCCAATATCCTACATTCTTTCTGCTAACATATGAATCATGGTCCCATCTTCCAATTCCAAAACATGCACTCCAGATTCTTCAAAAAAATCTCCAGCTAGTAATCTCCCAAACTTCTTGATTGTTCCGATTTCACCGGATTACTTGTTTCTTCAGTTTCCCATATGGTTGTGAGATCTCCCAGCAATACTA
Organism: Chrysanthemum makinoi; assembly: GCA_910596185.1. Lineage (NCBI taxonomy): Eukaryota > Viridiplantae > Streptophyta > Magnoliopsida > Asterales > Asteraceae > Chrysanthemum > Chrysanthemum makinoi. Next base: position 33,133,132 of record OU343216.1, on the reverse strand, counting down.
AGCCAACTCCTTTTGAAGGAATATGCTCAAAATACTCTTGCACTAGTTGATATAGGTGAAATAAATCCTCTCTATCTATTATGTGCAGTATATCCCATAGCAAATTAAATATTCTGAAGCTTTCATCTTCTCTATAGAACATCAGATAGTCTCCATATTTAGATTCTACAACCTCAAAAGTAGATATCTTTGACTTCTTTGCTGCAACATCTTTGGACTTACGATGCTCAAAATCTAAAACTCTAAGATAATTCATCAGCTCATCAACTGTATCTGATCTCAATTCTACCTTCTTTGATGGTTGTTCATCTTCAGTTGTTCTTTTTCTCTTTAAGCATCTTTTTCTAGCATCCTCTGTAACACCCCCAAAAATCGGGTTTTAGCGGAAGCATACAAGTTTTGGGTGCTACTAATCGGTATCACAACACAAGCATAGAGTAAAAGGTTTTTCTTAAGAAAACTCATTTATTTAATAAAATCAATGTTTACAATAAAATTTAATGCGAATAGCCCATAATAAACAAGCGGTCCCCAAATACAAATATCGAGTCATCTATGCCATGCCAATGCTTATTCTTGCCCAAGCGCATCCAAAAGTAAACAATCGCCTCAATACCCGAGAATACACGCTAAAAGTGTCAACACGAGGTTGGTGAGTTCATAGGTTTTCATAAAAGTATTGCGAGTTCAAAAAATCCTTTCGATCATTGTGCGCCCACAATGTAGCGAAAACAAGGTTTACATTTAAGCAAAAGAATAGAAAAGTGGACCACAAGGTTTTCAAGTGCAAAACAATTCTCATAAACAAGTCAATATAACCGAGGGGCATAACGCCTAATTAACAGCATCAAAATATTTATCCACAAAAATAGTTCATAACAACCACTTGGACCATATCAAAATCAAACACTACAACGAATATAGTGTCACGCAAGCTTAACTATTACGCAGGCTAAGTCAGGAAACCATCACTAGATAGCACGAGCCGTGACTATCTCTAAACACACTAACAATCGACATGTTATACGTCATGGCAAGTTGGTGCATCCATAAATCCAAGTAAAGTCCTTGGCAAGATTAGGCAACCAAAGTCCAGACGGGGTGGCCATTCCCAATAGATCTATCCATAACATTCGCACCATCCTGAGCCAGGATGTAACAATTCATAACAACGCTTGGGTTTCTAACCTTAACCTAGCACGTAATAGCTTACAAAACATTTTTAGGTCCAATCAAAACAGTTTTCAAGCACTTGTGTCCACAGAAAACATATCTAAACCAAATCACGCATTTCATCAAACCAAGTAACAATCATTTATTCAAATAAATCGAGCATTTGCATTTAATAAAAACGAGCATGTATTCTCCCCCAAAACAGTTTAAAAACAAGTAAAAGTAGGGGCCATGAACTCACCTTGATACGAAGCAACGCAAGAATCACAACTAACAAGACTGGCATCAAAGAGCAAGCACAACCAAATCATGAAGGAAGGCAACGTGATATCCAAAGAGTATAAGTACAAAGGTACTATATCGTCCACGACCTAATATATCGTTCATTATCTCAAAATGCCTCAAAAAGTAAAATAATATAATATCCGACCGCTGTCTTTAGTTTTGGTGGATTATTAAGTATCAAATGTTTCCAAAATTCCGATTATCAATATCTCAAAGTTTATTTAACGTTGGTGGTAAGAAAACAACGACTCGACATACAACTCACGCCACAAGTATATCAAAATGGAACTCACACCAAAAAGGTAACTCACGCTAAAGTATAATGTATATCCCAATACATTATAAGGAATAGTCAAGTAATTTTGACCAAGACTCAACTCGAATAGACCACGACGAGAAAGAAGTCAAGACAATGACGACACATAATTTCTTTAATATATAAATCAATTGGTAAGTTTCGGTATTTACCCCATAATCCCAAATGGGTTAGGAAATCATTTCGGTTTCATAAGAAAACACAATAAGTTTTTGAGTTTATAATCTTATAATTTTGGAAAGGTGTTATAAATTTCGACACGACGCGTCCATTTATACAACGTTTCCAAGTCATCGTCACTTTAACAATTCAATTTTCTCAAAACGATTTAATAGAAAACTATTAAAAGTATTCATTGGTTATTAGACATTATTTTCTTATTGTATAGTTGTCGCGAATCAAATATATTAAATTCATTGTGAGTCTAATATACTGTATTCGTTTCAAGTTCAATAAGTCCAGAGTGTCCAATATCCAATAAGTATCAATAACGATACAAGTCCAATGCTTGCCCAATGTCAAATCATAATCCGATATCCAATAACCAAGTCACAATCCCATTTCGTGTCCGAAACGTACCAAGTATTCCAAGTGAAACGCATTAGTCTAATGACCGAAAAAAAAATATTAGAACAAGTTAGCCATTTTAACTTAATATTTGTAAAAAGTTTAGTATCGAAGCTCGTGTGGTTTCTAAGAAGACATAGACTCAAGGTAACTCACGCAAAGATACGAAATCAAAAGGAGTAATGAAAGGATGACAAGAGGAATAACAAAAGAAAAAGAAAAAATAAGGGACAGAACCAATGAATAGAACCCGTCGATAGCATGTTTCGGTGTTTTACCCCGTAACCCAAATAGTTTATAAGACGTTGTAGTTTTAGAAAGAATTGCACGTTTGATGAAAAGTGTACCATGTTAATACTTTAAGAAAGTATAAAAGTTTATAACGTTTGTAAATCGTAATAGTTTAAGTTATAAAATGGTTTTTATAAAAATTTGGACATTATGCGTCCATTTATATAATATTTCCAAGTCATTACGACTTTTGAATAACAAGTTCTATAAATTACGTTTCATAAATTTTATACAATATTATACATGTTTTATTCAATTTCTTACAAGTTTTATTATTTTTTTACAAGTTTTATTATTTTTTTACAAGTTTTAATTATTTATTTGTCGTTATCATTCGCGTATATATTAGTGTCGGGTTTATCGACTATTTTGTGTCCAAAATTGTCCATAAGTCCTTCGGCTAATACCGTAAATCCAATAACGAGCATTCATATTTGCTAAGCTTAGGTAATAGTAACAAAGATTCCAAATCTATATCAATATCCAAGTATTCCCAAATAGTATCCGAAACGCTATCGACAAAGACAGGGAACAATATAAATTAGTTAGTAAGCGGAATCAAAGTAGTTAGGAAAAGTGAAGACTATAACTCAAATACATTGGGCTTCGGCCCAATGCTCCACACATGCTCACCTTGGGCTTTAGTCCATCACCGAGCCCAATCCATATCAACCAACACCTTTGGGCTTAAGGCCCAAGGTTACCCAACACACATACCACATTTTCATAGATTTTACTTTACAGCAAATGGACAACGACTTGACGAAGATGGTGACTAGTGTGGCTTGACCTCAAAACCACAGGTAGTCGATTTAGACACATGACAAGGCTCACCCTTCGTGGGTTTACCTAGCCACCATTTGACCACAACGAGACACTTACGGGGTGTCTCGTTGGTTTTCTATCCTGCACGCTAAGCTAGAATTTAAAAGCGTCAATATTTCATTATCATGTCACCTAAAACTAGTTCATAAGACACGAAAATCAACAAGTTTAATTCCGTGACTCCATGAGCCACGACTCACACCCTTAGACACTAAAAATAGTTTCCACGACTGGGATAACAACCAACATCATGCGCATGACTCCCATGAGTCAAGCGACTTAATCCAAACGAGGCTAAGCGCCATACGGCTATCAACAAACACAACCAAAATAATTGTCATGACTCCAATAACACAAGGACATCACGATCGTGACTCCCATGAGTCCGAGATCAAACTACTCGACCCAAAATTCAAGCGACAACAACAATAACAATTTATATTTTGTAGCAAAAGAATTGACATAAACATTTACAACGCAAGGGCGACATATGCTCAAAACATCAATATAAACCCGAAATAAATAATCATAGCTACTGAGTAAACTCAACTCTCGTGGAGTTGACTGGCGAGTAGGAGTTGACTCAGCAGTGAGTCAAGCGACTTTGGTGTTAACAAAATAGATCCACACGAGTTTTACCCGAAAACATTTGTTTAATCGTTTTTATACAAAATCGTTTAGGGTTTTATAGATCGATTAGGGTTTTGAAAATAAAGAAGCATGAAGAAGAGGTAAGCGTGTTCTTACCAACAAGAGAAAAAAGAAGTAGTGGTGATGAAAGAGATGATGAGAGTACCTAAGATGGAGATAGTGGTGGCGCGGCTGTGGTGCCAAAAAATGAAAGCAACGTGCTCCTCTCGGTCTAGAAAGCTCCAGAAATAATCTCCTTGGCTTGATCTATCGTTAGTAACAAAAAGGGGTGGTCGAATATTGGCGGAGGAGGTGGTCGGCGCCGGAAAAATGGGAATCCGGTGAGGTGTGTAGCAAATGATATCAAAGCCCTAATAAAAATCTCTTTTATATGCGGGAGGGCTAAACCGCCAAATGGAGAAACAAGGGGGTGGGTAAGCAAATAGGGAAAGGGGTGTTTTGAGCTTTTGTAAAACTTTTTATATAATGTTGTTGTGGGACCGCTAAGGCTCGTGAACGATCGATTTTGACTCGATTTGAACCATTGTGTTTAAAATAGTTTTACCACGATTTAAAACGATTATTTACATGACTAGTTTCGTAATTAATATAATAATCAAATAAAACGTTCATTGAGTTATGGTTGTACGATACGCGTTGTGTGTCGTTTTTCACGTTCCACGAGTTAACCCATCGTTTTTAAATCGATGAAGTCCAAAAACTTGGAAAATATATAATAGGTAAAAATAAATGAAATTTATTATTAAAGTACGATTGAAAAATTACCGTTAGTCACCAATAGTTCCGAGTTTTTATAAACACGCATTGCCCTAAAATCTTTGGTTGCTCTGATCTACCCGTTCGCAAAAGGATTTTGTCCCCAAAATTAAGCTAGTATCATTGCCAAAAATGCTGGTACTCAAGTCTCGCTTGGATCTTTCATTCCCAAGTAACTCATGTCCACGGTCTAAGTTCCAACAAACTTATAATTTAGAGTCTTGTCTCATCTAAGTTGCTCAACTTCCTTCTGAGGGTTTCGGTTGGCTCTTCCTCAACACGAAATCAACTATCAAACGGACATCATATCGAGAAGGTGATAAGTAGTTGATCGCCAGATAGGCTTTACTTATGGTTTCCTATACGTTAATCACTAAAATTTAGGGGTTGCTCTTAGATCTAGATGACCAATTCACTGCAACGAAGCTGCTAGTCAGTGCAGCGACGATCTAGCCACCTACTATTATAATTCAACAAGACCAATGCGTACATAGAGCTCAACGAAGATCAAGGTCATAGCTAAGGAATCTAGAAGTCAATTCAGATTTTCAACATGGCGGTCACTACTTATGCGTCACGGTGTAACACTACTAATAGCCTTAACTTATGACAACTAAATCCAAATTCGCATTACTTCGGGTGTGTAATGAGATAGGCATTCAACGATAATTGTCGGGTGGTGAAATTCGATGAAATAAGCCGTTCCGTCTTCGAGCAAAATCATCGAAGCCTTAGGAAAATTTTCCTGTAGCTTGAGTTGATCATCAGCTTATATCTAACTTAATCTCACAACTCATCAAACAAGAACTGTCACGAGATTAAGCTAAGTAGCAGTGTAATTCCACCTTAAGCCAAGTAATAACTTGATTATAGCTCAATCTCGCAACTCATCAAACAAGAACTGTCACGAGATTAGGCCGCGTATCAAGTTATTGAAAAGAGAAATTTAACGTTTTCAATGATTTGGCTCGATTTAGGAATTGCTCAAAACAAACGAATAGGTACCTACGGTTAAGATTAGCGAAATTAGCGAAGAAAATCAAGTGTACAATCGAAGTAAGTGAGTCACAAAAAAAAACTTGGTAAGCGAGACACAGATAAGTTGTCTACGAGAACACAGGTAGGCCTGAAGGAGGTTTTCCAAATCTTGAAGAGACGAGTTGAATTAGATGCATGTAAGGGTTCTTCATTGTGTTATGATACGATTATATTCTATGAAATGCTTTGCTTGGTGAACTCATGACTGCGCAACTGTTAACTCTCTGCGGAGAGCCCACATGATGATAGATCTATCGGGGTAGCTCCCCACATGGTATTGGATATACGTTTGTTGAACACTATAGGCAGTTGGGCGCGACAATATTATTGCTTTACTAAAGTGCTTATAATTGGTATTCATGCTCACTATTGTCCTATGCTATATTATTCACAGCTCCGTGGTTTTACTTTCAAACCTACGAGCTCACCAACATTATGTTGACGTTTTCTAGTACCATTTTCAGGTGGATCTTTACTAAGGTAATTGAAGGTCGCGTTTAATGGAGTCAAACTATTTGACATTTTGCTACTATGTTTTCAAGACAACAAGATTTCAAAAGCTACATGTTTTTCTATCATTTTTGAGACAAGGATCGTTTTGTAAAAGTTATAAACGATTGTTGAAATAAATATGAGGTATGAATCTATGATGTTATGCAATGTGCCTTTTCAGTCAAATATATCCGTGTTTCGCCATTATGACGGGTGTGCCAGACAGTATCAGAGCCGTTATAGAGAATACGGTTTTGTTTTAAAATAAAACCTCAACTATAACCAAACTAAAGTTTTTATAAAACCCCAAACATGGTATGAGTTGATTAGCCCGAGTATTCCATCATTTTTCCTAAATTACGCATAGCCTGATCAACTATGCTTAATTCAGGAGCGATCATGGGATAATGGGGGTAGTTACTTTAGATTGTGTTTGGTTGGAGTCAGAGTCTAGATCACCTGAAAATGCATTGGTCTAGGTGTGTGCATCTGCCTTATGTGTTATGTGTGTATATGTGCCTATGCTGCTATGCATTATGTGTGCTAAAGCTTTTAGCTTTTGGGACAATATATGAGCTTGTGATTGCGTAGTTAAGTGCTTTGATTTATTTTATATAATGTGTTTCGATTTGGTGATATGATATGGTTGATTTGATTGAGTCAGAGTATTCCCTGTACCATTCCCCATACTAGTGCGTTAATATTATTTATCTCTATCTCATAGCAAAAACTCATCTTGTATATTTTGCTAAATATATATGATCGTTATTTTGAAAACATTATTTCTAGTACACTATTTTGGATACGTTATTTTGGATACGCTATACAATTTTGGAAGGTCAACATTGGTTTTGCCATTTTGAAAATGCATTATATTGGCATACTATTTGAAAACTATTTTTAGATACATGATTTTCGGTATTGCCCTATATGCATGTGCATGCCTTGTCTCCCCTACCCTCATGTTGTAGGAAAGCTGAATGCACACTATAAGCGATGAGTGGAAGACATCAGTTGCCTTAGGAAGCAACCCACAAATCAAAATGAGCAGTTTATGGTTTAGTTGTATGATTAGGACTTTGATTACTCAAAGTGAGATAATAGGACTCATGGGAAGCGGTGACCTTGACTTGTTAATTGAATTGTTGTGTTGACCATGATAGCGATGTGCCTAGTGTTCGTGTTCGAGGAGATGGTACTGATTTAGATAAGATTCAATTGATTTAGTCAAAAAAATTTGTACAAACAAAAGTTTTCTTGTGAACTTTAAAATTTCGATGGTATGAATCCTCATTAATATGACCGAGTAATAATGTTTCTTTAAAACAAAATTTTGGTTGATAGTCGAAGTCATTTTAAAATGTTTAATAAAAAAAATTTATTCTAAATTGTTGGATTAAAAAAAAAAAAAATAATCCAAACCATATATGAAAAATCATTATTTCAAATTTCAAGTTTTTGCAAATATATCTTTTCACATGACTATAACCATCGAAAAATTTCAAACGAGGTTGCTCCAAAATACATTCATGATCCATTTTATAATGTCTTGCTCAAATGAATACTATTAACAAATTTGAAAACCATGTCTCAGAAGGAACCGCTATACCACCTACGCGTCTCGTCACTAGCGATATGTCATGACTTGGCACAATTCCTTCAAAGTAAAATCCTCGTAATTCATTTCATAAGATAAGACTTTAGTGTTGATCGAAGCGCGTTGGAGTAAACAATCCGTGTACCTCTACCCAAGAAACAACGCGTTCTTTTCATAGTCCTATATAACTAGTCACATTGGAGCATGACTTCGTTTTTACATTTGAATATCAAGAAGTTGCCCGGGACTATAAGATCTTTAGCATTCACTCGTAATAAGACCCACATCTCTCGATGTAGTATCCCTTGGAAACAATTTCGAGTCATCATTACATCTTGTTTCTGCGCCTAGACAAATTGAGCACTTGGACTTATGAGCCTTATCTCGTAATAATCTCCAAACATTCTAAATCATTGGCATCGCACTCGGTCTTTAAACCCTTGATTCGATCGTCATCATTGAGTTTGCGTACATGCTTCATGACAAGCTTATCTTCAACGTTCGATGCGGCGAGAACCTTTCCTTAAAAGTTCTTGCCACAGCGAGATTTCTCATTACGACTACTCAAGTTGATCCAACACCGTTGAAATTGTACCTTCTTATCGGACAAGGATGCAGCGAACTTCTCTTACTTTGTGATCCTTATAAAACTTCCTATTAAGATTCTAGCGAGAATTTTCAAACCACGCGTTTACACATACACTATTGTGTCTTAATTCCGCTCTCATTTATTTTGCGATACTCACCCTTAAGTTGTCGACCACTTAGGACGGCGTTACTACTCTTTCTTTTATACCCTAAATTGATGTCGCCGGCATGCCTTGTGTATTTTTCTTCGTCATGTTTCGACTGATTCTATTTTTTAGCCAACACCTCAGACAAACTTCGATATGTATATTTCAAACTTACCTACTGACGTAGCCTTATTGTACCCATTTTTGTATTATTACGATGCCCTTCTCCTTATTGTGAAGCCTTCATTTTTATCTTCATATACGACAATCATTGTTTATTCGGAGGTGACATCTTAATAACTTTCATCACATATGATTTTATTTCCCCCTCATTTTCTCCAACTTCCTTGGAACAACCTTCTTACAATGGAAACCTTTATTTTTACATTCACCGCAACCTTCATAGGCGGTGATCGTCTTCTCATTCGAAGACACAACCTTGATGATTTTTCTAGCATGTATGACTTTCTTCCCTCGCCGTCGGTCAACCATTCCCTCCCAATAGCCACAACATCTTCATGAACTACCTTTGTAATCTATTTCACCGGTTTTCCTCCATCAATACTCTTTGAAAGTATCATCAATAATTTCTTCGGTAATAAAATCTTCTCCATCTACAAATTTTACAACAATCACACAATTTGATTTTATTAAATTGCAATTCACTTGATGAGTATGGTTGAACTACCAAACATCTATTTGGCACCAAGTTGGACGGAGCAAGTGCGTTGTAGACGATAAAGATGCACGAAACAACACCGATGCTACTCTTACTTCCTCATCAATGCTTTAAAAGCTCATACTTTTCCTTAGATTCTTCATTTCTTGTCATATTGATCTTTTGATGGGAACCCATATCATTGTTCACCCTCTTTGGCGAATGCATCAACCTCGCCAGTCCTTGGAGACCACATTTCCCTCAAATTAGCTATGCGGCGTCAAATAGAGTAACCTAAATGACTACACGTATCTAGTGCTCATGCCAAATCTCTGAAATGCCCTACTACACCATTTCACGCGGTAATTCTAACTTCAAATTACTTGTTTTCATTGTTACGACATTAGAGATCTCTACTCGTGTGTACGAAACCTTTGGAACTATAAACCCTACACCCGTTTTGGGGCTTGATGAAGAAGGTATAGATAACGACTAATCTTCCCCTCCTCAATGGATACTCGATGGTTTTTAAAATGACTCTGATATTTGTATTTGGGGACCGCTTGTTTATTATGGGCCTATTTCCGCATTAAATTTTATTGTAAACATTGATTTTATTAAATAAATGAGTTTTCTTAAGAAAAACCTTTTACTCTATGCTTGTGTTGTGATACCGATTAGTAGCACCCGAAACTTGTATGCTTCGCTAAAACCGATTTTTGGGGTGTTACTGATTGGTATCGAGCCTAGGTTATAGAAGGCGGGTAAATTTTCAAACCCTAGACTATAACCACTTTTATGAAAATTTAACCCTATGACCAGACACGTGCACACTTTTGATGCCTCCACTTGTGACTTTGATTGCTAATATATTTGATGAGATGTGTGCCTTACTATTGGATAAGTATATCCATTTATCTTTCAGTCACCATTATAAGTATCTTGACATACTTATGTTTACACATCTTATCTGTTGTGGCGTTCGTCTCTTTCCACTGAACAATCATCACTCGTCCTTGCGTGTGGACACTTGTTTTAAGCTGTTGAAAATGAATTTTTGGAAAGTGAAAGACATGGGGCTAGAGTAACTAAGTCAAGTATATCAAAATGGAACTCACACCAAAAAGGTAACTCACGCTAAAGTATAATGTATATCCCAATACATTATAAGGAATAGTCAAGTAATTTTGACCATTCGACTCCGAATAGACCACGGCGAGAAAAGAAGTCAAGACAATGACGACACATAATTTCTTTAATATATAAATTGGTAAGTTTACGGTATTTACCCCATAATCCCAAATGGGTTAGGAAATCATTTCGGTTTCATAAGAAAACACAATAAGTTTTTGAGTTTATAATCTTATAATTTTGGAAAGGTGTTATAAATTTCGACCGCAGCGTCCATTTATACAACGTTTCCAAGTCATCGTCACTTTAACAATTCAATTTTCTCAAAACGATTTAATAGAAAACTATTAAAAGTATTCATTGGTTATTAGACATTATTTTCTTATTGTATAGTTGTGTGAATCAAATATATTAAATTCATTGTGAGTCTAATATCGCGTATTCGTTTCAAGTTCAATAAGTCGAGTGTCAATATCCAATAAGTATCAATAACGATACAAGTCCATGCTTGCCCAATGTCAAATCATAATCGATATCCAATAAGTCACAATCCCATTTTAGTGTCGAAGCGTACCAAGTATTCCAGTGAAGCATTAGTCTAATGACCGAAAAAAAATATTAGAACAAGTTAGCCATTTTAACTTAACAAGTTAAACTTGCTTTTTTTTCTTTATGGGCTTAACCCATCAAACACATCTTTATTTATAAATGGGCTTGAGGCCGGTTGAGCAATCAATGAGCCCTTAATTTTTAATGAGCTTTGGAGCCAAATAATAGTAATCCAACGCGTAATTGCGAGAACAACCAACGCAACATCACAACAATGGTAAACAAGGCACCTAAGTATTAAGTTTCATTATGTTAGACCAAGACGAACCAAACAAGACACCCATGAGGGTGTGCGTCGAGCCAAGACACAAGGCAAATAAGTGAACCCTCTTTGTGTGTTAACCATTACAACAAACTCAAGAACCGACACCTACGTGGGTGTGGTGAAACGGAAACCAAAGCGGACACCCTCTCTTGCTTAACCAAACCGCAAAGCAAATTTGAACTCAAATTCTAAAGCTGGAAATTAAACAAGCGCAACCTTCAGAGAAACACCTAACATGGCGTTTGCTACTAACCGAATCACGAGACACCTACAAGCCGAACACAACCATCACTTCTGGAATTGATATTACAAACTGAAAACAACTTTGCAACCCGTTTACCACACGAGGTCATTTACAATCGATCATATACGAAAACCATGAAAACATTAATAGATCGATTTAATCCGGCTCATTATCATGACCAACTCTTACCCGTTTTCAACCACAGAAACAATAATCACATACTTTTATCCACAAAACTTCCAATATGATTTTTAAACATCAATACCACGATTTGATGCTCAGCGTTTTGAAAACAAACACCAACCTGAGCTATTACCCATACCATACGAGTTTAATCAAAAATGTTTCAAAACTGTTTTTAACCATTGAATCCACGAAAACCCAAAACACATCGGAATATTAATAATAATAATAATAACGACTAACAAGGGTCTAAAACACCATTACAAGAAGAGGATAGAGAGTGAAAGAGGCGATGGTGGCGATGGCAAGCCGTGGTGGCTGTGGTGGCGGCTGCTACCATGGTGGCGGTGGCGGCCGGAACACCTTAATCATCCAAAGACCAACACAAACCAAGCGTATAACCATTAACACCGTTTTTACCGAAACCATAAATCTGAAGCGCAATTGTAGATATAGGACGCGTTTTTGCGTTGAATGGCGCGTATGGTATGTAGAAATAACGAGGCAGATCTATGTATTGGGTTGGTGTTAGTTCGTTGGTGGTCGTCGGAATAAGTAGCCGGTTCCGAGCGCCCGGCGAAAGTGGAGTGAGATGGAAACCCTAAATGAGTTATATCTCATTGTATATATAGGGTTTTCACCAGGGGACCATTGCAATTTCAAGAAAATAAAAGGAGGAGACTAATTAGCAATATAAACTTTTATGAATATACGGTTCGGGACACATTCGGATGAGTGGCGGGCGATAAAAAAAAATTCTGAATCTTATGCCATATTGTTAGAATAATTTTATCATAAAAGCAGTGTTTCCATGACATGTTTCTCATATAAAATATCAAAATAAATCAAATCATGGGTGTGCGATGCGGCGTGCAAATATTTCCGCGTTTCATAAAGAGCGACTTTCGTTTTCGACAAATGAGCTCGGAAAGTTAAAAATGAAAGCAGGCGCATTTTTCGAAAGCGAATATCTAGAAAAGTGCGAGTTGTCACATCCTCCTTCAGCTTATCATCATCTTTAAAAGAAATAATACTATCAACTTGCTTTTGATAAGCTTCTCTTACAGCATCATATAAATCTTTCATCTCTAAATAGTTCAGCTTCTGTAGAGCCATCATAGCATTTCTTTCCTTAGCAATACTTGGTGGTCTTCTAGGTATCTTGATTGAGTTCCTTCACGGTAAAACAACCTCGACATCATATTCGACTTGAAACTTCTTAGCAGCTTCTTCATTCTTAGCTACTTCAATAGCTCTTAATTACGCCAAGTCGACTTCTTCTTCTTCTTTTTCAACCAATTTACCTTTACCTTTGTCTTTAGGATCTAAAGGCGGGTTGAGAAACTTGAGGTTGTTCTTTAGAAATCCTGGAATACTAACACCCTTGGTCTTGATAGGTTTTGCAATATTTGAGCAACGATCTCATCATCACTTCGGTGTGCTCTACTTTGGGTGTATCGGTATCCTCTTGTAGGGACTGTTGAAGGACCGGCTTCTTCTTCAAAGTTAGAGTCCTTAGGGTAATAAGCTCTTGTCTATATGTTCCTTGAAGAAGCGGTACCTTAATCAGCTGACACCTTGATCATCGGTGCTTTGTACACAGTACTTTGTGGCTCAGTACCTTTAGGCTCAGTAGGCTCAGTACTTTGAATATTAACTTTTGCTTCAGTACCTTGAGGTTCAATCTCTGGTTCTTCATAATGTTAGATTTGTTCTCAATAATGGATAAGGCATCTCTCGTTGATCGGGTCAACAAATTACCGGCGGCATTGAGAGAGTCTTGATCGGTCTTTCAAACCGTTATAAAAGCGTATCAAGTTGGTGCAACTCAGAAAAACCATGATGGGGACATTGCCTAAGAAAATCTTTGAATCGGTCCCATGCCTCACTAAATGATTCATCAAATCTTTGTGTGAATTTTGTTATTTCATTCTTAAGGCTTGTTGTTTTTAGGCGGTTGGGAAGAATTAGTTCAAATTTTGATACTAAATTCTCCCATGTGGTTATCGTCCGGGGGTTTTGAGCCAAATCGGGCCCCCGGTGAAAATAAATGGTAGCTTGATAGCCTCTTAGGAGCGTTACGGTACTTGATCGTAGGCGTGAGCTTGTTGAATCGTCGGATATGAGAGTGAGGATCGTCTCTCTCGAATCCCAAAATTGGCTTGACGAAACCAAATTTATCAATCCGTGTTTAAGCTTAAAGTTATAAACGATTGCGGAGACGGCGATGGCTTCTGTAACCCTCGGTGGGTGCTTGGAGTTGCTCTAGCATAGATCGGTTGTCCTCCGCCATTTCGATGATGAGCGGGGTTTGATTAGTTGAATCTGGCGGGTTCGACAAGAACGTCTATTCGCCTTAGCGGAATTGTAGGCTTCCGCGTGTCGATGCGTAGTTATTAGAGCGTCATGCACTTTCAAAAACCAAGGCAATTAAAGCGAATGGTATTGAAAACCACGATGAACTTAACCAATAATCCCAAGTGAATAAATCACCTCTATAAGACAACGCACAAGCGGAGGAGAAGCTTTTTTAGGTGTTGCGAAGCTTATTAAAAACCGCTTCTTCGGCCCATAATTTAATGTCGGGCGTCCTTATACCACCCACCGGTTTGTTTATCCGATAGAAATAAATAAATCCACAAGCGACACAAAGGCAAGTTTTTGATCTTTAGTTCGGGAACTTATTAATGATAACACCTTCGTTGAGAATGTTATATAATTGGTGTCTTCTATTTATTAGCAAAAACACAAGAGAAAAATCTTTTTGTATTTTTAATATGATATATATATATATACAAAAGAAAAAGGAAAATATTTTTTACTTTTTTAATTTATAGAAAAATAGTAACTTCACGAATGAAGGATCTCGAGTCACTAATCGTCAAACCTCAAACGATATTTTCGTGACACAACCTCGTGGCGCAAAATTTGATTCACGATTGAACAAAACCGTCAAGCTTACTCACGAAGCTAGCCACGTGAATGACTAACGTAGAAACTTAAAGCGGTTAAGACGATTTTCGATAATGAAGGCTTAAGGGTGTGTGTATGGATAAAACCTCAATATCGATATCAAAATAATCACGAAGATAGATTCAAATTCCTTTAGGAAAAAGAATAATAAATCAAATCCCGTGTGTGATCGTGTATACGTTAGACAACGAATCGTTTCCCAGGCATTGAATTGCCGTCGTTTTTGGTTTGGAATTTAATGCTCGATGTTTTGATTTGTTTTGATTTTGATTTTATTAAACTACGGGAATGGGGAAAGTAATTAAGGGAATCTATTTTCTGAAATCCTAAGTGCAAAATACTAATAATTAAATGCAAGGCGTCTAAATTATATCCTAAAAATGCCTAAAATTACTTTTACTCTAGAAATGTAATGTAAAAACTAATTTAGAATTAAAACTATTTTTTTTGTATTTTTTCGGATTTTATTTAAATTAAAAACTAAATTTTAACTATTTAAACTAAATTAAAATACTAAAAATTATGAAATTTAAGGAGAAAATATGAAACTACTTTTATAAAATCTAAAATATCATAAGAGACTTTTCAAAACTATTTTTTTATTTTTTTGATTATTTTTCTATTTTCTACTAAATTTAAACTATTTTAATCTAATTTAAATTATGAAAAATACCAAATAAAGGGGAAAAATATGGAAAAATCTTTTTTATGCTTTTTATATTTTTCTTAAACTGGGAAAATTGAAAAATTATTTTTTTGAACTTTTTCTTAATTATTTGTAATTAAAGCTAATTAAAAGTGATTAAAAACTATTTTTAATTAAGAAAAATACTAAACAGTGACCAAAAATTATGAACATCTCAGGAAAATTCTAAAATGATAATCCAAATCTATGAAAAATAAGAAATATGATGCTTATGTGTGAAATATTAGAGCTGCAGTGTAAATTGATAGCAAATAAGCACTTAGAAATAAGCAAACAAGCACAATAAGCCACCAATCTTCTACACAAGCTAAATTATACTATGACCACTCTAAATAAGCTAACTACTGCTACTCCTAACCTCAAATAAGCAGATTCACAAGATTAAATGCTAACTGATTTCTAGAGCACAACAGCAAACTGGTCCTAAGTTTAAGCTACTCTATAGGCTTATTTAATGAACTAATGCTAAAACCAGATATGTGGGCTTAAATACCACCTAGCGGTACGCAAATGTGCCAAAGATGAGACCATGACAATCTGTATTGAACCTAGTGCAGATCTTTTGAAGTGCATAAAACGTTTTGACATGTTTGACTTTTGAAATCAGTTATGAAGATTGACTTATGTGAGATTTGAGATCAAATGTAGAGCTGACAATGATATAAAATGATGAAATGGAAGCAATGCAAGCTTACTTATCAGATTATGCACCTCTATGCTAAATTACACTAACTGATTCCAACAGTTTTGAGGACAAGAACAGATTCAAGCAAATTTTGACTTTATTGTAAAACTGATGTAAACTTTTGTTGAAATGATATTACTAGTGTTATCAGAGACAAATGCAACACAAAGCTTAGACCAAGACAGCCTTATACTCAGTTATATCAAGCAATCCAAACACCCCTTTATAGACTTGTTATGCAAATATATTAACCAAATAACAAAGACAAGATTATTTTCACATCAAAACAGATCCAATATATTAAAATAAGGCTAATAAGACAGCTATAATCACTACTATAATAGATCTAAATGGAAATGATGACTGCTACTGTTTAATAAGCTACAAATGAGACTTACAAGAAGTCCAGCCACAATGGCTTGCAAACCAGCAATAGAACCACTAAACCTAACCCATATAACATCAAATCAACCCAGTTCCATCATCACAATCAAACCATAACCATTTCTGAACCAATTGAGTGCCACAGTTGACTATCGTTGACCAAGTATTTTATTTTGAGTGTAAGTGAATGAAAAGGACAGTGAGGTGCAATGTAAGCTCACTAGAGCTATAATAAGCTGAAATGAGCTTATTCCATTATTCCACTTAGCTTATTGATTACTTTAAAACAGAAATGCAAGATTAAAGGTAAAAACTTGGAACTTTGATTAATATTGCAAAAGGGTTACAAGGAATTGAAGATACAATAAAAGCTTAATAAAACATTTATAAAACTACTGAAAATACAATAACAATAAGCTAAAGGAAAACTAAAGGATTGCACACTTTTAATTGTGAGCCAAGAGGGTCTTTTTATAGCCTTGAGCAGCCTTGGGATCCTTTGTTGGAAGAGCCTAGAAGCCATTTGCAGCCACAAATTCATTCCATTGTCACTTCTACCAATCACAATGCTCCATTTCCTTTTATGAGGTGTTACGGCCAATGGGAGTGCTTCAATTGGCCACTTAGGCATCTTATCTGACAAGTCATAGGTGGATAAGGTTTCTAGAGATATTCTAGTACGAGGTGAGGTGTTTGGGATTGGTGGTGAATGGTGGTGTTTGGGATGGGGAAGACAAGTACTGAAAAGGGCGCGTTTGGTTTATTTATTATAAATCAAAAATGTTGACTAGGTCTTGGTGCTTTGACTTGGGTTAAAGGTCGGGTAAATGGGCGGGTTCATGGGTAAACGGGTGTGTTATTAATATAAAAGGGGTGGACGGGTTTTGTTGTTATTGGACCGGGTAAGGGATTTTGTGGATTTGGGCCGAAGGCTTTTGTTTGTGTTGGATAATGGATTTGTTAAGGATTGGATTATTAATGGACTAGTACATGATCCAAGAGTAACCATAAGGACCAAATATGCAAAGGCTGAAAATCCAAGGGCCAAACATGTAAATCTGAAATCATCTTCCAAGGACTGATTTTGTCATTCTTCAAATAAACCAAGGTTGAATTTGCAATTTCTGAATCTTCAAGGGTTACTTTTGCCAAATGTTGAAACTTGAGGGGCCACTTTTGACATTTCTTCAAACTTGGTTAAAACTTCCAAAAATCATCCTCGGAGAATAAAATCTTCATAAATGCTCAATTTTGATCTTCCGGCTCGGCTAAAGCTCTCTTAATCTCTCGTGCTCGGATTTACGTCTGATTTGGATCCTTTTTGCGTGTTTTACATATCCATACCTGCACAAGCACAAACTCAAGAAAACCACAAATATTAGCAATAAACGGCTCTTTCTTGGTTATTTTGGGTCAGTTTTGATAATGAAAAGGTATGTGTTTTAGCACATACCATTCAGCATCTTCATTCAAATTTTCTTGTTCCAAATTCCTCCCCAATTGGAATGAAGACTGCTTCTAAACCTTCTTGCCTTTAGAGACCTTCTTAAATTATCTTCCTTTCTTGTTCTATGACTTCACCCACAAGCTGTGATGTTGAACTAAAGGCCATACAAGTTTCTTCAATCTTCTAAATTTGGTGTTCAACTTCAGAAGCTGGTCAGGTGAGCTTCAGTAGCTTTCTTCAATCTCACCAATTCCCTTGTCAAAACATAGTTATCCAGAACTAATCCCTTAGGAGGTATATCTCCCTCATCACCTCCAGATGTTTGATTCCCATATGTGGAAGTATAATCATTGGGAGAGGATGGTGGGTTTACCTCAAGTTCTGAATCACCATGAGGCGTTATCATGTGAAGATCGATTGACCTTGTGTTGCAGTACCTTCTGTCTGTGCAGCATACTTTGTGGGGAAAGCATTATGTTGAGAAGGTGAAGCGTACCTTCCCTGAGCAGAACTTACATGTTCTTCACCCAGCGGCTTCATCTCTGATTGCTTGCACTATCTCCATCATAGAAGTAGTCAAAGGAGTATTCCTTCCAGAGAATTTATCAATCTTCTTAGCCATGAAAGTGAATATCTTTGGGGGTTGTACCACAACAGGTAACAAGGTCGAAGGTTTTGGGACATCCTGAAGTTGTTTGTTCAGGAAAACTTGAACAAATCTTGGATACATTAACCAGGGTGAACCATTGGAAATATGGGAGAGCATACCATCAAGAATCAGTCTAGAAAAGTTGAAGAGGCAATTGGTAGCTAATCCCACTAAGGCAGATGCAATATTTGACCCAAATTGCTCCCATGAAGTACTCTTTGAACTTATGCAATGAAGTAAGACATGAACGAGGTACTTCCAGTGTGGACTAAACAAGGGTTTCTTGAAAGTTGTTTCAGTTAAAGACCCTTCATACCCAATATCCCGTAAGGTATCCTAAATAAGTTGTTTATCAAAACGAATAGCTCCTTCCTCATCATCAAACAGCAAATCTTCTCTAATAGAGGCTTCACTAACTTTAACAATCTTCCAAGAAACTTTAGCCTAAACGTATGGTTCATCATTTTCCATATGAGATCTTGCAGTTTCCCAAAATTGTTGAATCCAGGGCTCAATAATGTCAGGTTCAACCAAAAGAGCATAATTGATTGTTGATCCAGCGAGAAAATCAATTATGTCATGAAAAAGAACATTGGCTAGAGTTTTATCTAAGTTGGCCACCATGTTATGCTTGGTAACTGTGTTTCGATTCGCCATTGTTGTGTTTTGAGAGAAAATGGTTCGATGAATAGTGAATGTGAATAAGAGAGAAATAAGGAAAAGATTGATAAGTATAAAGATAAGAGGGAAAATCGGAGGGTAGTTATTTATAGGTAAGATTTAAAAAATCACAGCCCAATTAATGCAGTTACCGTTTGAATTTTACCCCATCTTTTGACCGTTGGAACAGTACGTTGATAAGACTAGCAGTGCTTTTCACGTGCTTGATTACTTTCCAAAGCGGTACTTTCCTGGCGCAGTACTTCGGATAAACAAAAGCATACTTTTCCATCCTCTTTTTCACAATGGCAAAAACATCAAAAAGACATTGTTTATCCTCCCCTTAAACAATGCGTAGGACTATCTGACTAAATAATATAGGTTCTTTATCTGGAACAGCATCAGGTCTAATATTGACTCCATGAACAATGTACTATAAATCTTCTTCTTTGTGATCAACTTTGTTTTCTTCTCTAACAGGAACATAATTCATAGGAGTCAAAACATCAAGATCAAACATCCAATCAGGACCTTTACCCTTTTGATTTTCTTGATCTTCTAAAAATTCAACATGAAGAAAATCTTGAACCTTTTTGGTGACCTTGTTGTACACTCTAAATCCTTTGCTATGGGTACAGTATACCAATAAGTATCCTTCATCTGACTTGCCATCAAATTTTCCCAAAGTATCAATAGTATTGAGAATAGTCAAAGGACATCCAAAAGGCTTCATAAAACGTATGTTAGGTTTGTTTCCCATAAGTAACTCATAAGGTGTCTTCATCTGAGGTTTAGTGACTGATACTCTATTCAACACATAGCAGCGGTACTTACACTTACCCAAAATTGAATAGGTAATTTTGAATCTGCAAGCATTGTTTTGGCTGCTTCTATCAAAGTTCTGTTCTTTCTCTGGCAACACCATTCTGCTGTTGTGGAGTTCTAGCAATACTAAACTCCCTCTTGATTCATTTCTTGGCACAAAATTCATCCATAAGCTTGTTCTTGAATTCAGTCCCATTGTCACATCTAATACCTCTTACTTTGAGTCTCAATTGATTTTCAAGGGCTATTATAAGATCATGAATAGCATCAAAGGTTTCATCTTTAAATCCCAAGAAAAAGACCCAACTAAATCTACTGCAATCATCTGTTACAACTAAGCAGTACTTCTTCTTGTTTAGACTTGCAACAGAAACAGGTCCAAACATATCCATGTGCAGCAACTCTAAAGGTTCTCTAATAGTTCTTTCCTCAATCTTCTTGCATGAAGCTTTGTGTTGTTTACCCTTCTTGCACGCCAAACATGAGTGATCATTCTTGTATGTTTTGGAAGGTAAACCTCTAACTAAATTTCTTTTAACCAACTTGTTGATATTATTGAAATTCACATGACCTAATCTTCTATGCCATTGATGTGCTTCTTCAAGTGTTGCCTTTGCTATTAAACATGTTGCTCTTTCAGAAGAGTTAAGACTCTTCATATCCAGACTGTACACATCATTGGTTCTTGGTACTCTCAGTATTACCAAGTTATCATCAACAAGCTTGAATTCAGGGGAAAGAATAAGACATTCGTGTCGGTGAATAACACGGGGTGCTTCTTGTCACGATCGAGAGCTGACAAAAGGTTGAACTTGAGCTCCTTCACACTTGAACATTCTCAAAATCTATGCATCCTGCCTTGATGGTTCCTTTGCCAGTAATTCTACCTCCACTAGGATCATTCCCAAATGCAACTCTTCCTCCAAAATAAGATCTAAAGTCTGACAGAATCTCTTTGTCTCTTGTCATGCTTCCAGAGCAACCACTATCCACAAATAAATGATCTTTAAGCTCCTCTTCTGGGTTTGCCACTGCACAAAGATAAAAGAGTTAGTTATTTTTAGGAACCCAAGCCATTACTGACTTGTGTTCCCCTTGTGGAGTTACATAGTTAAATTCTTTAAGTATGTAATTTACACTTTCTTTAAGCACATGATCAATTATCTTTGGTTGTTCCAAAACTTGTGTAGGTTTTGCAAAAATCTCTTTTTCATCAAAATTCTCTTTATTATTTTCCACAAAAATCTCTGTTTCACTTTTACATGCTGAAAGTACTATTTGTTCCCCATCAGTACTTTCTTTCTTAACCCAGCTGGTTTTAACTTTTTGAGTAGATTTATGTGATCCAGATACTCTTTTTGAGGTGTAACGCCTTCTAGATTGATAGTAATTAGATCTCCTAGGGCTTCCATTCCAAAAAGTGCTAGCAGTACTTTGATTGGGTGAAAATCTAACAGTACTTTGAGAAGGTACTGCTTGAGAAACTTTTGGCTTATTAGTACCTTGAAAGGTGTTTGAGGGTACTGATGGTTTTGAAAAAGATCTTCTCTGGTGAGGGTACCTATAGTCTTTTGAGAAATTGTTGTGGTTAACCCTATGTGAATTATTCCAAACTGGTTTAGTCTCCCTAGGCTTATGGTTGGTAGATCTTGGCTTTTGGAATTTGCTTAGATATTCTGATTGAAAGTCATAGTTCTTAATCAAATGATCAGGACTATAACAAACAAAACACAATTTTTGACCCATACTCCCAAAATATCTTCCTTTATTTCTATGACCAAAACTATCCTGTCTTTTTGGTGAATGATGAAAACTGTTTTGACCAAAATTATCCCAAAAAGGTTTAGCAGTATTTTGAAAAATGTTTCTTGAAGGTACTGCTGAATGTTTAGCAGTACTTTGGGTTGAAGGTACTGCTTGACTCTTAACATTATCATCCTTAGGTGTCTCAACTATTTCTTTTTGGGTTTCAGAACTAGACGGACCTGAATTAGATTGACCAGTAAGCTTTTTCCTAAACTCCAAATTGTCTATTCCAAAACGAGAAACATCTGTCCTAAGTGGTTGAAAACTACTAGTGGGATGAGGAACTGCATGATAACCCTTGTCTTTCTTATATTCAGGAGGTGTTTGACTAATAGATACCTCATTACTAGATGTGTTATCTACATAGTTAATGAGTTCATCATCACTAGTTGTTATATCCTCATAATCAAGTTGTTCCTGATCACTAGGTGGGTTCTCTTCTGTGCTACTAAAATCCATACCAAAACCTAGGCCAGTTTTAATGTGTGCTCTTTTCTGTTTTTCAACAAAACTAACATGTGAAAGGCCAGATTTTCCCGAAGCAGCAAATTTTTCTAACAATTCATCCCTTTCCTTAGTCATCTTCTCAAGTTCAGAAACCTTACATCCTAACTTCCATTCACTCAATTTTAATTGATAATCCTATTGTTCATACTTTTCTGCCCAAGCCATTTCATTATTTTCATGAGTTATTATTTTGGCTACCATTGACTCTAAAGTAATTTGATAACCAGCTACCAGACCTAGCCCTTCTACAATTATCTCTTTCAGTTACATAATCTTTAAGCACTTTTTGATAAAAATCATGACACTTAGAGCATACCTCAGAGATACGGGTGAACTTGGTGAAGTAGCTACCATAGCAAGCAGAACAGGTTCTTCTTCACTTTCCATGCTCCAATCAAAGCTTCCAAGACCATCTCTAGATTCCATAGCAGCAAATCCTAGTTCCTTATCAAAAGGTGTGCTCCAATCAAACTCTTCCACTGCGACCATAGAGTAGGTTACTGGTTCATCATAAAATTCAGCACTCCATCAACCTCGATAGGTTTTATTGAGCAACCAAAGCTTTTGTTTCGATTGATAGGAATTTCCTTGAGTTCAAGCTTGGGTTCTCAATCATTCTGTTTGCACGATATTTAGCAAACTTGCATTCTCTTGCAAAGTGTCCAGTTCTTTGACAATTAAAGCATTCAATCTTGGACTTGTCAAACGTTATACCCTATTTGGGTTTGAAGTCAATGCCTCTTCCTGTTTTCTTCATGAACTTCTTGAATCTTGCTGTGATCATAGCAACTTGCCACCTTATATAAATTTCTTCAAGAGCATCTTCTTCAATTTGTGACAAATCTTTTTCATAAGTGACATGTAAAGTGGCTTGCTGAGCAAAGAATGAGCATACAACTTCATCATAATGGATGGTGTTTGTTGATGATGAGGTGGGGGAAGGATAAGCAACAGTACTTTGAGTAGGATAAGCAGTACTTTTAGTGGAAGTACTGCCTTTTTTTCAGAAGACACAAAAGCAATGTTGTGAGATTTTTAACTTGTTTGGCCATTCATCTCATGCTCACACACCTTTAAGTGGTTGAGTCCATAGTGTCCAAACCAGGTTTTCCTCTGATCATAGTAGCAATCACATGCCATACGGATGGCAAACTTCTTAAGAACTTCAGGTTTGCATCTTCAACAGATACCTCTGTTTGTATAACTCCAACATACTAAGAAGATTTTGGAATCTGTCATAGGCAGCATCAAGACTTTCTCTTTCACTAACAGTGAATGTTTCAAAATGTTGCTTCAACAGATTTCTATGCATCTTCTTGGAAGAATCATTACCTCTAAATCTTGTCTTGAGAGCAGCCCATAGTTGTTTTGCATCCTTAGCATCATGGAACTTGAGTAGGTGACCATCAGGAATAGCAGATAACAGTATGTTGAGAGCCTTTTCTTGATTTCTTATTGTAGCTGCTGGCAAGACTGCCTTAGGTGGTTTAGGTTGTCTAGGAATCTCTACAGGATCTGTAATAGCAATGTACTGCCTCATCTTCATGCTCCAGAGATCATATTCTCCCTTCTTGATGATAGGAATTCTGAGTGAGGTGATGGATGGGGGTGGTGCAACTTCAGTCGACATCTTTAGGGTTTGTTGTTAAATCAGTTTTAAGGGTTTCTTCTTAAGCAGAGTTTCCACACAAGCTCTGATACCACTTGTTGGATCGATATACTATAACCAAACTAACTATGTAGCTTGTAAGGGCTTAGCAACCTCGGATAAATCCTAAGTCACTAACAATGAAACACTGATATAACTTTACTAAGTATGCGGAAACTACTTCAATAAATCTAAAAAGAATAACTTTAACTTCAACGATTTTTTTAACACTTTGAATCTGCTTGATACACAGATTCACTAAAAATCCCTAACAGCTCTAATATTCTCTCTAAAGTCGTATTTTGTAAATTCTAAATCACGTAGCTCTAATACCAATCTAGGGGTCCTTTTATAGGCATAAGGATAACCCTAGTCAATTTACAACTCTAATCCTTGTACGATAAGTAATACTAAACTAAGAACATTCTAGATAAACATTACTTTCCATAAAACATTCTATTATAACCGTTTTTAAGCTGTGCAGTACTTTGATGTTGAGCAGTACTTTGACCTTCACATAAGCAGTACTTTGACCATCTTTAGTACTTTCATATTCTTCAGTACTTTCATATCCCAACAGTAACTAAACCGATGAAGGTATCAACAATTGAAGGCAAAGATAGCACAAAATAATCAATGTATATAGTTTTGAGGGTATATTAGTAATTTTGTTAATTTCCCTATCTTTCCTTGCTACTTAAAAATACAAACTCAAGAACACAAATTTTAAAAACAATTTTCTTCATAGTATCATTCCTTACTTTGTCCTTCCCATCCCGTCCCCTTCCATTCTTTAAAATTTAGACTCGAATATCAGTGATAGTAGTTGAAATGTTTTCCATTTCTTTTCCTTAAGTGACACAAACAGCCCAATTTCAGTCAACCAATATAGCCTAAAAGCAGCCCAACCCCAATTTGTAATCCTACAACAAATACCAACCCTAAATCTCACATAAACAACAACACATACATACCACCCTTGAGATGCGATCCTTTACAAAGTAAGAAAAATTAAAAAGGTTAGAAAACCACTCATAATGTGACAAGTGTCCCCTATGCACTCCCTCCTTTTTTTCTTATTAAATTCGGTTACGGGGGTATTTTTGTCATTTTAACCCATTTTTTATATTCCACCCCAAATTTCAAACACAAATAACTTTCAAATGACAATCTTTTACGAAAAAACGACTTCACCATAATTTTTAAAATTCGATTCTATTTAATTTGGTATAAATCTTGATAAATATTTCGAAATTTTTTTTACATATCAAATAGTTCTTGATTTTCTTATTTTTTTGGGCATTTTCGGCCCTATTTTTTACCTTTATAAATGTCAAATCGTGAAAAACTAAAAACATGAAAGTTATAGATTTTTGTTCACTCTTTACCGAGAAAGTTATTTGCTGCTCAATTTTTCTTTTCGTAACTAAACCGATGAAGGTATCAACAATTGAAGTTAAAGATAGCACAAAATAATCAATGTATATAGTTTTGAGGGTATATTAGTATTTTTGTTAATTTCCTTATCTTTCCTTGCTACTTAAAAATACAAACTCAAGAACACAAATTTTAAAAACCATTTTCTTCACAGTATCATTCCTTACTTTGCCCTTCCCATCCCGTCCCCTTCCATTATTTAAAATTTAGACTCGAGTATCAGTGATAGTAGTTGAAATTTTTTCCATTTCTTTTTCTTAAGTGACACAAACAGCCCAATTTCAGTCAACCAATATAGCCCAAAAGCAGCCCAACCCCAATTTGTAATCCTACAACAAATACTAACCCTAAATCTCACATAAACAACAACACATACATACCACTCTTGAGATGCGATCCTTTACAAAGTAAGGAAAATTAAAAATGTTAGAAAGCCACTCACAATGTGACAAGTGTCCCCCATGTACTCCCTCCTTTTTTTCTTATTAAATTCAGTTAGGGGGGTATTTTTGTTATTTTAACCCGTTTTTTATATTCCACCCCAAATTTCAAATGCAAATAACTTTCAAATGACAAACTTTTACGAAAAACCGATTTCACCTAATTTTTAAAATTCGATTATCTTTAATTTGGTATAAATCTTGATAAATATTTCGATTTTTTTTTACATATGAAATAGTTCTTGATTTTCTTATTTTTTGGGCATTTTTGGCCCTATTTTTTACCTTTATAAATGTCGAATCGTTAAAAACTTAGAACATGAAACTTATAGATTTTTATTCACTCTTTACCGAGAAAGTTATTTGCTGCTCAATTTTGCTTTTCGTAACTAAACCGATGAAGGTATCAACAATTGAAGGAAAAGATAGCACAAAATAATCAATGTATATATTTTTGAGGGTATATTAGTAATTTTGTTAATTTCCCTATCTTTCCTTGCTACTTAAAAATACAAACTCAAGAACACAAATTTTAAAAACAATTTTCTTCATAGTATCATTCCTTACTTTGCCCTTCCCATCCCGTCCCCTTCCATTCTTTAAAATTTAGACTCGAGTATCAGTGATAGTAGTTGAAATTTTTTCCATTTCTTTTTCTCAAGTGACACAAACAGCCCAATTTCAGTCAACCAATATAGCCCAAAAGCAGCCGAACCCCAATTTGTAATCCTACAACAAATACCAATCCTAAATCTCACATAAACAACAACACGTACATACCACCCTTGAGATGCGATCCTTTACAAAGTAAGGAAAATTAAAAATTATAGAAAGCCACTCACAATGTGACAAGTGTCCCCCATGTACTCCCTCCTTTTTTTCTTATTAAATTCAGTTAGGGGGTATTTTTATTATTTTAACCCGTTTTTTATATTCCACCCCAAATTTCAAACGCAAATAACTTTCAAATGACAAACTTTTACGAAAAACCGATTTCACCTAATTTTTAAAATTTGATTATTTTTAATTTGGTATAAATCTTGATAAATATTTCGAATTTTTTTTACATATCAAATAATTCTTGATTTTCTTATTTTTTGGGCATTTTCGGCCCTATTTTTTACCTTTATAATTATCGAATCGTGAAAAACTTAAAACATGAAAGTTATAGATTTTTATTCACTCTTTACCGAGAAAGTTATTTGCTACTCAATTTTGCTTTTCGTAACTAAACCGATGAAGGTATCAACAATTGAAGGCAAAGATAGAACAAAATAATCAATGTATATAGTTTTGAGGGTATATTAGTAATTTTGTTAATTTCCCTATCTTTCCTTGCTACTTAAAAATACATACTCAAGAACACAAATTTTAAAAACCATTTTCTTCACAGTATCATTCCTTACTTTGCCTTTCCCATCCCGTCCCCTTCCATTATTTAAAATTTAGACTCGATTATTAGTGATAGTAGTTGAAATTTTTTCCATTTCTTTTCTTCATTGACCAAACGACCCAATTTGGTCAACCAATATAGCCCAAAAGTAGCCCAACCCCAATTTGTAACCCTACAACAAATACCAACCCTAAATCTCACATAAACAACAACACATGCATACCACCCTTGAGATGCGATCCTTTACAAAGTAAGGAAAATTAAAAAGGTTAGAAAGCCACTCCCAATGTGACAAGTGTCCCCCATCCACTCCCTCCTTTTTTTCTTATTAAATTCGGTTAGGGGGTATTTTTGTAATTTTAACCTGTTTTTTATATTCCACCCCAAATTTCAAACGCAAATAACTTTCAAATGACAAACTTTTACGAATAACCGATTTCACCATAATTTTTAAAATTCTATTCTCTTTAATTTGCTATAAATCTTGATAAATATTTCGAACTTTTTTTTTACATATCAAATAGTTCTTGATTTTCTTGATTTTTTGGGCATTTTCGGCCCTATTTTTTACCTTTATAAATATCGAATCGTGAAAAACTTAAAACATGAAAGTTATAGATTTTTGTTCACTCTTTACCCAGAAAGTTATTTGCTGCTAAATTTTGCTTTTCGTAACTAAACCGATGAAGGTATCAACAATTGACGGCAAAGATAGCACAAAATAATCAATGTATATAGTTTTGAGGGTATATTAGTAATTTTGTTAATTTCCCTATCTTTCCTTGCTACTTAAAAATACAAACTCAAGAACACAAATTTTAAAAACCATTTTCTTCACAGTATCATTCCTTACTTTGCCCTTCCCATCCCGTCTCCTTCAATTATTTAAAATTTAGACTCGAGTATCAGTGATAGTAGTTGAAATTTTTTCCATTTCTTTTTCTTAAGTGACACAAATAGCCCAATTTCAGTCAACCAATATAGCCCAAAAGCAGCCCAACCCCAATTTGTAATCCTACAACAAATACCAACCCTAAATCTCACATAAACAACAACACATGCATACCACCCTTGAGATGCGATCCTTTACAAAGTAAGGAAAATTAAAAAAGTTAGAAAGCCACTCACAATGTGACAAGTGTCCCCCATGCACTCGCTCCTTTTTTTCTTATTAATTTATGTTAGGGGGTATTTTGGTCATTTTAACCCGTTTTTTATATTCCACCCCAAATTTCAAACGCAAATAACTTTCAAATGACAAACTTTTACGAAAAAACGATTTCACCATAACTTTTAAAATTAGATTCTATTTAATTTGGTATAAATCTTGATAAATATTTCGAACTTTTTTTTTACATATCAAATAGTTATTGATTTTCTTTATTTTTTGGGCATTTTCGGCCCTATTTTTTTACCTTTATAAATGTCGAATCGTGAAAAACTTAAAACATGAAAGTTATAGATTTTTGTTCACTCTTTACCCCAGAAATTTGAATCACTCAAATTTGATGTCATATGGGTAATATATCACACGTTAAAGATGGTGTTTTACTCATATTTGTTGCATACAAAGTGTTTGATAAAATGTCTAGCTTAGATTTTTAGTGTTAAAGTTGTGCTAAATGCACAAATTTTTGTCCCACGACGCATCATTAATCATTTTATTAATTTAAGATTCAAAAAGTGATGTTTTTTAATAGTTAAGGTTTTTAACTATTAAAACTGATGAACCAAACTAAAACTGATGAATCAAACCAAACTGTTTAAAAAAAAGCATAAAACCAAAACTGATGAACCAAACCAAAAGTTGATGAACCAAACCAAAACTGAAACTATGATTGATGAACCAAACCAAACTGATGAACCAAACCAAAACTGATGTAGGATCATATAATTTATGTTGTTTGATGATTCGGGTGGTCTAGGGAGATGATTAAACAAGTATGCCATTGTTTAGAGAGATTAAGAGAGTAGAGAGGGAATTCTAGAGAGAGAAATAAACAAAAATGTGAAAGGTTAGATTAGAAGTTCCACCCCTTCCAAGGATGGAAGGGGTATTTATAGTTACAGACACTACGTCCTCCTGTCGGACTGTGGATCAGGCATACAATGGGTATAGACCCGTCCTTCCTCCACGGTGTTACACTAAACTAATAACTAAGCTAACAACTAACTAATTAACTACAACATAACGTAAATAACGATAAGTATACGAGCTAACTTATGCTTGATTATATTTGGGGTGACCGACACTTCATTATGGAATTTCCAATTCCTAACAATCTCCCCCTAAGGGAGGTCACCCCATGATTTACATTTCGAATCCTAGCATTCTATTTAATCTTCAGTCTTGAGCTCGTAGACTTCAATTCTTCACTTCCGCAATCTTTGTGCTTCGGCAGTGACTCTTCAAAGTCCTCATATTTTGTACTTTTAGTGGAGGTCTTTGAACTCATCCACATCATGATGATCTTCGAGCTTTCTTTGAGATCATCAGCCACAGTAAATCTCTGGATCACCCTTTTTTGTGTTGCCATCATGTGAAGTTGTGACTTTCGGACCGACATGCTCACACTTTCTAGATCATGACATCTTTTCATCAGAGTAGTGGAAGCTTTACTGGTTCATGATATTTGCTGCTATCAGGGCCAGATTATGTAGATAAGTACTTGTCATGATTTCATTAATTAAGTGCGGATGCTGTGAGCATGCCGCTTTGGATTGACTCCTCAATTCTGATCAGCTGCAACCGTCCAATGTACTGCAAACAACGGTTAGCAATAAAACACACGAAAGTGTCTTTGATCACTTTCGTTGAATTGAGGTACATGGCCCACGGTTCCCGTTGATCAGGTACAACAAGTATCTGCCTGCGATCGGTAGGATTCCAAAGAATCTCCTTGACCAGGGTTACGCATGCTCTAGATGTTCTCAAACCGGGAACGTCTCAAAGAGACAACACGAGTGAGTGAACCAGCGAATTGAGATTCACTGATTGATGAAAAATTGATTTGAAAACAATTGCGTATTGCTTGAAGAAAGAGTTTTGCAATACGACGAAGGTTTTATGAGAAAGATCAATTTTCAATCAGAAATACTTTTTGTGTTAGAAAAGAGTACACATTCGATGTGCTAAAGAAAAGAAGAGATTTGCACATCGAACGGTTTTTCCAAAAGTATTTTTTCAATCAGAGATACTTTTTGTGTTTAAAAACATGAATACACATTCGATGTGCTAGGGAAAAGAAGATTTGCACATCGAACGGTTTTCCAAAAGTATTCGTCAAATCCATTCCTGGACCAAGGTTGATACCAGTGAATGCTTCCCCATCGTTTCTATCCAGTTGTCAAAAGCTTGATCTTTTGGAAATATCTCACATGTCACCCACCAAGAGCTTGTTTGATGTTGGCTCTAGAAGGATTTCCATCTTCATCGTGAATATTTTACATATCACTCGGATGTTCTGGCAATACCACAAGGATAATGCGTAGGACTCTTAAAATATATTCTCACTTTCCACATTGTGTGAAACAGTGAGTCTTCATTAATTGTGTCCTAATGAGATATTGTGGATGATCTCTTGGCTCTAGACTTAATTGCGCACATTTGGTTCCTATATCGGAGACTAGGGAGAGGGTCTCCTTCTTTAATATCAACAATCTCTAAGAGAAAGTCGATAGATTATGTAGGTTCCCCATGAGAATGAAACAAGTCCTTTTAAGAAGAACTTGAGTAGCTTGGGAAGTTTTGTGTAGTGCGTCACTGGGTCCATGACGTCTTGTCTTCAATACCGGCGTTACCCTAGTAACCACCAGTAGCATATGAATTGAACCTGGTTACTGCCCTAAGGTTGAATTATTGGAGGGCTATTTCTTTTCACCATTTTCACATTTAATTCTTTTTCATTCTTCAACCCCTTCAGTGCTTACCGATACTTCATTACTAGAACCTTGTTGGGTTTATTCCAGTTCTAGCTCTTTCTCAGTCCGCACTCTTCCCATTTCTCACTTTTCTCCTTTTTTTCATCATACCTAAGGACTTCTACACTATCTAGTGGATTGTCTCTGGGTAGATCCCTCCGGCTCTGGCGGGATTGTGGGAACAAATACCTAACCTAACCATCCTTATAACACCATGCATAAAGTAAATTGTTCGATCTTTTGGTATTGTTCATTCCTTCTCGAAACCAATTGAAAAATCATTTGGAAAATCAATCAAGGTACTTGTGATATAATATCAAAGCATTTTGTACCTTAATTGTTTTGATCATTTAGAAATGCTCCCCTCAACATGTGCATATGATTTGAAATTGTTTAGCACATGGAGGCAAGAGATCTTTGAAATAATTTTGATCACAATTTTTGTGGAAAAAGCCATTTGATTTTCTTGGTAAATTCTCCCCCTCAAAATGTGCGTTGGTTATTTGAAATCATTTAACACATAGAGGAAAGAGGTTTTTGAAGTACTTCCACGATTGCCAATAGAAAGCATTAGAAAAATCAATCAAGGTACTTATGTTAAAACATAGAAATCTTTGTACCTTGAAAGTTTGTTTTCTTTGGAAATGCTCCCCCTCAATATGTGCTACGAGATTCGAAAGCGTTTAGCACATATGGGAGAAGCGACACTTTTGAATCAAATCGATCATCATTTATCATATTTCATAATTAAATCACAAATTCTCCCCTGATCAAAAATATCAAACCCTTTGAGATTTTAGATCCCAAGTGATTTAATAAGGTTTAGAAAACATGGGAGAAAATGTGGCATAGTTTAAATTCTCTTCAGGTTTTTGGTTAAATGCTCCTTCTCAATCATGTACATTATGTATTTGAAATCTTTTGGCACATGAAGGAAGAAGTGCTTTTGAAACAATCACCCTTTAAAACCGATTTGAGATTTAAATCACGATCTCTCCCCCGATCAAAAATTTCAAACCAATTGAGATTTTGGATCCCGATTGATTTAAATCATTTAGAAAATTTTGGGGAAAGACGTGGCAAAATTTAATTTTGAAAAATGACTGATAAGATCAATTTTAGACATTAAAGATTGTTAGTGTCAGGTATGGTAGTTTTAAGAGATCTTTAAGTAAAATAAAACAATTTCACAATCAAACAAGAACATAAAAAAAAATTATTTAAAAAGATCTTTGAGTTTTAAATAAAATCATACCAT
Organism: Chrysanthemum makinoi; assembly: GCA_910596185.1. Taxonomy (NCBI): domain Eukaryota; kingdom Viridiplantae; phylum Streptophyta; class Magnoliopsida; order Asterales; family Asteraceae; genus Chrysanthemum; species Chrysanthemum makinoi. Next base: position 33,100,578 of record OU343216.1, on the reverse strand, counting down.
GACATAACATTAAATCTTTAGATCACCACTTTATTACGTACAAACCGGAACTTTTATGAAGAAATATCGTTTGAAAATATTTTATTTTAAATCACTCTCCCCCTCAATCGATGACCGTAGTCGATGATTGAGTGACTTAAGTTTTGATAAAATGAAGTCCGGTGATTTACAATATTAAGTCCAATTAATTTTCAAAACCAATATTTTTCCATTTTTCAAAAAAATATTATTCAAAAACTGTTTTAAAAAAAATGGTATCATCACTATTATCCTGCATAAAGATACGTTAGGTGGTTGAAAAACACAAGCTGCTTCAGTTGTTGCTGTAGGGCATGAAGAAAATCATCTGCTGATGCAGTGAGACCTCTTAAGTTGCATCTATCGTGCCAACTTATCCATAGAGAGATCTAATTAAGCTCCGTTTCTTCTTTTGTCGACCTAAGTAATAGTTGCCCTTTCCTTTCGGCATCCAATCATCTTCATTTATGGGATCCGGATCGGGAACATTCTTATAAATCATCTTATCTGCATATGTTAGTGGACATACAAACAGATATATGGTGGTCGACAACACCCAAACAGCAATCGACTAATAGAAGTTAATCCAACATATCAATCATATCATAAAAGGCATGGGAATAATATGTTTATCAAACTCCAATCATCTAAACCTAATAATCACATCCTAGATTCCTAGTCCTTCAACATAGGCAAGTATCTTTTTTTCTGATAAGCCCGTAGGATGATTAAGATAGCCCGTTATATGATGTAAATTTGAAAAACATTCTCCCCCTCAATCAATGACTCTTTCTATGAAAAGTTTTAAATAAGCTGAAGTCATTGATTGGGTTTTTCCAAATTTATGAAAACATGTTTCTGATTGATTATCAAGCAACTTAATTTCCACCATTTTTGAACACAACAAATGTTTTTCTGAAGAATTTTAGACGGAAAAACATTTGAGTAGGAACAACAGTCTTTTTGACGACATGCTTTCCTTGTTTTTGTTTTAGGATAAGTGCACGAAATTTTTGAAAATGGGTTTAGCGCAACACTTTCCTTCTATAAAGAGCGGGTTGCTATCTGAAATAATAGCAAACCATAATTTTGAAGAACGGGTTACAGTCTGAAGTAACTGTAAGCCATAGTTTGTGACATGTTTTGAAAAGAAATATTTACACCTTCTGCTCGAACTTCATCTATGGTCCTGTGCCATTATTGAATGACATTTCTAAGACCGTAGATGTTATCGATACCAGAAGACATGTCTTTGAAAAATAATATTTTTTGTCTTTTTCAAATTTTCTGATTTTTATGGGTTTTTGTAGGTTTTATATTTTTCTATTTTCTTTTTGTTGGTTTTATATTTTTGTATTTTGGTTTTTATTAATTATATACAGATAGAGTAGATGATATAGTCTAAGAAAGATGATGATCGAGAGTACGAGATAAGGATATCGAACAGCCCGTTGTAGAAGATAGAAGTCATCATCTCCATTCACCACAAAGCTTTCGAGGCTCCTGATTGAGAGAATTGAACCATCTGAAAGTGACTTTGGCAGCTTCCCCAAACCGAAGTAAATCCTTTTGTTGGCAGATTCGACTCTATTTCAAGCTTGCTTTAGCCAGGTGCACAAGGAAGCACACCATTATCATCGATCTTGCTGCTCCTTTTAAGAATAATTATTGTGATTCTTCATTCGGGGTTATATCATCCAATAGAACAACAACGTATCATCCCACTCTTGAATAATCTTCTCATAATTCATTACCCTGAAGTCCGAGCGATGCATCCCCAAGGTATCAAGAGACCACTTCCCCAGTAGATGAATTGATGCGTCAGTCTCTTAGAATAGAGCTCACGAACCGAATACACATATACCCAAAGACAGAAACTTATAACATGAAGTAGTAGATTAAGTCCGATAGCCAAAGAATAACCAAGTATACTTTTCTCTCACGATGATAGTGTACTGGCTCAAGAACCCGAAGTACCCAAATGCCCAAAGAATGAATAACCGATAACACTGAAGAAGCAGGCCGAATCACTGATTATCTCTGCGGATGTCAACTCCGGAATAAGTGATTATATCTCTGAATCACTGATTAAGCTCTCAAGTGAAACAGCTTGTATACTTCTTTTATCTTCAGAAACTTACTCTTCCATCTCTTCCCCCACATGGTTGGAATACGAACACCAAACGCCATGAGTCAAACATTGAGTTTCTCTGCGGTAATGACATTAGTCTTCCCGGGATATCTTCAATCACTTAGAAGTATTAAGCTCATTAAGTTTACTTGCGTTTAGATGCGTGTCTCCTTCCCCCTTGCTAGTTTTGACACTTCAGAGTCAGCAACACATTCAAAGCCCATATACTAGAAATCTTGTGAGAAGACCATTTGAAGTCTTGTAAGAATCAACTTGCTGAAGAATAATGTAAGCAAGTCTAATTGGGGATTAACTTTGGCTTTTCACTCTCCCCCAATTAGTGCTCTCCCCTAAACCGAAAATCTTTATAATGAATGCTTGAATTAAGAAGAAGTCTTTAGATCGTTAAATGCAACTCGTATTTAGTCTTCTAACATGTAACAGAAAATGTAGAACTGACTGTAGACTCGACCTTCTTCAAGATTGTCCATTTGGGGAATAGAAAGTTATCATCTTCTTCTCACCAGATGCATTACAGTTAACTTATATATAGCAAATTCCCTTAACTCAAATCCCTCCCAATCAAACAAGAACAGAAAGATGTTCATCAAGGAAATTAGCCCCGCAACTGGAAGCACTTTGTAATTAAACTCATCAGTCCGTATGAAGATGTCAACCAATGGCTCTAAGAAGAAACTCCATGTAAAGATGACCCGATAAAAAGAAGCTCGGTTCTTACATGAGTTAGGAGCCGTATGACCATATATTCTCAGATATAACTGTAACATATTGGATTTCACAAACACATCATACCAAATACATAAGAGGCGTATATAAGGTTTTAGAGAAAGTTTTAGAGAGAGAAATGGAAGAGAGTTGGGAACTATGTGAAATAAAGAAAAATGGTATTGAAGCTCCAACCCTCTACCTTGCTAGGTATAGGGTATTTATAGTGTCTTACAATAAACGCCACCTACGGGCTGTGGATCAGGCATACAGTGGGTAAAGACCCTTCCGTCCTCCACGGTATTACTAAACTAACTACTTACTAACATTAAATAACTACGACTACGAGCTTTCTAATGATTACTTATACTTGAGGTGACCGCACTTTAATGAAGCTGATTTTCGATTCCAAACAATCTCCCCTAAGGGAGGTCACCTCAATTTACGGAATAAAAACGGATATTACATTAATATTGTTCTTGAATTCTTGTTTAACTTCATTGCTCTGTAGCTCGTAGTCTTTGATTCTTCATGTTTTTGCATGTTTGGATAATTCAAGTGGAGGTCTTTAACTGATCCACGTGATGATGAGTTTTAAGCCAACTTTGAGATCATCAGCTTGCATAAATTCGACTCTTTCATTGTGGTGTTGACATTATGTGATGTTGTGACAGTGGGTACCGCATGCTCACATTCGGATCATGATTTCTTCTCATCAAAGTAGCGGAAGCTTTTGTTGATTCATGATATTTGCAGCAGCGTAGCAGAAGCATAGAGTGAGAATATCAGAGTCATTGATGCACTAATCATGATTTATTTTGAAGTGAATGTGTTGTGAGCATGCGCTATGGATTGACCTCTCCATACGATCGGTACAAGCGTCGGGTGTACCTGCATACAGCGATGTAATAAAAGCGCCGCGAAAGTGTCTTTGATCACTTTCGTTGAATTGAGGTACACGGCCCACGGTTCCCCGTTGATCAGATCAAGTCTTGCTGTGATCATGTATAATTCGAAGAATCTCCTTGACAGGGTTTGCGAATTTGTTCTAGTTGTTCTCAAACCTGGAATGTCTCAAAGAAAACCACGGGTAGTGAACGATGAATAGAGATTCAGCGATTGATGGAAAATTATTTGAAAACAATCGGTATCTGCTCAAAATAAAGTGTTTTTGCAATACAATGAAGGTTTTAACGAAAATCAATTATCAATCATAAACACCTTTTAATTTTGCAATATTAATACACAGGCGATGTGCTAGAGAAAATATTTTTAAGCACAACGACCGGTTTTTCAAAGGAATTCGTCAATCCATAACCTGAACCAGGATTGTTTCATAGATTTGAATCGCCCTATTGTTTCTGCTCAGTTGTCACATGGTTGATCTATTGGATAGATCTCACATGCCACCTACCATGAGCTTATTTGATGTTGGCTCTAGAAGGCTTTCCATCTTCATTGTGAATATGTTTACATATCAATTAGATGTTACAGCAATACCACAAGGATATGCGTAGGACTCATAAGATATAATCTCTCTTTCCATGGTGTAAGCAGAGAGTCTTCATTGTGTTGTCCTAATGAGATTTATTGATGATCTCGAGGGCTCTAGACTTAATTGTACATTTGGTTCCTATCCGAGACTAGGGAGAGGTCTCCTTCTTCAATATCAACCATCTCTAAGAGAAAGTTGATAGATATGTGGTTCCCCTGTGAGAAATGAACAAGTCCTTTTAAGAGGAACTTGAGTAGTTTGGGAAGATGTAGTGCGTGGCGTCACTGGGTCCATGACGTCTTGTCTTTAATACTAGTGTTACCTTAGTAACCACTAGTAGCAAATGTATTGAACCCGGTTTCTGCCCTAAGGTTGAAGTAATGGAGGGCTATTTATTTTCACCCTTTTCACATTCAATTCTTTTTCATTCTTCAACCCCTTCAGTGCTTATCGAGACTTCATTACTAGAACCTTGTTGGGTTTATTCCAGTTCTAGCTCTATCTCAGTCCGCACTCTTCCCGTATCTCACTTTTCTCCTTCTTTTTTTTCATCATACCTAAGGACTCTATACTATCTAGTGGATTGTCCCTGGGTAGATCCCTCCGGCTCCGGCGGGATCGTGGAAACGAATACCTAAATTGGTCGGTCTTTTGGTATTGTTCATCAGCCATTTGAACCAATTGAAAAACCATTTGGAAAACAATCTAAGTACTTGTGATAAATTATCAAAGCATTTTGTACCTGAATCATTTTTGATATTTTTGAAAACGGCTCCCCCTCAACATGTGCATCATATGTTTGAGATCATTTTGGCACATGGAGGCAAGAGAAGAATTCACTTCTTTTGATAAATATTTTCTAAAAATTTCGACATCACTTTCCCGATTAAAATCAGTGATTCACGTACAGTTAAAGATATTTTCGGGAAAGAATGAGGTTTTCAATAAAAATTGCTCCCCCTCAATATGTGCATCGAGTTTTGAAAGAGTTTTGCACATATTAGGGAAAGCCTGCACTTTGGAACAAATTAATCACGTTTCAATCCTTTTTGGTTTAAAATAGATGCTCCCCCTCAACATGTGCATGGAAAATTTGAAATCGTTTGGAACATGTGGGGAGGAAAGCTTGCTAAACACTTATGAAACCATTTATCGAATTATCATGATTAAATCAAATTTAAATCACACTTTCTCCCCCGATCACAATCTTCATATCATTTGAGATTTTTGATCTTTATAGATTTAAATTGTTTTTGAAGGCTTTTTGAGAAGAATTGTGACTTGCTTATGAAAACATTTAACCGATAAGGATCAAATTTGAGACTTTAAACTCCATTGTTTAAACATGCATGAGTATCTTTTGAAAACATAACATTAGGAAAGGTTTTGAGTCAATTATATAAAACATTGTTCATTTTGTTTTTACAAAAGTAGACCTGCTCATTACGTGCCAATTGTTTGAAAAAAACCTTTTTGATTGGAGTTGAAATCATTCTCCCCCTCAATCAATGACAAGAGTTATTAATTGAGCGTTAGAGAGTTTGACCAGATAAGCCGATGATTTTCAAAAATAGAGTACGAGGTATTTTCAAAGCAACTCTGTTTAGATGAAAAATATTTTTCGTAGAATCATTAGACGGAAAATATTTTGGAAAGAAACAATTTTGTCTTTTGGTGACAAATATTTGTTTTAGGAATCGAGCACGAGATTTGAAAAATAAATAAAGCATGGCTCGTTTCTTTGCTTTTTAAAAGGGTTACTGCCGAAATGACAATAAACCACCATTTTTCTCTCGCGCCTTTTTAAGCATTTATGTACATTCAAGAACATCTAAAAACCCGTGACATTCTTTTAATGTCAACACAAAGTCCGTAGATGATATCAATAACAAAAAATAAAAAGAATAAAAAATATGACAAAATAACAATATTTTTTGGAAATTTTCAAGATTTTCTAATTTTTATGGATTTTTGAAAATTTATATTTTTATATTTTCTTTTGTGGGTTTTGAAATTTTGTATTTTGCTTTTTGAATAAATATATACAAGAAATAGATGAAGAAAGAAACCATTTTTACTCCTCGTCTTCCTCTTGAAGACGTTTGAGTGTTTCCGGTTGTAGGCTCTTTAGACCAAGTCGTGGAAGGATAAACTCAAAACGTTCTCTAGGAAGAGCTTTGGTGAAGATGTCTACTAACTGGTATTCAGTCCTCACAAAATAAAGTTCCACCACACAGTTTTCCACTTGCTCCCTGATGAAATGATGTCGAATGTCGATGTGCTTTTGCTCTTGAGTGTTGTAATGTTGTTGCATGAGAGAGCAATGGTACTTTTGTTATCACAATACAGAGGGATTTTGTTGAATTCAAAGCCATAGTCAGATAATTGGGATTTCATCCATAAGATTTGAGCACAACAAGATGACATGGCTATGTATTCAGCCTCTGTAGAGGATATTGAAGTACTCATTTGTTTCTTACAAGACCAGCTCACAAGCTTATCAACCAAAAACTGAGCACCTCCAGATGTACTTCGACGTGTATCTTGGACATCCTCGCATGATCGCATCCTGCATAGGTGTTAGTGACATACCGGTGTCCTCTGAGGGGACGATCAAGTTTTAAAATGTACCTTTTGAGGGTCATTTAAGCCCTTATTTGATAACTTTTGTATCCGTTATTACTTAATATCGTTCCTTTTCACTTTTAAAGTATCTTGAAGGCAAAATGCTGAATGACACTTATTAATGAAAAGGCGCGAATATCGAAGAAAATGGCCAAAGTCAAGAATCAAGCCACCGACTGCCGAACTGAAGGGGACGGCGTCGGTGTCTGCTACGCCGCCGCATCATTTTTGTGATGGCTCAAGAGCCAAATTGCTTATTTACAAGTGACCTGTGTCGGCTTTAAAAGAGTAGGTCGTCGCAACTCGACGGCCTAGATTTGATCCGCACGCGTCAGAGACTAAGGACGGCGCCACAAGCATAAGGTGATCGCGTCGCCAAGACTACATGGCCAAGACGAAAACCCAAATGACGGCGACCCACGGCGCCACAAATTAAGGGTGACGCCGTCGCGAATGTAATCTTATATATAGAATCCGAATTTTTTAGTTTTCAGAGAGTAGTCTTTTGGAGTAAAAAACCTAAACCGAACCAAGGCTGTCTTGTACAGTATTTTAGGGTTCCAAACCCTATCTTACATCAAGATAAGTGTTTTACTTCATTAATTTAATTATGTCTTCAATTACTTGTGTGTATGCTTGCATGTTCTCCATGTCCGGCTAATTTACTTGTGCATTTGCTTAGGGAATATGAAACTTAATTATTGAATATTGTTTGGTTGTCTCTTATCTTAATTGTTAATGATCTAGTAATGCGATAGGTCATCCGTTGTGTAGTTAATGCTTGATTAATCTTTGTGAACCTTAGTTTATAGCACCTAGAGTTGTTGTAGGCTAAACTATCCGAAGAGTACCTTAGAGTTAAAGTTTATAAATCCTAGAGACTTTGTAGGCGATAACCTTTGGTAGTTTCAAAGAGTTAGGGACAAACGCATACCCTACGACCTTAGTCACACAACGCAATTAAGAATAAGGACGTGACAATTCAACAATCAATAGGAGATTATTAAGGAGTAATAAAACCTAAGTAAACACATCTTTAAACCATCATACGAGCACACAATAATTAGACATAGACTACCCTCACCTTAGTTAATTAGATAATAAGATAGTAGAAGTAATCGGTAGAAATACCAACCCCCCCAAATCCAAACCCCGAGATCGTACCTTTCAATTTTCTAAAAAATATAGAAAAGATAAAAAAATAATCTTCCTCAACCCCAACCTTAGCATAGTAACATCTCACTAGCATTCCTATTCCCCTAGAGAACGATATCAATTCCCGTGGCTTACCCTAATACTACACTACAACGATTAGGTTCACTGCCTAGGGTGTTAAAAAACTTGCTCGACTAAAAGGAAGTTCCTTTGACCCCGAACGCGCTGCATAAGCGTATCAAGTTTTTGGCGCCGCTGCCGGGGAATAGAATAGCTTGTTAGGAGTTCACCTCACTTAGGTTTCCTTGCTTGATTCCTATCAAGTAAGCTTTTTTCTCATTTTTTTAGCTTCCTCGTAGTCTATCCCCCTTCTTCGTGACTTTTGTTCATAACCCCATCACGTTTCATCATGGAAGGTGATAACCAACCACCATTCATCAACCTACCACCAAATGACCCGTCAAGAGGCCGTACTCTTGGTGAATACTCGAGACCAAGTCACCTAGGCTATAGGAACACCATTGAGCTTCCCGACCAAGCCCAAACTACGGCCATGCGATCCGACACCATCCGGTTGGTGCAAAATGGATGTGCATTCCATGGACTTCGTTTCGAAGATCCTAATCGGCATCTTAAGGACTTCCTTAAAATTGTCGATTCCATCGACCTCGATGCTACTACTTGGGAGACCACGCTCACTGCGTCTCTTCCAATTCTCTCTACGGGACCATGCTAGTAATTGGCTTGAGTGACTTCCCGCCGGTTCCATCTCAAGTTGGGATGATCTCACCTCTCGCTTCCTTGCTCAATTTTTCCCATCGGGGAGAACCACTAAATTAAGACGAGAAATCTTGACGTTTCAACAACTTCAAGGTGAATCTCTCTACGAAGCATGGACTCGATTCAAGGACTTACTCCATAAAGTCCCTCATCACGGCATTGATCTTTGGCTCTAAGTCCAACTCTTTTATGATCATGTCAGTCCCTCCCTCCAACGAACCATTGATTACGCCGCCAGCGGAAGGCTAAGTAACCTTAATGCTGAAGCATGTTGGGAAGTCATTGATGACCTAGCTCAATACGAAGAGGAAGGATGGGAAATTCCAGTAATCTCGGGAAATGAATTAAACTCCCAAACACAGATATTCATGAGCATGGCAGTACAAGTGAATGAGTTAATGGAGGTGACCACTCATGCTCATAAGCAGGTGAACGCGGTTAAGGAATTTTTGCTCCTTAGAAAATCCCGGCAAGATGAATTCGAGGACATAATGTTGACATTTGTCCACAAGCAAGAAAATGAAATAAAACACCTCGAGGTTCAAATGAAAAAGACTCACGACACCTTCTTAGGATTGGCTGACAACTTCATGCTAAAACTCAGCGAGGGGATCGCAAAGAATAATATACCAAAAAAAATAGAAAAGGTGTACGCGATACCGGAGCATGTTAGGATGACTCCCGAACCCTTTCCAATCCCATCATGCAAGGCAATTTCCCCCAAGGAATTACGGCCTTTAAAGCCCTACCCAAGCACTTCAATTTTGCTTCCTTGTAACATACTCATCGGAAGGGTGCACGTGTCGATGCCTAACTTTACTAATATTGGGAAAAGATCCTTCAGATTTAAACTAGGATCAGGAAATCCTGATTTCAAAACATCTGGGATCTTAATTGAGAGACAATTTAAAAAGTATTTTGCTTACCTTTGTGGAAACGGTGAATGGATTGACAAACCAAATCTTAAAATAAAACTAAATCTTTGTCAAAGATTGTAATCACATTTTTATCCGGATAGCAAAACCACTTTCTTTTAAGAATTTGAGCGACTCGGTCACAAGTAAAAGTGCGACGCCGTCACTAGGTCAGATCAGACGAATAAAAACACCAAACATCCCTTTCATTCTTACCCTACACATTCTATCCGCCCCACACACACCAAAACGTTTTCTCCACATCAAATTCACCATCTTGCTGCATCAATCTCCACAAGGTAAGTAATATACATTGATCTTTGTCTAGTCAATTACTCAACTTCATACTCAATTTTGATTTCCCCTTTCAATCCGAAAATCCCCATTTGATTCGCTTTATGCTAAATGTCGCCCATTAATCTTGATAACTAGGTTTAAGGTTTGGCGAATTGTAGCATTATCATGTAGGTTTGATTATGCGAGTAGCCTATGGCTTAGGAACAGAAACCACCTCACCAATGCACCATTGTTGCTGAAACAAGGGTGTTTGGGTTAAGGGTTATGGTTAAATACCTGGATTTTTCCCTCGCAAAGGTCGGATTCAAAATTTTGTCGAGGTGACGGTGTCAGGTTATACATACGACGCCGTCAGAACCATCTAATGTCATCCTTAGCATTACGAATGTTACTCATTTGTTCCTCTTTCGTTTGATTTCTTGTTTCAGATGAGCAAAAGATCAAAAAGAACTAGGGGCAATCTTCTAGCGCCCAAGAGAACATAGATGACACGATTTCTGGGTGGGGGGTATTCGTTGAGGAAGATTGCCAGACCCGTTACAATGATTTACTTCACCAAACTATTGACTCTGGGGCTGTGGTAGATTGGGGATTCTTGGAGGAACATGATCTAGCTAGGGAATTCTCGAATAGTTTTAGGCAGGACAAGTTCACTGATCCCCAGTGGGAGAGGCTATTTAGGATGAGAGAGCCCGTGTATGGTGAGTTGGTGCGTGAATTTCACGCATCTTATCTTATGGATAGTAATTCATGTCGGGATAACATTGAGTTTCAGGAGATCCGATTTAGGTTAGGTGGAGATTGGAGGGCTATGTCGGTACTTGAGTTTGGATGGAGATTGGGGTTGTATAATGCTGGGGACGCTGGGAGCGATGTTTTTAGGGCTAGATTGGCAACCGGGATTACCCATAGGGATGATATGGTGGGTGTTTAGTTTTGGAATACGATTGCTAATGGGGAGTACATTACCGTGAGTCCCTCACCTCAAAAATCCGGGATCCACGAATCAGACTCGTGCACCGCTGCCTCACTTTCTCTATCACAGGACGGCAGAGCACGAGTCATCGCGTCACCTTACCAGACCTTTTCTACCTTTACTGCATGTTGGCCGAGGGTGTGCACTGCAACATCCGCTTCTGGTTGGCCGACTATCTGAGGACTGCTAGTGGGGTGAGGTTTGAGGATAGGGTGTATGGTGGCATGCTTGTTACTAGGTTGGCCCAGTCTTTTGGCATACTGGCAGGAGAGGCACCAGCGTACCTTAATGTGGTAGCAGCACCTAGGGTCATTAAGGCTAAGTCCCTAAAAGCTATGGAGGTCATCATGGACTATGGTAGGGGCTACGCGTGGTTTCATGCTCAGCCCAACATTCAGGGTGGTGATGATGACGATGATGACGAGCCACAGATGCAGAACACCAACAGGTGGGTGAAGCAGGAGGATCCGCTGATGCCTATAGGAACATGTCCAGTGGAGATTGGCAGGCCCACCAGGGGGCATAGATGGGCCGTATGGACACATGGATGGCGCAACAAGATCAGAGGGCTAGCTGGATATATGACCATACTGTTAGACAGATACATCATTTGTCCATGCGAGATCAGCTAGACCCTCACCTGCAGATCGATCCATTTCCAGGGCGGGAGGAGGACTACCCGCCTTATGGATACCTAGGCCATCTCCCCCTGGTTATGACTACCGTCACGGACCCCCTCCCCAGTGATTTATGTATTTGCTTATGGATTATTTTTGGACATGTATGGTTGATTATTGAGACAATTTCTATTTGGGTATGTAATAATCTAGATATGGTTGACCTTGTGGAGCTTTAAACACTTTTATGTGTATGTATATATTTGCATGTATTGTGACTTATTTATGAGTTGTGTGGGTGGACTTTTTTTTGTGTCATCTATCTTTTATTGATTGCTTATTCTCATGTTTAAATTTATAAAAATGCTTTATTTTGTTTTTAACTTCGTCTTAATTACTGTTAGGTCACCATATTTGTAACACAAGCATCAATACGTAGAAATAGATGAAGAATAGATCGGTTGAACAACACACCCAAACACTATGCGTATGAATATAGAAATTATGCGTATGCAAGTGAAAGAGAATGAATTGAACAACCAACCCTCAAGTGAGGGTTATTACAAGGTATTTATAGGAGAGGGAGCTAAGGCAACACTCCTAGTCCCTTCCTTTCTTTTATGGACTTGGGCCAAGGCTTATGGGCTCTACATAAGCCTAAGGCTAATTACTAACATAAAGGCCATATTAAGCTAACTATTACATATGAGTCACTAACACTTGAATAAAGGTTTAGGAGTGATTCCAACAATCTCCCCCCTAAGTGTTAGTTGATGAGAAAGAGTGATAACGTTGTAGTGTTGATGTAATAGTAGCTTTACGCCTTCTCGACATTCTTCTTTCTTGTGAGAAGAAGTGTCTTGATTCGAACAATCTCCCCAGTGTAGAGAAATTGTTTCCTTTGAAAAGTTCTGTTTTGACGTCTTCAATTTCTTGTTCTTTGTTCTTTCTTCTTTGAAAGTGATGATGTTGTTGTTGTCTGCATTAGTCAGCTTCGTTGCTTCATTGTCTCCACGTCTTTCTCCAACATGCTCACATGCTCTTTAACGTTGGATTACTGTTGATGAAGTTCTTCAAGTCTTTAAACTTTGTAGATTCTTTGTTGAAGAAGAATCATTGACTTTTGTATTGCCTTTGATTATGAGAGAACTTCCATAAGTGATGTTTGTTGGTATGAGCATGTGGAGAATCTGCACGATCACCGGCCTGAGCTTCCATAAGAGATTCCGCACTTACAAGTTTGAACTTCGAGTGTTAACAAAGATAACCCATGTGAAAACCACCATTCTCACAAAGGCCGGTCCGACCGAGTCCCACAAGTGAGATAACACGATGTCCGAGTACACCTACGATTCAGATGAGTCACCGAGGTACACCTAAGCATCACCTCATGACAGTAGACCGCTTGAGACCACTGCGTAATCCACGTGGAGTTACCGAAGCTACCGCTGTCTGGCCGTTTGATGTTGACCTGGAGAGTTTCCATTCAATCACCGAGGATCAAAGATGTGAACCTCTCATAAATGTTCTCTCTACATTGCTAAGACTTGAAGGACTCGATAACGTACCACTCGTTGTTCTTATTGTTGAACCAAGTGGTGAAATGTCAGTGTACCTATGAGATCTTTTGATGAATCTCGTGCTCTAGACACAATAGCGTTTTGGTTTTCTGATCGAGACTATGGAGAGGTCTCCTTCTTCAATACCACATCCATCTCAAGAAAAAGCTGATAGTTTACGTAGGGTTCCCTGTGAGAATGAAACAAGCTTCGTTTGAGAGAAACTTGAGTGGATAAGAAGGTTTAGTGCAATAGCGTCACCGGGTCCATGACGACTTTTAATCTTCATACAAGGTCATCAAGTGACGACCGTAGCATATGAATTGAACCGTGTCTGGCCCTAAGTTGAATAATTTGGAGGCTATTTTCTCTTTTCACCCTTTTTTTTGCTTTTCTTTTTAATTCTTCAACTCCTTCTTTCTCCGATTCTCATTTTCTCCTTTTTATAATCATACCTAAGGACTTCTAATTCTAACTATTGGTAGTGTCCTTGGGTAGATCCCTCCGGCTCTGGCGATCATAGGACGTTTTATTCCTAACCTTAATCACCTTATAACTCCATTGCCATAAAACCATTTTCATGAAAAATCTCTTAAAGTGTTTGTGAATAAAAAACATGTTTGAACACTTCAAGAGTTTTAGATTTTCATAAATACTCCCCCTCAACGTGTGCTTAAGAGTTTTGACGGAAATCTGCACAGTGAGAGAAGAGCGCGTACTTTTTGAATTGATCGACTCAAGATAGATAATTCCTTGCGAGACACGATTACGTTGCGTAGTTAAAGAGATACATTTTCAGCTTTTAGGTGACAACTAGCTCTAATAACTACCTTGAAGATATGGACAACCCCGAAAGGTTGTCAAACCCGTCAAAGTTCATGTCTATCAAGAGTTTCTCGAATGGCTACAATTTACTTGGATAAGTCTTGGAAGACAAATCTTTTCAATGTATGCCCTTCAGCCTCCCGTCAATTCATGGGTTGAAGTCTTTTTCACCACAGATTCAATAGCAAACACAACATATTTCTTATCACATAATTTTTTCTCCCCCTCAAAAATGGCATATAAATGTTATTTTTGAAGAAATGTTTAGAATAAATATGACCATTTTGAGTTTTGTGGGAAGATTACACAAAGAACAATTTGTGAACAAAATATTATATGTCAAATACTCCCCCTCAACAAGTGATATAAACGGTTGAGGTTTTGAAAATCATAAATGGAAGTACTTGTTCTTTTGAGCAAAACCTTTGAAAAAAATGAAAGGTTTGATAAGTTTTACTCAAAAGTAAGAAGCTTTCTCTCCTTTTATAAGGATTGGCAAAATCAAGCGTACCATAGGGTCCTTTCATTACAAGAACGGGTTGTCACCTGTTATGTGTGCACAAGCCATAGTCAATTATGTAATCACACATCCAAATTCATATGAAATAGAAGACTTTAAGGGGTACTAGAATTTCAGTAGTTCCGCAATAACTCCAGAATGCGAATCGGGCGCGATAGCCCTGTGAGATTAATGCGCGAGGACTTACGACCACGAACAACTCTCCAACGTTTCGAACTGGTCCCTTCGAAACAACCTTTCATCAATCTGCTTGATGATTCTCTTTACATCTCGTCTTTCCTTAGAAGTCCATCTCTTTGGTGACCCAATGCCTTGTTGAATCGCCTTTAACCTATATGCTAGCCCATCTCTGACATGCTTCAATGTTGAATCTCTAAACTTATGAAGCTCATTACACGCCATCAAGCAGTTGTGGAGTGCACTGACCGGTAGAACTAGTCCAAAGGGTTTGCCGATGAAGAGAATCGGTGGAGATGGTTGATGTCGAAGTTCTAGCTTAGGTCCTGGTGAAGTTGGCACGAGTCCGACACGACTCAACATCAAGTTGCAAATCTTCTACACGT
The DNA here is from genome assembly GCA_910596185.1 of Chrysanthemum makinoi. Taxonomy (NCBI): domain Eukaryota; kingdom Viridiplantae; phylum Streptophyta; class Magnoliopsida; order Asterales; family Asteraceae; genus Chrysanthemum; species Chrysanthemum makinoi. Next base: position 33,085,377 of record OU343216.1, on the reverse strand, counting down.
TCCTGGATCACGATGCTTCAGATGAAGATGAGCAAGGACTTGATGTATTCGCGTGAATTTCATCGAGAATTGTCTCATTCTTCCCTGTACTTTGGCAAGATACAGATCTTCAATATCATTGAGAGACAAATTCTGAAAGTTCGCTTCACAGAATGCATAGTCCCTTTCGCCTTGTTGTTTTGACGACAATATGCTTGAGAAAGGTGTAATCCCATTTGGACGAAAGAGCAACAAGCTTAACAGCAATGATCCCTTGATTACTGTACACTTCATGTTGAGATTTACTAAACCCGCAGCGTCTGTAGTAGATTCGTCGCGTTCCGCCAATGGTGAATCCCGCAGTGCATTGAGGTCATACTCTTCCACTCGCTGTTGAACATGTGGGTAGCCTTTTCCTCGATGGCTATGTAGTTGGAGTAAATGGTGCCGGAACGGATGTAAGTGATGTAGCGATTTCTTTGTCACATCGCTACCATGTAGAAGAAATTCCATGTCTTGTTGAAAGTATCGAAATGGAATCTTAGGTTGATCCGTTGACCAATGGTATAGAGGTTTGGTCCAATCTGTGTAGTATGGACGTTGTCTTTTCGGGTGGGTCGATGTTTGTTTTCAGGGTTGAGCTAATCAACGTTGTTAGACATGGCCCTGTAGATGTTTTCAAGGTGATATTCCCTCAATAGCACTTTCCGAGCTGTCTTTGAGTATTTGGAATGCTTCATTCTTGATTCGTTTCAACTCTGATTTCATCATCTTCTTCACTCGGAACTTTGCTTGCAGTAGCTTGGCATGCTCCAACGTACTACCTCCTACCATATCTTGGTCATCAGTTAATGCGGGTATGGCAAAGAAAAAGTGTGGAAAACCATTCAGATTTGTGTCATCATCGTCTGCCATGAAACGCCATCAGGCCTTAGTCTTCTTCGTCTTTTTCTTTTTAGGCCTAGAGGAGGATGATGGTTTCCTTTGTTGCCGGGAGAGGTGGGTTGTTTTTGGGCTCAGGGATTTCCTCATCGTCACCACCGCGATACTCAAAGTGATCACCATTTTCCTGATTCTGGGGTGGTAACTCATAATCTTAGGTTTTTCATTAGAAAGCAAGAGAGATCGTGGTTGAGCTGGAGTCCTTTGGGGTGTAGGTTGCATTAAAATGATTCACCAGTTTTCTTCGGACGTTTAGGCTCATCATTCTTATCCTTATCCTTATCTTCATCGTCTCTTGGCCTTTTAGGCCATTGAGCTTCTTCCCTGTAAGCTTATTTGAGTTGGTATTCCAGCAGTGCTTCAAACAATTTACCTTTCGGAGGAAAATGTTGCAGATCATTTAGACATTTGAGCTACGAGCCCTGTTAACCAATTCAGATCTAAGAATATTATGGATCAATGGGTTGATGTTGACATGCATTGGTGTTGATCTCATAGTTTGCTTGGCCAAATGTAATAGGTTTGGATAGAGTTGTTTGGTAAACATCTCCTTTGTAACTCCAGAACGTGTCAAGAAGAACTTGTGAGTGTAACCTTTGATCATCTCGTTCATTTCCCCTTGAGGATCATGTTCCATGAACTTCTGATGTACTCTCCCTTGCAGCTGACATCTTGTCCATTCTCGTTCATGAAGATATGTACCGGTCAGCTAGAAACTTCCGCTTTTTGTAAAGCACGTCCTTTCTTCCTTACCTGTTTGACAGCTTTCACGTTCTTGTCTTAGCTTGAGAGATCCAAGATGCCGTTGGCTTCTTCACTAATTTGATGGCTGGTTCTGGTTGATCTTTTGGATGGTGGTGGTGAAGAATGAGATGGATGAG
>OU343216.1:33047295-33080085 GCA_910596185.1 Chrysanthemum makinoi | reverse complement strand
AGGATCAACCTTGCTCATCCACAGTCAAATATTATTGGTGATCCTCATGCACCTGTTAGAACTAGAGGCACTATAACAAGTTCTAAATATGGTCAAGTGGCTTTTATCTCTTATGTCTCCAATCAACAAAGAGACAATCACATAGACTATGATCATTGTCTGTTTGCACCTTTCTCTCTCAAGTGGAACCAACCTGTGTTACTCAAGCCTTGGAAGATTCAAGTTGGCTTGAAGCTATGCAAGAAGAGATGCAACAGTTCCAAAATCAGCAGGTTTGGATATTGGTCCCACTACCGAAGGAAATATGCTATTGGGACAAAATGGATATTGAAAAATAAAAGAGATGCAAGGGGTGTTGTCATTAAAAACAAAGCCAGATTAGTAGCTCAGGGGTATCGACAAGAGGAAGGGATTGATTATGATGAAGTGTTTGCACCTGTTGCTAGAGTTGAGGCCATACGGATATTCTTGGCTTATGCATCTTACATGGGTTTCATGGTATATCAAATGGATGTTAAAGGTGCATTTCCGTATGGTGAAATAGAAGAGGAGGTTTATGTCACTCAACCTAAAGGATTTGAAGATCCAGATCATCCACATCATGTTTACAAAGTAGTTAAAGCTCTCTATGGACTACATCAGGCACCCAGAGCATGGTATGCTAGGCTTTCATCATTTCTGCTGAAGCATGGCTATAGAAGAGGTGCTATTGATAAAACACTTTTCCTGAAGAAGAATTCCACAGACAGTATTCTTGGGCAAGTTTATGTGGACGATATCATATTTGGGTCCACTAAAGAAGCTTGGTGCAGGGAGTTTGAGGAGTTGATGACGGGAGAGTTTCAGATGAGTGCAATGGGGGAACTTACTTTCTTTTTGGGTCTTCAAGTTCAGCAAAAACACGATGGTATCTTTATCGGTCGGGACAAATATGTGAGGGACATTTTGAAAAAGTTTGGTATGGAGAGTGTCGATGCCACCACACCTTATGAAGCTCCAAAGTCAAAGACAAACAATGAACCGGATCTACGTGAATGTTCATCTATCTGATCTATGATTGGTTCCTTGATGTATCTAACGCTTCTAGGCGACATCACTTTTGCTGTGAGTACTTGTTCTAGACATCAAGTCACTCCACTTGCTTCCCATCTAAATGCAGTGAAGAAGATTTTAAGTATTTGAAAGGTCAACCTCATTTAGGCCTTTGGTACCCAAGAGAGTCTCCTTTTAAGCTGGAAGCATATAGTGATAGTAATTATCTTGGTGCAAATCTGGATAGGAGATCCACAACTGGAGGTTGCCAATTCCTTGGAAAGAGATTGATTTCTTGGCGGTGCAAGAAACAAACTATTGTGGCTACCTCATCTACAGCGAGTATGTTCTTTGCTTCAAATTGTTGTGACAAGGTTCTTTGGATACAAAATCAATTGTTGGATTATGGGTATAACTTCATGAACACAACAATTTTTATTGATAATCAAAGTCCCATATGCATTGTTAAAAATCCGGTTTTTCACAGTAGAACTAAGCATATTGAAATCAGGCACCACTTTATAAGAGATGCATATGATAAACATTTGATAAAAGTGGTTAAAATTCACACTGATAAAAATGTGGCAGATCTGTTAACTAAGGCCTTTGATGGACCAAGGTTTCAGTACCTTGTGGTTCATATTGGTATGCTTAACCCTTGACTGCAAAGTTTAAGGGGAGGCATAGGCCTCAGGGGAGGCATATGCCTCAGGGGAGGATTTTGGATGTAAACTTTGTATATTGTTTGTATATTAGTTTATGTATTTGCTAACACTAACCAACTTTTGTTTCTCTTAGTTTGTTTTGGTTTGGTTTGTGTGTTTCTCTGTGTCTGTTTTGCAGTTGGCTTATATAGTTGGAGTTCATAATACTTGGAGATGGATATGTAAGCTTTGAAAGCTTGTTACTACTGAAAGCAAAGTACTGAAGAGAGACATTGTATCTACTAAAGACAAGTTCTGAAGTTAAAGATGCTCATTCATTCAATTACAGCTTACAGCTTATAGATTACAATCAACTTCAAAAGGAAATACATGGACTACTAAACCTATGTTAAACACTAGCTCATATCATCTATTCCTACAGCTGTTGGATATGCATGATTGCTTATATCTTCCATTCCAGCTGCTGGATATGCATTTGTGATAATTTGCATAACCACCCATTCCTTCTATCTTGATGGCTGGATATGCATGACCGGTACGACGAAGAAGCTAAGGATCAAAATGGGAAGAATGGATTGATGAAAACGATGATGATGAAGATGACCACACATGTCCTTTGTGTTTCATCTACTTGGTTTCACCAAAAAGCAATCCATCCATCTTCCTTAAGCCCTTCCCCTATACGATATATGATGATGCACCAAACCATGGCACAGGAAGAGCAAGCACCACCTCTTTTTCGGCACAAGGCCTCTGTTGAGGTTGAGATGCTGAAGGTTGGGAGTAAGATGTCTTCTTCTTAGTGGACCCATCGAGTCATCGAAGACTCACTTGGATTCACTACACTATCATCATCTGAAGAACTGAGAAATGGGGATTTCAATGGTCGTGGGTCATATGGATATGAAAAGAACTGAAGGAAATCACTGGATGATGATGATGATGGAGAAGAGGTTGGATTAACAACCTCTCGCTTATTACTCATGGTTGATTGTGGTTAATTTTGGGGCATTGATGAAATTAGGGTTTGTGATGATGTTTGGGGGTAAGTGATGAGAGATAAGTATGCATTGGGGATTGTTTTATAGACGGTTTCAATGAGATTTAATGTGAGTTGGGTGAAACAGTAAAAAGATATTTCCTGAAGCTTCTTGAATACGTGATGTGTTTCTGCTGATTGAAAGACTTTAGCAGAATGACCTCTGTTTCTGCGGAAGTTGAAATTTAAATTTGGTAAAAGGTTGCATTACACGTCAGCTTTGGTCAATAACTTGATATATTTGACCATAATTTGGGAAACTTCTACTTATACCCAATTTGTATATCGTCGTCTATTATTAACTGATTCCCTCTTTATTCGATTTAAACACTTCCTTTTACGAGAATCATAACCCTAACTAACAATTTCACTCATGGCGCTTCAATTGAAAAGGGATCATAACAAAGTTGCATTTTTGGGAGAAGCAAAAGGTGATGATCTGTATAAGCCTATGATAGAATTCTTGAAGAGATCAAAGATTCATTATGCTTTAACGCATTCTCCAGAAGTGATTTATGAATCTTTGGTTACACAATTTTGGGCGACTGCTGAAAAGAGGAATGATACATAGATCGTAGCTATGGTTGACGGAACAGAGTATGTTGTGACAGAGGAGTTGATTAGAGAAAAGCTTCATTTGGATGATGCTAATGGGGTCTATCATTCTAATGCTGTGGATATTCTTGCTGGGCTAAAAGCTTTTGGACATCAGGGTTCAAGGACTGATATGTGGTTAAAGAATCAGTTGTGTCCAATGTGGAGGTTTTTGGTTCACACATTGCTTCAGTGTATAAGCAATAAATCTGGAGGTTGGGATCAATTTTCTGCGCAGCTAGGATGTGGTATTGTTTGTCTTTCTCAGGGTTTGATTTATAATTTTTCTAAGTATATTTTTGATAATATGGTTGAAAATATAGATAAGAAAAAGCATAAGTTTTTTATGTACCCTAGGTTTCTTCAGATGATTTTAGACATTACCACACAAGCCCAAGATTTTTGTCATATAGGAGTTTTAACTTCTAAACTATTTGCTTCAATGAGAACTAAGTATGATGGGGCACATCATCCTTTGCTAGCAGCTATGTTGCCTCAAGGCAATGAATCTGCTGATGAGGGGAATGTTGTTGGTTCTCCACCTTCTACTACTGTTGTTGCTGATGGAAATCCATCGGTTACAATAGATGAAGGCCCTTCTAATGCTGCTGAAGCACATCTTGTTTCTCCTGAACAACCTTTACCCATACCTTTACCTAGACCTAGTTCTAGTCCACCACCTACACAGGTTCCTCATGATGAGGATGAGACTGAGATTAATTGGCTGACCACTCCTAGTCCTGTTAGAGATTCAGTTGATGATAGTGTTCCATTCTTTGATCATGTTGATATTTCTTCGAAGGCCCGATGATGCTCTATTACCACATAGCAATCTGGTGGAGTGAAGACCCTATTACACTTACATCTTTGTATGCTCTAGTGAGCAGTGTATGTAGTCAAGTTCGATCTCAAGAAGGAGCTTACAGAGACAAAATTTAAGCTTGGTGGTGAGATTGTAGAATTGGAAAGAAAGGTTCGGGATTTGGAAGTGGGCGGGTCATAGTAGAAAAGGAGATTGGATGTTTCTTGATGAGGAGGAAGTGGACGCTCAGTTTAAGTCACTTGATATGTTGGCTAATGTGGCTCAAGAATCTAATGTTTCTACTCAAAGGTTGATACATCCATGCGGCAAAAGGAGCCAATTTTTTACTAGAAGGAGGAGAAAGCAATCGTGCACAAGGATACATTGCGCAGTGAGGATATTTCAACTCTTGAAGAACATGTTGTTGCTGATACTCCTTTGATGGACATTGCTTTTGAAGTTGGTCAAGCTTCATCATTGCAAGCACAATCGCTTCTATACCTTCGGTGATACTTCAAGTTTTCCTTCTTTGGAAGGATTTTTGATTTGAATCGAAGCGGATGTATTTTCAACACTGTTGAAGATTTATCTCAACATGTTTCTTCCGAAGCACATCCGGATGAATCTTACGAAGTTCCTTCAGCTTGATGTTGTTGTTGAATCTCTTGATAAAGAGAAAGGAGTAACGGTTGACACCGAGCTTGGTTGGATCCGGTTAGTGAACAGAAAGGTTAGCACAAGATAGGATGTTAGATGAATATGCCAATTTGAAGAAAAGTGATGAATTGGCTAAAAGACTTGAAGTCGAGTCTATTTCTAAATTGCTTCTTGAGAGACGAAAAGAATTAGATGCAATGGCTACTCAGATGCCTGATGCACACTGGGATGCTTATACTCAGCAAGCTATTTCTAATCCTTCACTTGCTCAGAGTATTTTGGGTGCAGATTTTGATAGTGAGAATTTTGTGGCTCAAATGATGGCTCGTGGACAACAAAGAAAGAAAGAAGAAGCTGCAAAGAAGAAAGCCATAACTACTCAAAAGAACAAAGCTAAGCGAGAGAAACCACAAACTGAAGCTCAGAAGATAGAAAATATACAAATTGTGGTGAAAAATCAGAGTTCTTCAATGTATAACACAGGTTTAACAATGAAGCAAGTCTTGGCTTTGCCTGATCATGTTCTACTTCACAAGTATAATTATATCATGAAGTTTTCTTCAACTTCTTCAACACCTTCTTCCAATTTGAAAAGAATTGCTTGGAAATACAGCTTGCTCCAACAAGTGCCAAAAGACCTAAGTTTGTTGAGATTGTGGAGAATTTTGATGATATTCCACCCAAGGTGATGTCTCCAAAGTGGTTCCTTCGAAGCCCCTATGAAGCTATTCCTTCACTTCACGAGAGTTTCTTCTGCTGAACCTTCTATGGTTTCTCACAAACAATTGTGAAGTTTCTTATTCCACGACAAGGTTTCTTCTGTTAACCTTCTATGGTTTCTTCTGCAATACCTGATGTGCCAGTTTCAACTTCATTTGTGGGATCTGTTGATATCAATGGAGATAATCTTGTTAAGGAAGCTGAAACAACAACTGTCCAATCTACACAGGCGCGAAAGGTGCTTGACAGAATGAATGCATTACGTAGTAGTGTTTCTAGAGAAGCTCATGAAGTTTCTGAAGATGTTCCATCTTCGGATATCTATATTCCTGGTAGGAGGCAGAAGAGGATGGATAAATGTAAATTCTCTTCTCTAAGGAGATCTGTGAGATCAGCTAGGATTCAGTCATCTCGTAAGCATATTAAGGTTGAGACATCTCACAAGGATAATCATGTGGATTTAAAGGCGGCTGAGTCATCTTTTATCAAAGAAGGATCTGCTGCTGATTTTCCTGAGGGGTCTCATGATGTTTTGATTAATTGGTCATTGCAAGATGATGAGCTTAATATCATTTACCGTTTGGATCAATCCACCATGCAGTTTAACTTTTTGAAGGAGATATTGCATTTGGTAGACAGGGCAGATTTGGTTACTTTGTATACTCTTGTCAATAAGTATTACCATTATAATGCACCACAGGGTTCTGGATTATATTTATTGGGAGATCTTCATGTACTATTTGATTCTCAATCTCCCACTGGTAAAGGATATTTTATTTGGAAGAACTCTCATCTGTGGAAGGTTGTGTCTTGGAGATTTTATCCTATGCCTCGTGTGCATGTGGTGGAGACAAAGAGTGGTATTACTGTCTGTATGTTTGCTGAGAGAACTTATCCATTATCTATGAAGCTTATGGAAAAAATGCTTATCCAGAAGTTGGAAGTTCCTCCGGATCCTGTTGGAAATGATACGTTGGATGCTGAACAATGTGTTGGCGTTATTAAGAATCAGCTTATGTCACATAGAAGTTCATCTTGATTTTGGTACTTTGTCTGGTTTGTAATATTTGTTTTCTGTGTTTATTTATTTATTTCTTAGTTAAAAAAAACTATGTATATTCTTTGTTTAACTAACTTTTATTGCAGGTTTGTTGTATATTATTGCTGGTTATTAACTCACCAGATATACCTTGTGTATATCAAAGAGTTGGCTAGTCCAAAGGGTACAGCTTTGGTAAAGACACATCAAATCTGTTGATAGCTGTAATGGTTTGCTCAAAATCATAGGGTTTGCAACCACCCATGCTTAATTGCTGAATGTTGTATAGTCATCAATTCACCATGGTTTATTCTTCTTTGGAATCCAAGAATTGACTAGCCCACATGTATATGGCTTGTGGTAAAGGCAATGGAATACCATATTTGGTAATCAGTTCACCAATTCTAAGAATTGACTAGTCCTGAGCAAACGGCTACAGGTAAAGACATTTCAAATCCGTTATATTGTTGCTGATTTGCTAAAAATCGATGGTTATCGGTGTACCATAGTTTTCGAACTTAAACATTTGGCTACTCCAGTAGTGATGGCTATTGGTAAAGAGTCATCAAATCCATTATTTTCAATGATTCACCTCTCACAGGAGTTAACACACCTGGATGTGATTAGAATAGTATGAAACTAATATGTTTTGATGTACAAGTTGTCATTTGTTGCGGCAAAGACACGAGCTTTAACGTTATGTCATCATCGAGGTGTCATTGTTTTGTGTTTTTGTTGCTGATGTTAGAGTGCAATCCTCTGAAACGTTGAAGATCTATCAAGAAACTGGAACTTAACCTTGTCAAATTCCAGTTTAGGGGAGGATTGTTGGGAATTATGTGAAGTATGAATTATGCTGATGTTTTTCTTTGCCGAAAGGATTCTCGAAGTGTATGGATTACGCCAAAGACATAATTACATGAAGTATTATAATCGTAGTTTGTTTCTCACGGAAATAGTTATTCCGTGTGTTCTATAGTTAGTTAGGATATGCATGAGCTTTATTAGGATGTGATAATGTATATCTTATTTAGTTTTATGATTATACGTTTCTTAGGAAAAAAGTTAGGGTTCCTTGCTTATAAAAGGAACACGATAGAATGATTATTGTGACGAATTGAAAAAACAGAGTTTTAGTAATATAAAGATCCATAGAGGATCAACGTGTTCTTAGTTATTGTGTTTATTCTTATATTTGAGTTTCCGCTAAAGAATATAAGTTGTAGAGATTGTCTATTAGTTTGCTTGTGATTACATAAGTAATACTAACGATCTGCGAGTGCGCTAGATCTATCACTGATGGGTTTTTCCCAGTGCTATCCCTAGAAGAAGTGGCAGTAAGATCCCTATCAGTGGGTTGTTCAGTTCCCTCTGAGTCTTTGGGATCATTCAGTTGGCCCTTAGACAAAAGGCGCCATTTGCAATTTCATCCTTGGCGTGTGGAAGGCGCCCCTACCGGCCGGGTTGTATGTTTCCCTCTTGATCTTGGGAGTAGTAGTTGGGACCAAGGGCAGCTGTGATGTATCGGTGTCCTTCGTTGTCACCGGGTGGATGTTGTTTGTTACCCGATTGGTGGCAAATCAGCCTAGGGCTTTTTGCCTTTTAGGCTATGATCCGAAGCCTCAGGCCCCGAGACTTGGATTTGGTCTTAGTCCAGCGATCCCGAGACTTCCCCTCTCTCTTTTAGGAGCGAGGGTGTGAGACTCGAGTCCTCCGGTTGTTTATAGCAACCATATGGGTCGCCAATTAAATTTCATGACTTGGGATGGGTATTTTGAAAATTTGATTGACTTAGGATACGAGTAAAAGCATTGTATTTGAATTCACGAGGGTAATTGCAACCCAACACTTGTAAAGCACATGAGACAAACCTAGGATACGAAACGTATTTCGTCCTAGTTTTGTTCAAGAACTTGTTACGAGATCACCGTAAATGATCTCCCCAATGTACAAGTGACCTCATTCATTAAGCAATAAGCCATCATCAACTGAATAGAGTTAACTTGTTCAGTGGATGAGTGGTTCCCGCCGAGAACCTGAATCACAAATGTGAATAGGATTCTCCAAGCCACGGGAAATGAGTTCTTGGTGACAGGGGTCCTGTCCAAAAATTTTGGATCTAAAACAATTTGTTTTAACCCATCCTTAACTGTGGAGGGTTAGGTGATGGGCGACATAGTTCAATTATTGTCAACCTGTTGAAGTACAAAATGTTTTATAGTCCAGGGTGACCGACTTTTCCCGTTAAAAAGACGAATTTGATGAGATACTCCACTGAGGGGTCTGGAGGTCGGTCTCATCAGTTGAGGGTGACGGGTCATAGGCATCTGTTGTAGCCCAAAACTCCCTGAGGAGGTTTTGGTACATAATTGATAGGGACTGAGTAAAGGCCTTTTTCAGTGGGCAGTTGAATAAAAACTTCATTATGTCCTTATAGGCTAGGACATTTGGGGGGTATTCAAAATTGCCTATAACGTTGTTTATTTTAAATTCAACATTACTGAGATCCCCTACCTACTATGGTGCAAACTGAAGAGATTGTGTTCTTGCCATTTCCATTAAAAAGTTTTAGGGTTTTGAAAAAGATATCTTGACAAGAACAAACAAAGAGTTTTGAATCTCTTAAGTTTTGTAGTGAAAACCATTTGTAAATGTTTATAGAGAAGATTTTTGTGAAAAACTTGTTTTGAGGATTAAGGAACACAAAGATTTCTTGTTTTGAGAAGAGATTTTGACAGAGTTTGGTTCTTGAGAAATTCTTTGTGTGTGTTTTTAGTGTTTTGAAGGGGGTATTTATAGAGTGGTGAGAGGGGTAAATCTTGTATAAATGAGTATTTGTAAAGTCATTTTTGAAAACGTTTTGAATCTCCTCCTTTAATGCCACCACTCCACTACCCGATAAAATCCGGTTTTCAGAGCAGCTTGTAGTGCATAAAGTGCATTATCTTGTAATAAAATATCATTAGGTTATTTCATGTGAGAGGAGGCATTTAATGCCAAGTGGGATGAGGTAAGGTGTTGAGAGACCCTTGACTTGGATGATAGTAAGACAAAGAGACATATATTCCTATATTAAATTGACATGGTTACCAACCTAGGACATTTAAGTAACTGATACTTGGTGCATTTAGTTACTCATTCAATGCTTAATGTCTAAAGTCAGGGTCCCTGAATGAGTCTTACTCATTCAGTGAGAGGGTTGTTTTGGATTTTTGTTCATGGAGGATGAACCATTTCAGAGAAAACTTACTGAGATTGGGATTGGTTTTCGTGTTGCTTGACTTTCAATGTCTAGCATTCCCAATTTAGCTTTCAGTCGCCTCACTGAAGGTAGGTTCATCTAAGGGTTTGGTGAAGATATCAGCAAGTTGATATTCAGTAGGGATGAAATGAAGCCCTATGTCTCCTTTCATTATGTGGTCCCTGATGAAATGATATCTGATATCAATGTGTTTGGTTCTTTGGTGAAGGACAGGGTTGTTGGAGATTGCAATAGCACCGGTGTTATCACAGAAGATGGGTACCATTTTGTAATGGAGGTCATAGTCACTGAGTTGACTTTTCATCCATAAAACATTGGCACAACACCACTGCGACCACATACTCAACGGTGAAGACATAGCCAGCGATTGTTGCTTTTTAGCACTCCAACAAACCAGCTTTTCCTCCAAGAAATTGACAGGACCACGAGGTACTTTTTCTATCCATGTTGCGACCAACATAATGTCAGTCAGAATATCCTTTGAGATCAAACCCTAAGCACTTTGGATAGTAGAGTCCAAGGCTTAGAGTTCCTTTAAGGTATCTGAGTATTCTTTTGGCTGCAGTGAGATGGGATTCTTTGGGATTGGACTTATATCTTGCTATTAGACAGACTAAGAATTGTATGTCTGTGCGAAGCGATTAGATACATCGGTGAGCCAACAATCCATCCGAAATGGGTTTGATTGTGATTTGCAGGTGAGATCGAGTCCAAGGTTGTTAGGAGGGACCATTGGTGTTGTCTTCACCGAGGCACAGATCGGATATCTCATATTTCTTTAAGAGATTTATGGTGTACTTCTCTTGACTGATAGAGATTCCTTTATCGGTTTGCACGATTTGTAGTCCAAGGAAGTATGTGAGTTCACCCATCATGCTCATTTCAAACTTCTTTGTCATCAGCTTTTCAAACTGTTTGCAAAGAGTGTAGTTTGTTGAGCCAAAGATGATGTCATCAACATATACTTGGACCATTATCACATCTTGTTTTGTCCTGTAGATAAACAATGTGTTGTCTATCTTTCCTCCGACAAACTTGTTTTAAATGAGGGAAGGTGAGAGAGAGTTTCATACCATGCCACTCGGGAGCTTGTTTTAGTAAATAAAGGGCTTTATCAAGCTTGACATAGTCGGGAATTCACTACTCTCAAAGGCGGAGGTTCTTGAACATACACATCTTCCTTGAGTTCACCATTCAGGAATGCACTTTTACATCCATTTGGTAAACTTTGAAGTTCATGTAGGTAGCATATGCAAGGAAGATACTGATGGCTTCCATTCTGCGAGAGTAAATGTCTCATCATAGTCAATGCCTTCTTGTTGTAACCTTTGGCTACAAGTCGCTTTGTTTTTAATAGCGGTGCCATTTTCACCGCTTTGTTTACGAAAACCCGCTTCATTCCTATGACAATGACATCCTGAGGACATTTGATCAAGTTCATGACCTTGTTTTTATCAAACTGTTGAAGTTCTTCTTGGATGGCCTTGAACCCAACTTGGGTGTTTTAGAGCCTCAGTGACACTTTTGGGTTCTATTTCTGATAGGTAATCAGGATATAGACATTCATTTGTTGAAGCTGCAGTTAGTTTAGCAGCCATGCTTCTTGTAAGCATGCCCTCAGTGGGTTCACCAATGATGTTTACAAGTTCAGGAAGTCAGGAGCCACAAAATCATTTAGATCATCTATTGAGATGTCATGTTCAGGTTGGGGTTCTTGAATCACGTGTTCTGAACATTTGGTTCAGTGTTACCTATCAGCGAGGGCCCGATTGATTATCAATGAATTCACTAATAGTTGGTTGGGGAAGGTTGTGAGGTAAGACATAATATGAGATGTCAGCATCAACTTGGTATGAGGAATTGATTTCAGTATCATACTCATCAGGAGGATATCTTAATGAGTTATCAATTCCTATTTCCTCCATTGAGGTGTTGGTGAACCTGATGCTTTTGGAACTCTCAACAAAGGTGACATGAAAGGTTTCCTCAACTTGTTGTCTCCTTGTGTTAAATACGCTGAAGGCTTTGGAGATCAGTGAGTAACCTAGAAAGTATCCATCATCAGCTTTAGCATCAAACTTTCCTAGATGATCCTTGTGGTTATGAATAAACACAGGACATCCAAACACATGAAAGTAGCTGATATCAGGAAGTCTACCTTTGAATATCTCATATGGGGTTTTGTTATGTCTTTTGACAATGATTGACATATTTTGAGTGTAACAAAGTGTACATTTTGACCTTGGTCCAAAAATGTTTCGATAGAGGCGAGCCATTTAACATAGTTCTAGCAGCCTCAATGAGAGTTCTGTTTTCCTTTCACTACCCCATTTTGTTCAGGGGTGTAAGGAGATGAAAATTTTTGGGAGATTCCATTTTCATCACAGAAAGTCTCAAGCTCTTCATTTAGAACTTCAGTACCATTGTAGGTTCGATTAGTTTAACAAGTAATGTCATTCGGTTTTCAATGTTCCCGATAAATGACATTATAGTATCATTTGCACGACTCTTTTTGGAAATAAAGTATACCCAAGTGTATCTTGAAAACTCATCAACAATGACAAGTGTATACTTCTCATGTTGGATTGATCTAGGACCGACTGGTCCAAAGAGATCCATGCGGAGGTGAAGGCAAACTTTGATTGAGAGATTTTGTTTTGTTTTGAAAGATGCTCTTTAGTGTTTGCCTTTTTACAAGTGAGCATGGTTTATCTTTTGCAAAAACCAGTGATGGTAAGCCAAGGACCTTGTTTTGTTTTACCAAGTTGTTGATGTTTTTGAAATTTAAGTGTGAGAGTCTCCTGTGCCACAACCAGTTGATAGGTTCAATGGCTTTGGCAAAGAGACAAGTTCCATTTTGAGAGAGTGTTGACATGTCTAAGACATAAACATCATCTCTTCTAGGAGCTATCAAAACAACTTCTTTGTTGGCATTGAAAATGGTACCTTGTTTGTCATTGAATTGTACAATGTACTTTGCATCACGAGAGTTGGTGACAATCGATGAGATTGTATTTTAGACCATTGACATAAGCTATTCTAGAGAAAACTATTCCATTGCAGTTTATTGAACCATAACCTTGAGTGGGACATGATGAGTTATCACCAAATACTACCTTGGGTCCTGGTTCCTTTACATACTTGTGTAGATACTCCTTAACACCAGTCATGCTTCTTGAGCATCCACTATCTAGATTCCAAATAGGCTCCCTGGCGTGTCTCTGCACAAATAGTAAACCGGATTAGTTTCTCTACTTACGACCCACATACTAGTGGGCTTGGGCCTAAAGGTTGCATTTTGAATTTGGCAATTGACTCATGGTCAGTGGTTGAGTGCATTGTGCTACCAGTGTTTTGCATTTGGAGACCGAGGATGACTTAGTGATTCGGGTTGCTTGGGACTTCTCCTTGCTTGATGACACTGTCATGCTTTGGGATGTCTCATGAGTGGATTTTTCGCAAATATCACAAAGATGTGTTCATGAGACAATCATCGGGATGATGATCATTAAAACCACGGTATGGGCAGGAGGAAAGGGTTTTGCTCTAAACTTTTGAGCTGATTTGGAGGTTGAAGAATACCGATGACCAACTTTGGTATAGTTTGCTTTCTTGAATGAACTTACATATTGTAAGTGATCGAGAAGTTCTGTGATCATCCTTTTGCGAGATCATACAAAAAAAGGATTCTATAACAGTTGTCGGTATGGATGGGTATAGTGGCATAGATCACACACGCTTGGGTTTGGTGGTGGATTTTGACTTTGAGGAACTAGAGGAGGATGACTTTGTTTCCTTGATTGATTCAGGAACTTTTTCGATGGATTCCATCTTATCAGTTAGTTTCCTCACAAGTTAAGTCGATTCTTGAATTTGGTCACCAGGTGGGGGCAGAGGATGTGGAAGTCTCGATTGGGGTAGACTCTTGTTGGATTGATTTTGTTGATCTTTTGGGATAGTTCTCACCGAGTCAGGACTTTTCTTTGGTGAGTGAGGATTGAATTGTAATGGAGTAAGCTCAGAGCTAGGGCGAGCACCAGAAGAAGAGGTTTCAGGGGGTGGAAGCGTGCTTTAGATTACGCTTGGACCAGATGTGTTCGATACTGGGCACATCAAGAAGTCCAAGAATGCTCTTAAGAGATTGACTCTCAGGTTCTAGTATTCTTCCAGAATCAAAATTTGGAAGCTTACTCTCAGGATTAACCCATTCAATCCAATCAATGGGCTTGAGAATAGTCAACACATTGGTAATCATGCCACCGAACACAAATGGTTTGGGAGATCGGTCTTTGTCGTGAGAGTCGTGGGAGATGATCTTCACCTATGACTCTCTTTTTGCTCTTGGGGGCTCCCACAGCAACAAAGACCCTTGGATTCTTAGCAGTCCAACTAGCAATGATATCCTTTTCTTTCTTGAGTTCATCTTGAAGAGCCTGATTTCTTTTAACTAGTTCAGTGTTTTGAATTTGCAAAGTGATAGCCTCAAGCTTATTTTGTTTTAAAAAAGCAGATTCATCCCTAAACTTGTTCGTTCAAAACTTAGCTTGTTATATTTTGAAAAAAGATTTAATCGTTGCTCTTCTACAAACTTGAGGTCAACATTGATATAGTTCATATAAGACCGCTACTTGTCAGTCATCATCCATACAAAGTAAAATATTTTCCTTCTTCATTGTGATGTTGACCCACTCTCCATTCCTGGCATGATTCTTCCCAACTAGGCTAGCTTGTCTTCTTAGAGGGCCATCGATTGCACTAACATGCACCAATTCATCATCGAGATGAGACTGGCTCTTCATCAGGCTGTCGAATGTTTCAAGCAACAAGGCCTTTGTTTTACCTGCCTGAGACTTAACATTGTTTGTTGTTTGAGGAGGCTGGCCTCAAGCAATGTAAGCTTAGCTTTGACTTTCCTGTACTTAGCTTCAAAATCTACAGATTTGTTTTGATCGATTTGTTTTGAAAATTTTGATGAGACTGATAGTTTTTGGTTGAAATTTGCTAGAGCACGAGGATGATTTGACTACGATGGTTTGTAAGAGGGTTCAGAAATTGTTTTTGAAAAACAGTCTTTTGCAAAATGATCTCTTTTGTGACACTTAAAGCATTCAACGTCCGCATTTGCTTTAGCATTTGAAAAACCTTTGTTTCTTTTTATAAACCTTCAAGAGTTAGCAAGGAGTGCCCTTTTCTGAAATTCCATGTTCAGGTCATTTAGGTACTCCTCACTTGATCTCTAATCAGGCTCATCATCACGAATTTTCCTAAAATCTTGAACCACAACTTTGTTAGAATAAAAGCAGTAGATATTGGTGTTGAAGAGGTGGTAAGGGACTTCTTGACTTCTTGAGACTTCTTTAAGTCAGGGTATCGTCTGTTGATGAGGTTTTCCTCATAGACAAATTTCCCATATATTTTAGGAAGTTCAAGATTTTGAATATGATTAGCATTCCTAAGTCCACTCGAGAGAAATTGACCACTTCTTAGGGAGACTATTTACAAAACCAACATTGATTTCAGGTTTAGACAACTTTACACCATCATTAGACAGTTCATTTAAAAGAGTTTTGTACCGGGTGTAAGTTTGAGAGAGAGTTTACGAGTCCTTAGCCCGAAGGTGTTATACTCAAGTTTCGAGTCCATTATCCTGTTTCCTTGGTATCAAAAGGGCCTTCATGACCGTGGACCGTGTCATCCTGGGTTTGTTTAGCTATACAACAGCTAATCATCGACTCCATAATATCATCAGGAAGACATGATATGATGATACTTTTGAGTCTTTGGTCTTGGTTGACCACTCTCCACTCATCCTGAGTCCATTGGGCTGTGTTTAGGCAAACCTTCAAAGATCTTTGGGATAAATGGACCTTCATTAATACACTTGATATAATAAGGTTCCATCCCAATCAAATTGAAAAGTATAATGCTTTTTCCATTTGTTAAATTTACCAACTTCAAGTCTAGGGGCAACATTTGAATAAGCTCCACCCTTTTTGTCGACTAGTTGGGGATTTTTACATCAATTAAGTGCCATTAGGATCTGATTTAAAAACATTTTAGGCGGCTTTAAAAGGTTTTATAATCACCTTTGCTGATACCACTTGTTGTTCCCTATTCACTATCATATAAAATAGTTAAGTATTTAAAAACAAACTAATAGTGAATCAATAACTAAAATGACATAAGTAAAAACACACAGATAAATTTCAACATAATATTCTTTATTAGAAATGAATAAAAAAGAATACATTACCCAAGTACTTGCAGAATAGTACTTAGGATTGAAATAACAAAAGGGTTGGTACTCCTCACTAAGCTCGGGGCTAAATCGAACACAACTACTATGGAACCAGCGAGCTATCTCAGGGTCGAGTTGTATTTGGAGGAGTGAAAGATGGCTTGTGTGTGTTTGTGTTTTACAATTCACAAGCTTAAATATTTCACTCCATCTCTTATGCTATTTGTACAAGTATGAGTATTAACTTTATCCTAAGTGACAACCATTTTGAGAAGACAAAACACTTGATGTATTTTATCCGTTTACAAAGACTATATTAAGTAAGAGACAAGGACTTTCCATAGCTCGATGATGACATAGGCCGATAGTTTGCATTCAGGGGAAAGTTGACTTTGGTTGATAAGGACTGTCTTATCTCGATTCAAACTTGTCCTATTATCCTACTCATTCTTTAGTCTTCATTGCCTTAGTCTTCTACTTTTGTTTGTCTTCGTGGTAATGCGTAGTTGGTGAGAGTTTAGGGATTCAGGTGAGTTATTGTCATCACTCATGATTCACCTCTTCTTCTTGACTCGATCTTCACCCCTTAAGCCCCTACTGAGTGGAGAGACTTCTTCTTCGCCTCTTACTGAGTATCCTGAAGATGGCTCAATGAGAGACTATGCACTCATTGACCTGTTAGTGTTTAACGGTCTAAACACTTAGGGAATTTTCTATTCAAATCCTAGATTAAGGGGTTTGGGTGTTTACTGAACCCAACATAGGTGCAGTGCGTCACTGGGTCCATGACGTCTTGTCTTCAGTACCGGCGTTACCTTAGTAACAACCAATAGCATATGAATTGAAACCAGTTTCTGCCCTAAGGTTGAATTATTGGAGGGCTATTTCTTTTCACCCTTTTCTCATTTCATTTCATTTTCATTCTTCAACCCTTTCAGTGCTTACCGAGACTTCATTACTAGAACCTTGTTGGGTTTATTCTAGTACTAGCTCATCTCGGTCGGCCTCTTCCCATATTCTCATTTTTCTCCTTTTTTCATCATACCTAAGGACTCTACACTATCTATTGGATTGTCCCTGGGTAGATCCCTCCAGCTCTGGCGGGATCGTAGGATCGAATACTTAACCTAACCATCCTTATAACACCATGCATAAAGTAAATTGGTCGGTCTTTTGGTATTGTTCATTCCTTCTCAAAACCATTGAAAAATCATTTGGAAAATCAATCAAGGTACTTGTGATATAAAATCAAAATATTTTGTACCTTAATTGTTTTTGATCTTTTAGAAATGCTCCCCCTCAACATGTGCATATGATTTTGAAATTGTTTAGCACATGGAGGCAAGAGTTATTTGAAATATATTCATGATCTCAATTTCTGTGGAAAAAGCCATTTGATTTTCTTGGTAAATTCTCCCCCTCAAAATGTGCGTTGGTTATTTGAAATCATTTAACACATAGAGGAAAGAGGTTTTTGAAGTACTTCCATGATTTCCAATAGAAACCATTCGCTCCCCCTTAATATGTGCATCGATATACGAAAGAGTTTAGCACATATTAGAGAACTGCACTTTGAATCAAACGATCATCTTTTATCGGATTTCATATTTAAATCACACTTTCTCCCCGATCAAAAATGTCAAACCCTTTGAGATTTTGGATCCCAAGTGATTTAAATAGTTTTACAAAACTTGGGAGAAAATATGCCTGGTTTAAATTCTCTTCTGGTTTTTTGGTTAACTGCTCCTCCTCAATCATGTGCATCATGTATTTGAAATCGTTTGGCACATGAAGGAAGGAGTGCTTTAGAAACAATTATCCTTTAAAACCGATTTGAGATTTAAATCACAATCTCTCCCCCGATCAAAAATTTCAAACCAATTGAAATTTGTGATCCCAGTTGATTTAAATCATTTAGAAAATTTTAGGGAAAGACGTGGCAAGATTTAATTTAGAAATAACTGATAAGGATCTTGTTGGTGTCAGGTATGATAGTTTTAAGAGATCTTTAAGTAAAATAAAACAATTTCACAATCAAACAAGAACAGAAAAAATTTCATTTTGAAAGATCTTTGAGTTTAAAACAAATCATACCATGACATAACATTAAATCTTTAGATCACCACTTTTTGTACAAAACGGACTTTTATGAATAAATATCGTTTGAAAATATTTTATTTGAAATCACTCTCCCCCTCAATCAGCCAATGTAGTCGTTGATTGAGTGACTTATGTTTTAAAATGAAGTCCGGTTGATTTCCAAAATTTGAGTTCAATTTATTTTCAAAACAATATTTTTCCCATTTTCAAAACAATATTTTTAAAATTGTTTTAAGAACAAATGGTATCATCCACTACTGGTCCTGCACAAAGATATGTTAGGTGGTTGAGACCTTACATTTGTTGTTGTAAGGTCGAAGAAAACCATCTGCTGATGCAGTGAGACATCTGAAGTTGCATCTATCGTGCCAACTATCCAATTAAGCTCCGTTTCTTCTTTTGTCGACCCAAGATATAGTCGCCCTTTCCTTTCGGCATCCAATCATCATCTGGGATCCGGATCGGGAACAATCTTATAAACCATCTTATCTGCATATGTTAGTGGACATATGTACAAATATATGGTGGTCGACAACACCCAAACAACAATCGACTAATAAAAGTCAATCCAACATATCAATCAGTTCATATAAAGGCATGGGAATAATGTGTTTATCAAGCTCTAATCATCTAAACCTAATAATCATAACCTAGATTCCTAGTCCTTCAACATAGGCAAATATCTTTTTCAGTTAAGCAAGTAGGATGATTTTATAATCCCTGTTAGATTATATAAATTTTAAAACATTCTCCCCCTCAATCAATGACTCATTTCAATGAAAAGTTTTAAATAAGCTAAAGTCATTGATTGGGTTTTGCAAATTTATGAAAACTTGATTCTGATTGATTTTCAAGCAACTCATTTACCACCATTTTGTTAAAACAAATATTTTTCTGAAGAATTTTTGAAGTAAAAATATTTGAGTAAAACGGCGATCCTTGACATACTTTCCTTAATTTGTTTTAGGATAAGTGCACGAAATATTTGAAAATTGGTTTAGCGTAGCACTTTCCTTCTTTTGAAGAACGAGTTGCTATCAGAAATAATAGCAAACCATGGTTAAGCGCGGGTTACAGTCTAAAATAACTGCAAGCCATATTATGAGACATGTTTTGGAAAAGAATATTTACACCTCATGCTCGAACTTTATCTATGGTCCCGTGCCATTATTAAATGACATTTCTAAGACCGTAGATGTTATCGATGCCAGAAGACATGTCTTGAGAAAACAATATTTTTGGTATTTTTAAATTTTCTGATTTTTATGGGTTTTTGTTGATTTTATATTTTTCTATTTTGTTTTTGTTGGTTTTATATTTTTGTATTTTTCTTTTTGATAAATATATACAGATAGAGTAGATGATATAGTTTAGGATGATGATGATACGAGTACCGAGATAAGGATATCGATAAGCCCCGTTGTAGAAGATAGAAGTCATCATCTCTTAAACATTTACCACCAAAGCTTTCGAGGATCCTGAATTGAGAGAAATTGAACCATTTGAAAGTGAGACTTTGGCAGCTTCCCCCCAAACCGTAAATCCTTTTGTTGAGCAGATTCGAAGCTCTATTTCAAGCTTGCCTTAGCCAGGTGCACAAAGAAGCACACCATTATCATCGATCTTGCTGATCTTTTTAAGAATAATCATCGTTCGAGGTTATGTCATCCAATAGAACAACAACGTATCATCCCACACATAAAACAATCTTCTCATATTTCATTTCTACTGACGTCTGAAGCGATCCATACCAGAAGGTGTCAAGATAACAATTCCCCCAAGTAGTTGAATTGATGCAGTCAGTCTCTTTGTATAATGCTCAAGAACTCTCAGAATACATCATGCGGGAATGAAAACACCTCCCCAATGTTAACATTTTTCTTCCCTGATGATTGTGTATGAAGCTCAAGAACCCGAAGTATCCAAATGCCCAAAGAAAGAATAACCGATAATACTGAAGTAGCATGATGAATCACTGATTATCTCTGCGGATGTCAACTCTAGAATAAGTAAGTTATCTCTGAATCACTGATTAAGCTCTCAAGTGAAACAGCTGAGCATCCCTAATGTACACAATCTCTCTCTCACGATGATTGCGATGATGGAGATCGAAATCATCACACACTTGTGTACCTCTTTTATCTGAGAAACTAACTCTTCCATCTCTTCCCCCACATAGTTGGAATAAGGCCAGTAAATGCCATGAGTCAAACCTTGAGTTTCTCTCTGGTAATGACATTCGTCTTCTCGGGATTTCTTCAATCACTTAGAAGTATTAAGTTCATCAAGTTTACTCGCGTTTAGATGATGTGTCTCCTTCCCCACTCTTTGGTTTTGATACTTCAGAATCAGCAACACATTATAAGCCCAGATACTTGAAATCTTTTGAGAAGAACACTTGTAATCTTGTGAGAATCAACTTGCTGAAGAATAGTGTGAGAAAATCTAATTGGGGATTAAGTCAGGCTTTTCATTCTCCCCCAATTAGTGCTCTCCCCTAAACTGACAATCCTTTTGATGAATGCTCGGAATATGAAGAAGTCTTTAGATCGTTAAATGCAACTCGTCTTTAGTCTTCTATCATGCAGCAGGACATGTAGAATAGACTGTAGACTCGACCTTCTTCAAGATTGTCTAGTTGGGGAATACATAGTTAACATCTTCATCTCACCAAAAAGCATCCCAATTAACTTACATCTTGCTAGTCCCCTTAACTAAAATCTCTCCCAATCAAACAAGAACAGAAAGATGTTCATCAAGGAAATCAGCCTCGCAACTGGAAGCACTTTGTCATTAATCAAATCAGCCCGTGTGAAGATGTTAACCAACGGCTCTTAGAAGAAACTCCATGAGAAGATGACCCAATAAGAAGAAGCTCGGTTCTTTCATGAGTTTGGAGCCATTTGACCATTTATTCTCAGATATCAATCAACCATGCAGTAAATTCACACTTCTTCTCCCCCTCAAGAATTGCATACGGAGTTGCCATTCTTGATTGAATAAGTGAAAATCATCCAAATGTATTCTATTCACACTTGTCTCCCTCAAAGGTAGCATGATGTCGCCATCATCATTATAATTGAGCAAGTGGAATAAGAAAACAATCAACGAGTAGTAGGTTCACTTGATAATTGGCGCATGGAAAAGCATGAAGCATGTGATGCGAGAATGGTCATAATAAGAAGATTTCTCTTCTTGAAGATAATCGCACTGAAGCGTACATTTCTTTTCTTTAGAGTCGAGGCTTGAGCTGTTGTGTTCAAGCGTCATAAGAATTTCTCTTCTTGAAGATAAGCGGCTTGGCGTACGCATTTTTCTTTCTTTGGAGTACGAGGTTTGAGCTGTTTGTGTTCAAACTTCATTAATCTCTCTTTTTCAGATCTCTTGGCAAACTTGTAATCAACAATTATCATTCAGTAGGCTCTTTGTCGTGACGGTGATAGAGAAAACCCAATATGATGAATTTGACCTTGAAGTAAACTAACCCGAAATCGGGACTTAAACTTGCACATATGTAACAAAGATGGTGCAGAGAATTCATGCCCATTTGAATATCTAAGTACTCTATACTCTTCAACCAACCAACCATCAAGTATAAGACGTACGTCACCTCTTGAAAATCCACAATTCAATGTGACATTGAGCACTAGCGTAACTTCTTAAAGTGATAGTTATTTTGTGGTGGTAAGAGCCCAATTCGCCCAAGTGGTAAAAGAAAAGGAAAAATCACCCAAAAATAACTAGATTTCCAAGTCTTTGTATTTGAAAATGTTAAAAGCTTGAACAAGGATCTAGAAGAATCTTCATCCAACCATCTCCGATACCTTCAGATACTAAGTACACTCACCCGTGATATTTCACTTCAACCTCAATTAAATAATACTGAATTAACGCCGTTGTCACATCTTGTGATTAAAAGCTCAAATCTAGCCTCCTTTGACAATTTAAGTGAACTATGATAATGGTTTCATCCCGATCATGGTTAAACACATATTACCCAGTAATTACCAAACTGCCATGAGGACAATCAAAACAAACACCCAATTCATAAAGTACACCCTTTTATCCCTTCTTCGAAGCAGAAACCGTAGCACCAACATCAGATAAGATCTCGAAATACACTTTCCTTTCTCTAGGATGGTTCCACCATTACAGGATTTTACAATTCTATGGTTTAAACCGAGAAATAGTTTCTTTTGCGGGATTTTTCAAAACCAAGAATAAACCGTAAGATAGATCCGGAAATGCACTTTACTATTACCAGGATGTTTCCATTGTCACGGGATTATACAAGTCTATGATTCAAACCGAGAAATAGATTCTTTCGCGAGATTTTACAGAATCAAGACAAAACCGTAAATAATGTCAGCTTGAATGTGTTATGACAACTTTGGTTATGGTGAATATCTGTTTTAGGGGAACATGCAGCGGTTCATCAACATTCATTTCCATCATCAACAATACTTTACCCATATGTAGACAGCTTCACAAACCATACTAAGTCAAGTAGTATAAAAACTCCTTTTCCCTGGAGGTTAACTTTAAAACATCAAAGTACTCGTTTCTCCCCCATGATGGTTTCGAACTTTCGGAAGCATCATAACGTGTACGACCATTTGTACGAGAAGTTCTTGTCTTAAGCAAACATCTTGAAAAGTCATGACTGACGTTGAAGATTCTTGAAAGATTTTTCTTAGACTGTGAAGTATCATTGACATTCTGTGGCGTCGAATATATCATGAGAATTGTTGATTATATCTCATCCTTTAAATACTTTGGTAAACACATCATCCACGTATTCTATCGCCTATAACAATGACCACATGGAGAAATATACCCGATATGCTAAACTTGAACATGACGTAAATATTCCCAGATTTGTTACTTAAACTTGTACTAATCCTCATGAAAAAGAAATGGTGTACCCAATGTACAAAACCTCTTGACTAATCCTCAACTGCGTGAGACACCGAAGTGATAGCTACGTTGTGGGTTAAGCGAGAAAGAATCACAAAAGTAACTAGATAGCCATAGTCTTTATCACACTCAATAAACGCCCAAACAAGTCATCTTCGCGGAAGGGTAGAAAGAAAGAAGATGTAATAAGTAAATGTGTCCGGAAAATCTCACTGCATATCCAAGTAAGAAATACCAAATATAAACAACCCCGAAGTTAACTTTGTTCAATCATTAAATCAATCCGTGACATAATATTCTCCGTGAAAATGCATAAACCAAAGTATCAACCCGCACAACACAACAAATCTCAACATCAACTCTAATCATCAAATCTCATCAACAAGTCTTATCATCAAAGATCAATTTATAACTTGCAGCCCATAAATTATCATAAACCGTAAATCCAAATTCACGATCAGGTACCAATATCCAATGAACACCCGGTCTATAAATATATCCAATATCACACGACTCGATCCAATTTAGCACAAAACGATTTGGTCCATTTACTATGTATCACATATTTTAACTGCAGCCCATGTAAGATTCGGATCCAAAACGTTACCACTTCCCATGTAAAACATTTCAATTATTCGGCCCATGTACAAGATATAGCAACCGATCCATCAACCCATCTCAAAATTCAAAAGCGATACAAAGTAACATAGGCCTACATTCTAATTTTAATAACATCATGTAATTAACACTAGGCCTATTCCAAGAATTTTGAAGCCCATTCCAAAGACAGTACTCAATCTCAGCCAAACACTAAATGGACAGAGATATAAAACACACCACATTCACGCTTAAATTTCAAAACTCTCGTTACTCAAAAGAACCCTAATCGCTTTCTCCAAAATACTCCGCCACTTTCACCAAACCCTATTTCTTCTCACAAAAATTTAATCCGCCTCCCTTTCTAAGACCACTCCTAATTCTCATCAATAATATTCCTCCTGCCATTACTGGACACTCATTCGAAAACATAGACGCGTCCTTTATCCATGTGAAACAAATCATGCTCGCCACAAGCATGGCTTGAGCACTTGATTCGGCTTACAGATCAAATCAGAGAAATCGGTTAGGTTCACTCTATTTCATCATCTTTTGACTAATGTCAATTCACGAATCAAAGCAAAAGGGGTAACAAATTTGTTATAACCTTTTCTTTAAGTTCGTAAATTAATACAAGTATAGATCTATGATGTTGTAACCTTCATTTAGATGACCATTCAAGGTCTCATATGGTGAAGGTACACTGAGATCCTTTTACATATCCGAGTCTTGCACTTAAGTATTAGATCTATGATGATGAATATCGTGTGTTGGGCTTTGAATAGTCTTGATGTAGATATGAATGGTCACGATGAAATCTGAGATCCCTCTTTTATTTTGTGTAATCGAATGAAAGAAAATTGAAGTAGTATAATTGCTAGTTTCTTTCCATGGTTCGCATATTTAAGTAGGTGGGTGCTTCAAAAGAGTGATCTGTGAGGTATAACTTTTGTGGTTTTTTGTATCCGAGAAACCATGAAATGAATAAACTGAGATCATTATATTTATCTTTTCGATATGAGTTTGAGTCGTGAAGGTTGAACGTTTCTGAGACGTTTGAGATAGATGATATTTTTGACATTGTAGAGATGATAGAGTCGAGTCATAGAAATTGTTTTAGTTATCTGTGATGGGTGATGTTTGATATTGTTGATGATACAGTTTATGTTGATATTGTAGATGTCGATGTTTGATATTGCTTTTAGTCTTGGTTCAATGTTAGAAAGATGAGTCTACAACACGCATTGTGGTTGGGTCAAAACGCATTATTTCTTGAGTGTTCCTCAAACCGCAATCTTCAACTCGCAGTCTTCAACTTGCATTAGACCCAAACAGCACCCAGTTCTTTATTTTATCAAAACGCATATTAGTCAAGTCGCAGTTGACCTTTTGACCATTGATAGACAAAACGCAGTTGACTCAAAAGTCAAACCGCATACCCTGTAGAAGCACAAATCGCATAACTTCTTAGTCAAACTGCATCTTAAACACTATTTTGACACAAACCGCATACTAAGGCATCAAAACGCATAGTAGACAAACCGCATCATGACAAACAGCATTAATAAACAGTCAAAACTGCTTATGTTACAAGTCGCATGAATCACAAACCGCATCACATACGTTGAATCTAGACAGTTAACCAACCGCATTCAAGAATACCACAAACCACATCCAAGAAAGTTCATCAAATCGCTCTGAAAAACGTCCTATTTACAGACCCAAAACGCAGTCAAGAACTTGGTTCAAACTTAGTCAAAACTTCAGCACAATACCCAGATTCAGAATAAAAACTACTTCAAACAGATTCATAAACAATCACGCTAAAAGCGACAACGATCACACATAAACAAACATCAACAAACAGAATACAAGTCGCATCACAACATCACAAGAACCGTGACAAACCGCATAAAACAACCATACAAACCGCATCAAAAGTCGCATAAAAACCATATGAATCATCAAAAACAACGTAACCTAGGCTCTGGTACCATTTGTAGGATCGTATATTTTATGTTGTTTGATGATTCGGGTGGTCTAGGATTATGATGATACAAGAGTGCCATGTTTAGAGAGATGAAGAGAGTAGAGAGCGAACTCTAGAGAGATAAACAAGTAAATGCAAGGTTAGATTCCCTTCCAAGGATGGAAGGGGTATTTATAGTTACAACTAATACGTCCTCCTTAGGATGTGGATCAGCATCGATGGTAAAGACAAATCCTTCCTCTATGGTGTTACACTAAACTAATAACTAAGCTAACAACTAACTAATTGACTACAAAATAACGTAAATAACGATATGTCTACGAGCTAACATATGCTAGACTATACTTGGGGTGACCGACACTTCCTTATGGAATTTCCAATTCCTAACTTGAAAACTTACTAAAAAACATAGAACAATACAATCCCCAAATATTAGAATTGCAGACCTCTTATGCTAATAAAACTATGAACAAATAGATTTATCAAAATGCTTCATGAATCTATAAGTGATCATATATATGTTATCTAATATTAAAGGAAATAATGGTGGCACGCGGTGAATGAATGAACGCTAAACTTATAAAGTACTTGTGGCCAACTTTGGTGACCACCTTTATTTCACACGTTTGAGACCATTTTGGTATTTATCATCCGACTTCTCATATTCCTTGAGTACATCCTTGCACCTTTCCAACTAAGCGTCTAGTTCCTTAAGCAATATAAACAAAAGTTATTATGAACATAAGCTTTACAAAATCTTTTTTTTACCAGCTGAAAAAAAAACAAAAAAAAACCCATTGTCATTTTATTATACATTCTCATGGCACAAAAAAAGGTCGACTGCACCAATACTTTATTCTCCATCTAATAAAACATATAGTAGCCTCAATGGTGTGTGATTATATAAAATAACCTTTTTTTGTCCTACAACCCAATTATAATGAAATGGGTCGAAATTGCCATATAAGTAAGACTGGAGCACAATGGGAAAAAAAAGATTCAATCTCGGTAGATAATTAAACGTATTAAAACTTTTTGGGTCATAATTAACATATTAATTCTTTTTATTAAAAATGGAAAAGATTGTGTTTGTTGGTCGACCCAACCAAGCCATTTCAACCCGTACAAAAATACTAAAATTTATAAGTTTCGACACAAAAACCCATTTTGACCTATTATCCAACCAACCCGAGCACCACCCATCATGCCACATGTAATATTTTTAACTTATCGTTTAATGCAAAGAATTTATAAACTAACCTTTAGATGTTTTTTGTCCGGATATGATATACCATAAACTCTCTGAAGACTCTCACGGTCTTTGTTTCCCTTCTAGTAACCCGACGAAGCCTAAAATGATTTCAAAAGCATTAATGAATAAACAGATATGCAAGAAATTCAGTCTAAGTGCATCATAATATACCTTACCTTTAAGCAAGCAATTGCATTGACAAAAGCAGTGTTTGGTATATGGGGTCTACGACACAAATCAAAGTAATGGACCACACCTAAGCAAGTTGGACATATCTACAACCATTTTATCAAATATATTTTCACTTTTGTTCTCTTATAATGATTGTATGAGTTTATTTTGCTACATAGAAAACCGGACATTCGAGGCTGCTTGAGTTGAGATGCTAGAGTACTTGTCCTGAATGTCACGAAGATCGATGGAGGTAGGCAATGTTACATCGCCCTAGTTAATAATTTTATTACAGTTTAGAGGTGACAAAATGGGTGGGCATCCGGGTCATTGTGACGGGTCAAAATGGGTTCCGATAAAAAACAAATATTTTTATATTGTTTGAGTCCTCAAAAAATCTTAGATTCTTCGAATATAATTCCAAAGACTAAATCTTCATAAGTGGTTTTATGTACCTAAAATACATTTCAACCGCTTTAGACCCGTTTGACCAGTTCCATTTTAAAATAAACTTTTTCTTTTACTCGTTAAATGTGCTAGAGTTGAAACATGACATATATAAGATAGCAAACCGTCAGACATGGGTGGAAAATGCATAAAATTTACTTGTCCTTCATTGTTGAAAACACACAGACCTTGACAGATCTTGAGCACTCGTGGATCGTTAGTGTTGCCTATGTAATCACAAACAAACTAATAGAAAATCTCTACAACCCGTATTCTATAGCGGAATGTAAATACAAGGTGTTATAACTAAGAACACTTAGATCCTCTATGGATCTTTTTATTAACTGAAACTCTATTTTTCGAATCAGTTATCTATTACAAACTATTAAGTTCCTTTTATAGACAAGGAACCCTAAACTATTACTACTCAATCGACTAAACATGCAAGCATGAATTTAATGACTAAACACTAAACAATATTGGCAATACATTAATACCATAAACCTCGGGCGGAGTTCAAGAATAATGATGGGTTAGCATTTAAATAATAAAGCGCATGCCGATCCTAGTTGAACTTCCACCCTTCGTGGAAACGGCAACCCTTTTAATCTTGCTAGAATCTCTTCTTCAAAAGATTTTGCTTCTACTTCAGCCGAGAATCCTTGGCATTAACGTGAGAATTCCTATTTCGCATAATTCCCAACAATCCTCACCTAAACAGGAATTTGACTTGGTTAAGTTCGGTTTCCTAACCTTGAAAGATCTTAGATACTGGAGTAATAGAGGATTGTTCTCAAACATCGATAGCAAAGAACCAAGAATAAACTCATCTCTATGATGACCAATCTTTGAAACGCCGGTCTTTGCGGCAACAATTATTGACATAGTGTACATCAAAACACATTAGTTGCATACTATTCTCATCACATCTAGGTGTGTTAACTCCTGCGAGAGGTGAATCATTGAAAATAATGGATTTGATGTCTCTTTACCAATAGCCATTACTCTTTGGGTAGCCAAATGTTTAAGTTCGAAAATTATGGTACACGATAACCATCGATTTATTGGCAAACCGTAAACCATATAAACGGGTTTGATATGTCTTTACCGTAGCGTTTGCTCAGGACTAGTCAATTCTTAGAATTGGTGAATTGATAACCAAAAATGGATTCACTTGCCTTTACCACAAGCCATATACTTGTGGGCTAGCCAATTCTTGGATTCTAAAAAGGAATATACCATGGTGAATTGATGACCATACAACACTCAGCAATTAAGCATGGGTGGTTCAGAACCCTATGATTTTGAGCAAATCATTACTGCTATCAACGATTTGATGTGTCTTTACCAAAGCACCCTTTGGACTAGCCAACTCCGATATACACAAGGTATATGCGGTGAGTTAAAACCATCAACTATGAACAACAAACTTGCAAAAGAAAGTTAGTTTTTTTTTAACAAAGAAAGAAACTACCAAGTGTATATATTACAAATTGTACCAAAAGGAAATATAAGGCGAAGACCATGAGAGATACCATTATGACGATGCGGGCGGCTTGATCTTGAAGGAGGTGAGTCTTGATCAATCTAACAGGTTGTTCGGCATGTGGTCTTTCATTTCCCTTTGGATCCGGAGGAATTTCCAATTTACAGTGCGCATCTCTCCATAAGTCTTTTGGACAATGGGTAAGTTCTTCGACAAACATGCTGACTGTGATTCCACCCTTCGTCTCAACTACATGCACCGCGGCAGGAGGATAGAATCTCCGGGACTCAACCCGCCATAAATGTGAGTTACGCCAAATGGAATGTCCTTTATTATGGGAGATTGAGAGCTAAGCAGGGACATGAAGATCTCCTAATAAAACATCCGGAACCTGTGGTGCATTGTTGCGATAATGGGAGGTAACAAAGTGTCATAGAGTAAGCAAGTACGCCCTATCTACCAAATGAAGTATTTCCTTCAAAAAAGGTAAACTCCATAGAAGTTTTGTCCTTTCGATGTATGACATTCAGCTCTTTGTTTGTCAAAGTCCAATTGATCAACATATTTTGATATCCATCGGAAAATGAGGAAGGCCCTTCTTTAATAAAGGTTGACCTCAATCGACCTCTCAATATCCAAGGTAGTGATTTTGGTCATCCTCTTCTTCCTCCTTCCAGGCTTATAGATTCCTAAAGATGGTGCATCTTGAGTTTCTTCATTAGATTGGTAGCGCGACTAGAGGAAGGAGAAGCACCTTCGCGAATGGCATTCATCCTTACTAGCAAATTTCTAGCCTTTCTAGTTTTTAAACTTGCGTATCGGATTCGAGCCAACGGATGCCACATATGGAGTGGGGTACTGGTACATTGGAACCCGGAAGAAATGGCAAGCTGGTTCGTGAGATGGATTCTTGTCGGTGAGCTAGCAATCTAGTAGGAGATTCAGTGAGACCATAGATGGTTCAGAAGGAATCTTGTCAGGATGAAGGAGTGGCTTGAGAATTTCTTGAGAAAGTAATGGTTGAGAGATCGTCTTTGTTGTAATATCATCAAAATTATCCACTACCTTAACAAACTTTGGTCTTTTGGCCTTTGGTTCTTTCATTCCGGCAATCTTTTTCAAGCAGGAAGTGTGAGATGAAGAGTACTTCATGATTTGATTATACTTTTGAATCAAAACATGATGTGGAAAGCCTGACTTGCTTCATTGTGACCCAGAGTATCTGAGTGGAGCTGGTTTTTCTAAAGTCTCATTTGAGCTTTAGTGGGGAGGTCTCTCTTTGTTCTTTTGGGCTGTATGGCTCTCTCTTTTAACGCTTCTTGCTTCCTTTGTCTTCCCACGAGCCATCATCAGTTCCACAAAACTTTCAGCATTGAAGTCTGCACCTAAAGATACTACGAGCAAGTGAATGGTTTGATATGACTTCTTGAGTGTAAGCATCCCATGAGTGTCGGGAGCTTAGTATCGCATTTCATCTAGTTCCCTTTGTCTTTCAGAGGCAAAACAGGGCGTAGATTGATCTTTAATCTGTTTAGCCATTTCTTCATCTTTCTTTCTCTCATTACACTCTACTAGCACGTCTTGTTCTCGCCTTTCCTCTTCACTCACCCAAGTCACGGACCAAGCTCATCTTCTACTATTAAACCTTTCCCTTTATCGTGAGGCTCCTTAGTACAATCATCTTGATAATATCAACTAAAAGGAATCCGGTAGTAACTCCCAAATCAACCCGGAAGAAACATGTTGTGAGGGTTCTTGGCCGAGGAATGGACTTAGCGTGGTTTGTATGGTGAAGATTGACCAAGTTAAATTAGCAACATCCTCCATTGGGGTATCGTGGATGCGGCTTTTGACAAACTCTGGTTCCTTGGATACTTAGGTAGATGCTTTATTCAAGAAATGCGATCTCTTTCTCCTTTTATAAAACAGGTTCCTTCTTCTTTGAAGATTCCAACTTGATGAAGGATCATTAAGAACACATCAACTAACATATCGAGAGACCCAATCGCGAGGTTCTTAACATTCCTCCTCGAGAAGAAACCACAAGCTTCCTTTTGGTGCCCTTTTCAAGTATGTCTTCTAGGTCGCTAACTTTACTGTAGTTCTTCAATCTTACTACCAAGAGTAGACTTGGTTTCCGCAGTTCCTTTTTCGGACTAGACCCGCATCGTGCATACACATTCACAAGATCATACAGAATGTGAGAGTAATGGGGTCCTCGACTCCACCCGGCCAGTGCTCTATGGTAATAGGAGCTTCATTGGACCTTTCAGTGGAAACATGGTCATGCTCAAAATGAGGAGGTTACCTCATTAAAGTTTCTCTTTGAGGACTAGGTGTGGTCATCTGTTGGATAGGACTCAAACTCATCAAGAGGATCTTGTGTTGGTGGTGGACTAGGACAATGTGCTATAGTTGGTGTTGGTGGAAGGCTGCGGAGCAACATGAGAAAGGAGGGTCCTCATCAATATTAACGATGGATTGCTATCAGGTAGCAACATTTGAAGAGGGTGGGATGTTAGCAACATTCTCCTCATCGGCCGACCTCATTGTCTTGAGGCAACATAGCTACGTCAGGATAATGTGCCCCTGAAAGTTAGTTCTCATAGAGGCAAAAGTTTGGCTATGAGCTCCTAGGCATAAAGGCTTGGGTTTGGGTAGAGGTGTCTATGATTATTTTTAAGAATCTAGGTACATTAAAACTTATGTTGTTTCCTATTGATATTTTCAACAAATTGTCAAAATAAATTTAGAAAAATTATAAGTTATCACTTGAGATAGACACACAATACCATATGCCAGGTTGGGAAGAGAATTGATGATCCCATGCTCACGATTTGTTGCTAATGCAGGCGAAGCAGCGTGTGAACCAAGAATCTCCACTTAGGGCAAAAATGATTTTTCAACCATATGTCTGTCCTAGTACCTTGATACGCAATAGCTCTCAGACCCGGTGAGTATCTCCTCGTGCTAGTGTGATATACCCCATCGATTATCATCAAGTGAGAGCTTTCTCCTGTCCGCTCTCTGTTACATACTCTGTTCAGTCAATCATGGCCGCAATCTACGTTTCACTCGGGTGTGGAAGCGGATGCCCAAAATTGTTTGACCAATGATTCATAAATTGCATTAGGAGAATGCGTTAGGACATAGTGAATCTTTGATCTTTTCAAGAACTCTACCATAGGTACATACAGCTCATCACCTTTTGCATTTCCTAGAAACGCAACTTTGTTGTGATCCTTCTTGAATTGAAGAGCCATTTGATGAATTGATTTTTTTAGGGTTATGTTTCTCCAAATAGCATTGAGGGGTTTTGGGGTGTAGGAGAAGAGGGGGTTTTGTTTGAGAGTGAAAAGTAGAGTGATGGTTTGGTATAGGTTTGTGCAAAATAGTCAAAAGTATTGGCAGCATACATTATTTGACTAAACTGCGTGTACATCTACTTTGACCATGACAATTTAACTCTTCGGCCAGTAGGATACTCAATCTGTGAAGTTATACAATTCGGTAGAAACCAACCCAAGACTAGGATATCTTGGTAAGATTCTAGAAATTCGCGTGCTAACTAACTAGCATTAACTTACATTAATCCTCGAACCGTCTATAAAATCATCCAATGCATGCTTCTCTCACATACTTTTTACCCCAATTACCATCAAACCCTAGATTCATCATACACCCAATCAACGCAAAATTAACCATGAATACTTCACGAGAGGTTGTAAAATCCAACCTCTTCATCCATCATCCCTCAACATCCGATTGATTTTCACAGTTTT
>OU343216.1:33004432-33047195 GCA_910596185.1 Chrysanthemum makinoi | reverse complement strand
AAATTTCTCAACAAGATTGCATGGTATGTCGCATTATAAACTGAAACATACTCATCCATCATTTTTGAGGTCGTCGTTAGCACTTATTTTTTTTCTTCCAAGAAATAAGCCCACCTGACAGCATGAAAATATATCCCAAAGTTGACCTACTAGAGTCTATGCATTCCGCAAAGTCTGAATCCAAGTATCTGTGACAATTCGTATTTTCACGTCATATTTCAAAACATTACTCATGCTTCATCATTTACCATTTATCGTAAACTAGGTTTACGAGCATCAAATTCACGTAACCGTAATGGTTTAGCTGTGAATTCATATATAATCATCGAGGACATTCCATATGGACTAAGTTTAGTCTACATATCATTATCATCATTATCATCATATTGGTCCATGCATGGTTTTGCATTTTACATTAACCGTATAATTTCATATTAAATAAACGCTATCGCGTAATTAATTATTTTGAACAATTGATCCATTACTTTCAAAAATTATTCCAATATATTTTTATACTCATATTAAGTTTATAAAAATATTATTATTAGCTTACCCAGTGTTTTAAATTTATTTTGTATCTAAATTGTTATATTTATATAATTACTACGGTTTTCTTAAATACTACACGATAATTATTATTTCACTCAAATTTTGCAAGAAATATATTTTTATAATTTTTATGACCTTAATATATTTTATCTTGACCCGTTAAAAGTTATTTTTATTTAACGCTACCCTAAATACTCAAATGTGTATTTAATTTACCACATATCCTCAAATTACTTACACTAAACTACTCTTGTACATAATTAAAAAAAAAACATAACAATGGATGACTAGCACCCCTTGTCGACACAAGGGGTGAGTCACTTGATTGACTTGCCTAAATATCTCATCTAGTAAGTAATATACACTTAAACTAACACATTCATTCACTCATAATATCAAAAGGATCAAAAACCCATTTGCTTTCTCTTTTCTCTCCAAAACCGGCAACCACATAGACCAAGGAGGATTTCATCCAAATTTTCAAGACAAGGTTTTATTACACTCTAGTATCACTTGTTGTAAAGGTTTTGCAATAAAAACCTAAGGTGATTAGGAAAAACCCATTGTCCTTAAACCTCATCAAGTTACTAGTAAGCATCCATATTCATGTGTTTATTTCATATTCATTGTTATGGTCATTTCATTTTATTTGAGTAATCATGCAAGTCTCATAGGGTTTATACCACTTTTTCATTGATTTTTAAGAGTTATATATATATTTGACATCCTATAATTACTCCTTGTTATAAATCACACTTGGTGATGTCTAGGAACCCATGACACCCTAAGAAGGTGTATGGTAGGATTAGAATAGCTTCGGAGTTGTTTTGAATGGGTTAGAATAGGTTTGGCGCGAGAAAAACTCATTTCGACAAGTTTGCAAAAGGGTCTGTCCTTATTTTCAAAATCTGGAAAATTTGATAGTAAGTAAAAATTTTTGGCCTAGATAATTAGAAAATACACTTTAAAACGCGTTCGCGAGGCGGATTAAAAGCGAGCCATAACGAAGAAGTTATGAATTTTTCAAGTTGGCGACGAAAACTATAATTTTCTGGAAATTTCAGCATGTTATATTTATTTTTTACGAGTCAAAAATGGAACTTAGGCTTTATAAATTATGTCGACTTATCAAAAATATATTAGTTTACTTTGATACAAAGCTAAGGACCTATAAAACGTAGAAAACGGATTTGTAACGATTAAATTATACCCGTTTACAAAAGTTGTCGTAACTTCATTTTATAAGGAAAAACTATTATATTTCTAATAGCCAAGTATTACGGCAACAAGTTGGAGGACGTTTTTAACAATGACGTAGAACTTTTTATAAAGTGAAGTCTTCTAGTAAAAGTGGGTTTGCCAAGTATATTTTCCAAAATGTCCGACCATTTGTTTAGCGGAGTTGTAATGAATTAATTATGGCTACTCAAACATTTGCCGAAAACCATCCTTAAACTATATTTTGGGACACAAGTACCATACTTAACCTATATTTTTCTTTATGTTCGAGACCTCTAGGATGGAAACTCTTGTACTAAAACTTTGAGATAATGATACAAACTTACCAAAACCATTGAGTACGCTTCCTAATGCTCGATGTGCACCATTTTACGACTAGTTTTTAGAGGCCGTTTTGTCACTTTCATGAATATTTCAACGACATTATTTTACGACGAAAAGTTGTAATTTCTTAACAAGTCACTAAATGATTATCGTCGGATATCATGTCAAAGTAAATACAAGTGGAGTAATTTAAAAA
The DNA here is from genome assembly GCA_910596185.1 of Chrysanthemum makinoi. Classification (NCBI taxonomy): domain Eukaryota; kingdom Viridiplantae; phylum Streptophyta; class Magnoliopsida; order Asterales; family Asteraceae; genus Chrysanthemum; species Chrysanthemum makinoi. The sequence continues at coordinate 33,044,887 of OU343216.1, read as the reverse complement.
TGGTCAAGACGTTAAAAGATTATTTTTCGACGAAAAAGTATTATTTTCAAAAATTCATAAGTGGTATATATACCATCCGAATTGCATGCATAACATAACATCATAACTTATTATGTATCATATCATTCATAATAGGTCAGTTTTGAGATTCACGCTACATTTCGGTGTACACACTTTTGTCATCGCATCAATTCATCAAGTGAGTTTTCATAGCCCCGATTTATTCAAGATTTTACTTTATTTCAAACCCACGGGGGAGAATACATTGTACATCATTTTTTTTTATTACGATACCAAGTATATCAAATTCATTACATTGCTTAAGTTACCTCATGCCAATTGAATGTCCCCATTATATAACATGAACCGTTAATTTCATAGAAGCGAGGGTGAGTGGATAGATCTATCGAGGGTGACTCCTCCATCCGGGTTGGTGGATTCCAACTGGTTAAACGGATGCATTTCATTTAATATCATTATTTGAGTTGTTTGGCAAACACTCTGTTGGGGCGAACATCATAATCAGTCTAGTTTCGGTGTCATGGACTTATAGCAATTGTAACATTTTTATGTGGCATGTTTGTCATATATGGTCTATACTTGTGTGGTCGTATAAATTATTTTTCATAAACCTATGATTTCTCACCAACCTTTGTGTTGACCATTTTAGCAATGTATTTTCAGGTACTAGACATTCGCATCACGGCACGATTAAGGAACCCTCATAGTGTCGCGGCGTCGACACATTTCATTGTATATTATGGTTTTCTTTTCAAAACATCGTTTGGACTTGTATTAAACTTATATTTCCGCAAACTTTATCAACTTTTGGGACCTATCTTGTAACTCTGTATGTTTAAATTAAATATCAAACGATGTGTTTCTAAAACGACACTTTTGGTCGTTCGATATAACTGTGATTGTGATGCTATGACAGTCAATCCCCAAGAATTCCATTCCGCTGCAAAACAGGTAATTTGGAGGTGTGACAGATTGGCATCGAGCTTGATTATAGAGAACTAGGTTGCATCATTGACCCTAGACTATAACTACATCATCATAGCATCTCATCATTTCATCATAAGTGCATGTTCACTTTACATGCGGATTCATATACATTTTATTCGATTTATTTACTTTTATTTTTCATCGGTTGTCACATAGATGTCTTGATTCGACCTATCCTATATCATCGACACGAACATGGAGGATGTCTCATCCGACACCAACATGAACGATGCCTTATCACACACTATAGTTTTATCTTCTATTGGCTCTACTTCGGACTTACCACTTATAGTGACTGACACCGAGACCGAACCCTTTGAGGAGGGCGAAGTTGCACCTACACCACCTGTTATCCCTACACATGGTCCGATTCACCCACCATCACCACTTTTATCATCATCATCTTCATCATACTATCTTAGGGAGCCTATACCTACGTTGGACTTGCCGCTCAAAAAGCGTGCACGTTTTGACATCCCTGCATCACCCTCTACTGAGCCCGAACCACCAGCTAGGTTCGAGATAGGTGAGAGCTCAAAGGCTCGCTGCTAGCCGGCACCTTCCACTGAGACATTAGGGGCACGTATTGATAGCCAACAGGTTCAGATAGATAGGATGTTAGGACAGTTGGAGTAATTATCATTGGATCGAGTGGAGACCATTGAGGAGGAGGTTGAAGGCCTCGTGATAAGTAGAGTTTCGATTGATTTGGCACACCAGGGTTTAGAGTCTAGACAGTTAGAGAACCGGGAGCGTATTGTTGAGTTGAGGCAGGAGATGCCTGAGTTATATGATAGAGCCGAGATGGCCCAGGACGAGCATCAGCGTCATGCACTAGAGTTGGCATTAGCACGAGAGAGCATGGTTACCGCACAGGGTCAGATTAGCGAGTTGAGGGGTTTGATTGCTAGTTTGGTTGCACTGGTTCGAGATCTACAGGGATCGAAGTGGCGGAGCACCGGAGGTGCCTAGTGTAGACTTTTATCATGTATAGTTTTTATTTACTATTATCCTAGTCACAAGGTGTGTGACATAGTTTAAAGAACTTGTTGTCTTTTCGTTGTTGTACAAACAAAATATCAAGTATTGACTCAACTATGTAGGAATGGTTTTATTATCTATGATATCGGTCCACGAAGGCCGAAATTTTCATGTATATTATCCACGTGTGTTGTGATTATATTTGTGATATTTCGTGGTTGTTCCGTTGTGATTTCATTTATATTATGCATGTTGTGGTTGTGGATATATATGTGTGATGTTTGTTTCTACTTACGAGTTCTCATAATTGTTTCATCTTATGGTTTTGAAGAGCAATGGCGCCAAAGAAAGCCACACCTGAATTGACACAAGCTGCTATGCAGAAGTATGTGAACGATAGCATAGCCGAGGCATTAAGGACTGAGAGAGCATCGGTGGCGGCTGCTGCTGAGGCTGCGGCAACTGCCGAGGCAGCTAGACATGCTGCTGCTGCAGGCGTTGCGGCAGGAGGTTCGGGGTTAGAAGTTGTACGTATAAGGATTTTAAAAGTGGAGATCCCACTAAGTTCAAGGGTACTGAAGGGGCAACTGCCATGGTTAGATGGTTCGAGAAAATGGAATCCGTGTTTCTGTTATGTAATTGCCCGGAGGATAGCAAGGTTAAGTTTGCTACAAGTACACTACTTGATGGGGCAATGTCGTGGTGGAATTCGTATGCTCAGCCAATGGGAATGGAAAATGCGTACAAGCTCACCTGGGAGCAATTCAAAAGGTTGCTAACGAGGAAGTATTGTCCGCGTACGGAGGTGAAGAAGTTGGAGACCGAATTTTATGAACTGGTAGCTATTGGGTATGATATTGATACTTACATTTGAAGGTTCCAAGAATTGGCCGCGTTATGCCCATCTATGGTTTCGGATAATGAGAAGCTACTGGAGGCTTTCATTTGGGGACTTCCCCAGGTTGTTCAAGGAGACGTGATTTCTTTTGATCCGCAAACGATTGAGGAATCCATTCGAGTGACTCAAAAGCTCATGGCGCAAGTAGTGAAGAGAAGCAACATCGCCAACACCAACCGAAACAATAATACCAACAACCGCTCCAATTTCAACAATAACCGAAACAACTACACCAACTATAACAATAACAACAACAAACGGAAGTGGGACAACAACAGAGGTGGAAATGTTACACAACAAACACCTAAGAGACAAGAGGTGGCAAAGGCCTATGTTGCAGGTCCAAAGGAGAAAAAGGGGTACACGGGAATTTTGCCTAAGTGTGAAATGTGTTCTAGTCATCACAAGCCGGGACGTTGTCCTGATCCATGCGAGAATTGTAAGAAAGTGGGACATCAGACTAGGGAATGCAAGATGCTAGCTATGGGGGAAAATCAGAAACCACCAGTGACATGTTTTGGTTGTGGAGAAAGGGGACACTACAAGAGTGAGTGTCCAAAGGGAAGGAACCAAGGAAGCAAGAATCAAGGAGGAATGGCACAAGGAAGAGCTTATGTCATAGGAGGTGGAGAAGCTAGGGAGGACCGAATGTGTGATTACGGGTGCGTTCCTTATCAATAATCGTTATGCATCAGTTTTATTTGATTCGGGAGCCCATAAGAGTTTTGTGTCCACTATATTTGCACCTTTACTCAATATCAAACCAACCACATTAGACACATCATACAACATTGAATTAGCTAATGGTAACTTAATTAGCACCGACACCATTGTCCGTGGTTGTACACTCAATTTTCTAAATCATCCCTTCAATATAGACCTTATGCCCGTAGAACTAGGTAGTTTCGACGTCATCATTGGTATGGATTGGTTATCCAAACATCATGCAAGAATCATTTATGATGAAAAAGTTGTTCATCTTCCTTACAACGGAGAAACTTTGATCATTCGTGGGGAACAAAGTGGAACTAGACTCAATATTATATCATGCATCAAAACGGAGAAGTACATAAAGAAAGGTTGTTTTGCTTTCTTAGCACATATAAACGAGAAGAAGTCGGAGGAGAAGCGACTTGAGGATGTACCGATTGCTCGAGAATTTCCGGAAGTCTTCCCCAAGACTTGCCGGACTCCCACCGACGTCAAGTAGAATTTCATATTGACTTAGCTCCGGAGCTGCACCAATTGCGAGCACCTTACCGATTAGCACCATCATAATGCAAGAGTTGTCTAATCGGTTGCAAGAACTTTTAGACAAAGGATTCATTAGGCCGAAGTTCCTCGCCTTTGGGAGCACCGGTTTTGTTTGTGAAAAGAAAGATGGATCTTCGTGAATGTGTATAGATTATAGAGAGCTGAACAAATTAACGGTGAAGAATCGTTACCCACTCCCCAGAATCGACGACTTGTTCGATCAGTTGCAAGGATCTAGTATCTATTCAAAGATTGACCTAAGGTCAGGTTATCATCAACTTAGAGTGCGGGAGGAGGATATTCCCAAAACAGCGTTTAGAACACGTTATGGACATTATGAGTTTCAAGTAATGCCGTTCGGATTAACTAATGCACCTGCGGTATTCATGGATCTCATGAATAGGGTATGTAAACCGTATTTGGACAAGTTTGTTATTGTGTTTATCGAAGACATATTGATTTACTCGAAGAGCAAGGAAGAGCACGAAGGGCATTTGAGAACGATTTTAGGACTACTCAAGAATGAGAAGTTGTATGCCAAATTGTCGAAGTGTGATTTTGGAATGCAAAAGTACAATTTCTTGGTCATGTCATTGATAGTCAAGGATTACAAGTAGACCCTGCAAAGATTGAAGCCGTAAAAGATTGGGCTATTCCAACAAATCCTACTGAATCCGACAATTTTAGGACTCACGGGTATTACCGAAGATTCAACGAAGGTTTTTCAAAGATAGCTAAAGCTTTGACCAAGTTGACACAGAAAAACAAGAGGTACGAATGGGGAAAGAAACAAGAAGTCGCCAAGTTGTTGAAGCAAAAGCTTTGTAAAGGCGCCAATTTTGGCACTACCGAAGGAATTGAGAACTTCGTTGTATACTGCGATGCTTCACATAAAGGGCTTGGAGCTGTATTAATGCAAAACAAGAAGGTGATAGCTTATGCTTCTCGACAACTTAAGGTTCATGAGAAGAATTACACCACACATGATCTTGAGTTGGGGGCCGTAGTTTTTGCACTTAAGATTTGGAGACACTACCTTTACGGTACAAAGTGCACAGTGTTTACGGACCACAAGAGTTTGCAATATGTTCTTGATCAGAAATAACTTAACATGAGGCAACGTCGTTGGTTGGAATTACTCAGCGATTATGTCATCCGGGAAAAGCCAATGTTGTGGCTGATGCTCTTAGCCGGAAAGAAAGACCCAAACCTTTAAGAGTTCGATCATTAGGAATGACGATCAGTTCACCTTTACCATCTAGAATACTCGAGGCACAAATCGAAGCACTTAAGGAGGAAAACCGACCAAGTGAAAATCTTTATGGTATGCTTGAAAATGCAAATGGCTTTGTAAAGAGAGCAGATGGAGTATTATGCTTCAAGGAAATAATGTGGGTACCATTTTATGGCGGGATACGAGAATTGATTATGCATGAGTCGCATAAGTCAAAGTATTCTATTCACCCAGGATCTGATAAGATGTATCAGGATTTCAAGAAACTTTATTGGTGGCCGAACATGAAAGCGGAGATTGCCACGTATGTGAGCAAATGTCTTACTTGTTCTAAGGTAAAAGTCGAATATCAGAAACCTTCAGGGTTACTCCAACAACCAGAAATTCCCCAATGGAAATGGGAGCGCATACAATGGACTTTGTCACGAAACTTCCAAAGACATCAGGAGGTTACGATGCTATATGGGTAATCGTCGATCGTCTTACCAAATCAGCTCATTTCATACCAATTAGAGAGAGTTGTTCCATGGAACAACTTACTAGACTTTATGTCAAGGAAATAGTTTCAATGCATGGAGCACCAATTTCCATCATTTCCGACAGAGATAGTCGATTCACTTCAAATTTCTGGAAATCATTACAAGATTCATTTGGAACCAAATTAGAGATGAGCACAGCATATCATCCACAAACCGATGGTCAAAGTGAAAGGAAAATTCAAACCTTAGAAGATATGCTGAGGGCATGTGTGATTGATTTTGGAAATGGTTGGGCTAATCATTTGCCATTGATTGAATTCTCGTACAACAATAGTTATCACACCAATATAAAAGCGGCACCATTTGAGGCACTCTATGGTCGAAAGTGCCGATCACCTGTTTGTTGGGCCGAGGTTGGAGACGCACAACTCACCGGGTCCGAGAAATGGTACGGAAACAAAGAAAAGATAGTGCAAATCCGAGATAAAATCGAAGCTGCCAGAGTCGACAGAAAAGTTACGCAGATGTTAGACGCAAACCGTTAGAATTTCAAGTCGGCGACAAAGTGATGTTGAAAGTATCGCCTTGGAAAGGCGTGGTACGATTTGGAAAACGCGGTAAGTTGAACCCGAGGTACATTGGGCCATTCAAAATTTTGAGCGAGTCGGCCTCAGTAGCTTATCGACTTGATCTTCCGACAGAGCTTGGTCACGTACACAACACGTTTCACGTTTCAAACCTGAAGAAATGTCTTTCAGACGAATCACTAGTTATTCCATTGGAAGAAATTCAACTCGACGATAAACTAAATTTCGTGGAGGAACCTGTAGAAATCATGGATCACGAGGTCAAGTAGTTGAAACAGAGTCGTATTCCTATTGTGAAGGTTCGCTGGAATTCTCGAAGAGGTCCCGAGTTTACTTGGGAACGGGAAGACCGGATCACGCCTCAAATATCCTCATCTTTTCACCGACAACACTGTAGGACCCAACAAGGACTGAATTCAGGGACTGAATTCCTTTTTGGATGGGCGAATGTGGCAATTCGTATTTTCAGGTCATATTTCAAAACATTACTCATGCTTCATCATTTATCATTTATCGTAAACTAGGTTTACGAGCATCAAATTCACGTAACCGTAATGGTTTAGCTGTGAATTCATATATAATCATCGAGGACATTCCATATGGACTAAGTTTAGTCTACATATCATTATCATCATTATCATCATATTGGTCCATGCATGGTTTTGCATTTTACATTAACCGTATAATTTCATATTAAATAAACGCTATCGCGTAATTAATTATTTTGAACAATTGATCCATTACTTTCAAAAATTATTCCAATATATTTTTATACTCATATTAAGTTTATAAAAATATTATTATTAGTTTACCCAGTGTTTTAAATTTATTTTGTATCTAAATTGTTATATTTATATAATTACTACGGTTTTCTTAAATACTACACGATAATTATTATTTCACTCAAATTTTGCAAGAAATATATTTTTATAATTTTTATGACCTTAATATATTTTATCTTAACCCGTTAAAAGTTATTTTTATTTAACGCTACCCTAAATACTCAAATGTGTATTTAATTTACCACATATCCTCAAATTACTTACACTAAACTACTCTTGTACATAATTAAAAAAAACATAACATTGGATGACTAGCACTCCTTGTCGACACAAGGGGTGAGTCACTTGATTGACTTGCCTAAATATCTCATCTAGTAAGTAATATACACTTAAACTAACACATTCATTCACTCATAATATCAAAAGGATCAAAAACCCATTTGCTTTCTCTTTTCTCTCCAAAACCGGCAACCACATAGACCAAGGAGGATTTCATCCAAATTTTCAAGACAAGGTTTTCTTACACTCTAGTATCACTTGTTGTCAAGGTTTTGCAATAAAAACCTAAGGTGATTAGGAAAAACCCATTGTCCTTAAACCTCATCAAGTTACTAGTAAGCATCCATATTCATGTGTTTATTTCATATTCATTGTTATGGTCATTTCATTTTATTTGAGTAATCATGCAAGTCTCATGAGGTTTATACCACTTTTTCATTGATTTTTAAGAGTTATATATATATTTGACATCCTATAATTACTCCTTGTTATAAATCACACTTGGTGATGTCTAGGAACCCATGACACCCTAAGAAGGTGTATGGTAGGATTAGAATAGCTTCGGAGTTGTTTTGAATGGGTTAGAATAGGTTTGGCGCGAGAAAAACTCATTTCGACAAGTTTGCAAAAGGGTCTGTCCTTATTTTCAAAATCTGGAAAATTCGACAGTAAGTAAAAATTTTTGGCCTAGATAATTAGAAAATACACTTTAAAACGAAAGCGTGGTCGCTTGAACGGATTAAAACAGAGCTATAACGAAGAAGTTATGAATTTTTCAAGTTGGCGACGAAAACTATAATTTTCTGGAAATTTCAGCATGTTATATTTATTTTGTACGAGTCAAAAATGGAACTTAGGCTTTATAAATTATGTCGACTTATCAAAAATATATTAGTATACTTTGATACAAAGCTAAGGACCTATAAAACGTAGAAAACGGATTTGTAACGATTAAATTATACCCGTTTACAAAAGTTGTCGTAACTTCATTTTATAAGGAAAAACTATTATATTTCTAATAGCCAAGTATTACGGCAACAAGTTGGAGGACGTTTTTAACAATGACGTAGAACTTTTTATAAAGTGAATTCTTCTAGTAAAAGTGGTTTTGCCAAGTATATTTTCCAAAATTTCCGACCATTTGTTTAGCGGAGTTGTAATGAATTAATTATGGCTACTCAAACATTTGCCGAAAACCATCCTTAAACTATATTTTGGGACACAAGTACCATACTTAACCTATATTTTTCTTTATGTTCGAGACCTCTAGGATGGAAACTCTTGTACTAAAACTTTGAGATAATGATACAAACTTACCAAAACCATTGAGTACGTTTCCTAATGCTCGATGTGCACCATTTTACGACTAGTTTTTAGAGGCCGTTTTGTCACTTTCATGAATATTTCAACGACATTATTTTACGACGAAAAGTTGTAATTTCTTAACAAGTCACTAAATGATTATCGTCGGATATCATTTCAAAGTAAATACAAGTGGAGTAATTTAAAAATGGTCAAGACGTTAAAAGATTATTTTTCGACGAAAAAGTATTATTTTCAAAAATTCATAAGTGGTATAGATATCATCCGAATTGCATGCATAACATAACATCATAACTTATTATGTATCATATCATTCATAATAGGTCAGTTTTGAGATTCACGCTACATTTCGGTGTACACACTTTTGTCATCGCATCAATTCATCAAGTGAGTTTTCATAGCCCCGATTTATTCAAGATTTTACTTTATTTCAAACCCACGGGGGAGAATACATTGTACATCATTTTTTTTATTACGATACCAAGTATATTAAATTCATTACATTGCTTAAGTTACCTCATGCCAATTGAATGTCCCCATTATATAACATGAACCGTTAATTTCATAGAAGCGAGGGTGAGTGGATAGATCTATCGAGGGTGACTCCTCCATCCGGGTTGGTGGATTCCAACCGGTTAAACGGATGCATTTCATTTAATATCATTATTTGAGTTGTTTGGCAAACACTCTGTTGGGCGAACATCATGATCAGTCTAGTTTCCGTGTCATGGACTTATAGCAATTGTAACATTTTTATGTGGCATGTTTGTCATATATGGTCTATACTTGTGTGGTCGTATAAATTATTTTTCATAAACCTATGATTTCTCACCAACCTTTGTGTTGACCGTTTTAGCAATGTATTTTCAGGTACTAGACATTCGCATCATGGCACGATTAAGGAACCCTCATAGTGTCGCGGCGTCGACACATTTCATTGTATATTATGGTTTTCTTTTCAAAACATAGTTTGGACTTGTATTAAAGTTATATTTCCGCAAACTTTATCAACTTTTGGGACCTATCTTGTAACTTTGTATGTTTAAATTAAATATCAAACGATGTGTTTCTAAAACGACACTTTTGGTCGTTCGATATAACTGTGATTGTGATGCTATGACAGTCAATCCCCAGGAATTCCATTCCGCTGCAAAACAGGTAATTTGGGGGTGTGACAGTATCCAATAACTTCAAGAATTTCGGATCTAATGTAAGTTAATTTGTATTCCTTCGTTCCTTGTAGATATCGCAATACTTTCTTAGCAACTTTCTGGTGATGTAGGCCAGGATTATATTGAAACCTGCCTAACATGCCACATATAAAAGCGATATTTGGTCGAGTACAAACTTGAGCATACGTTAAGCTTCCTACTACAGAAGCATAAGGAATTCACTTTATTTCCTCATGTTCAACCTCAGTTTTCGGACATTGATGAGACCTGAAAAAATCACCCTTAATTACGGGTGCGACCGTTGGGGAGAAATGTTGCATATTGAACCTATTGAGTACACGTTCAATATATGCCTTTTGGGACAATCCTAATGTCCCATTGGCTCGATCTTGGTGAATTTCAATTCCAATAACATACAAAGCCTCACCAAGATATTTCATTTCCTAGTTTCTAGAAAGAAAACGTTTTGACTCATGCAACACATCAATATTATTACTTGCTATAAGGGTATCATCAACATAAAGCACAAATATAATAAAGTTTCTCCCACTCATCTTGAGGTATACGCACTAATCTACCTGATTCTTGACGAAGTTTTATTTCTCAATAACTTCATTAAATTTTAAATACCATTGACGGGATGCTTGCTTAAGGCCATAAATAGATTTCTTGAGTTTACAAACTAAATGTTCTTGGCCTTTAGAAATATTAATTAAATATAACTATTTCCTAAATTAAATTCATTTTCAGCTAAAATGATGTTAAATTTGGCAAATAAAAGAAATTTTGAATAGTAATAATGTCAACTTACATTTAGTTATGGTAATTTTAGTTCATTAAATGATTTAAACATGTATCACCATCGCACATTATAGAAATCCCATTTTATTAAACCAAGTAAGACCGAATGTAATAAGACCATACTAAGACCAAACACAACACTGTAACATCAGCGTTATCTTAATTTTCTCTTTCCTAGACCAAACCAAAACCAAACGCTCATAGTAAGGAGACCACACTTACAACCAAAAACATTCCTCACAAACTTAAATATATACAAAATACACACACACAAACCAAACAATTGATTTGGTCCACTGACGGACCAAACTTTAGCAAAAATAGGGGGACGTGTGCCTTTTGGTTTGTGTAGCAAGGGAGACCAAACAAAATAGGTAGGCTAACCGAATAGTTTGGTCCCCATTATGTTTATTCTAATAAAAATATAGCGCGGATACAATAAGTTTTACATGTGAGTCTAAGGTGCTGTTTTAATTCGACTTAATTGAATTAATATAAAAAAACTGAATTCATTAAGTCTTATGAAAACTATTTGTTTGTAACTTAATAGAAAAAGATAACTGAAAATATTAAGTAATAAAACTGAAAGTGTCTGTATTAAGTCATCTCTTAATTAAACATGACTTAATAGAAAATTTTAACAAACAAGTTTACCGACATTATCACAGGCTCCTACTACTAATCGAAAGGAAATACAATCTACAAAGACCTAAGTGATGTACCTTTTAGTTTTAGACTAAAACACTAATGCAAATATGTGATACGAAGCTCCCACTACACACACATAGTTGCTGACTCTAGAACCAATGTCAGAGAAGCATAAAGGCACATGGATTCATGGAAGGGGTGAGTTATCCACAGCCACTCATAGGGAGGGTTTGCAATGATTGGATGCATCGCCGGGTTGTACGGTGTGCATCGCGTGTTGTACGGTTTAACTAAACCCTTATGATGTGACAATATAAGGAGGGTTCCTATATCACATCCCTTCATGGAAACGAAAACAGCGGAATGCATTGTTTGAGTAAATCCCTATGATGTGACAATATAGGAAGGGTTCCTATATCACATCCCCTATTAAAACCCTCCCTCACACAATTAAAACCCTCCCTACTACTAGGGTCTAGAAACCCTCCCTAGTAGTAGGGTGTACTTTTTTTTTCTTCAGTATACTTGTAAAAAGGAGGTGTTATACAAAGTAAAACTTTGCAAAACTTTTTTCTTTTTCACTTGCAAAACTTTGATTGTCAATATACATGTAAAACTTTTAAAAGTGTAACACTTGTAAACACTTGTAAAACTTTTTTTTTAACAAAGTAAAAGTATACTTTTTTTTTACAATATTGAGATTCATCCTAATTTTTCTTTTTTTGTGTTTAATCAAATTTTAATTACAATAGTGTGATTTTTTTATAACTTTTGTTTTAAATTTGTAGAGGAATCGTCCTTTTTTTGTCTTTTTTTGTTTTTTTCATCCTTTGTCTTCACGGGAATGGATTCACGGGCATGGTTGTGTATTCTTTGTGAAACACGTTTTTAGTGTTTTCACTGTAAACTTTTGTGATGTTATATACCAGCTTGAAAGCGACTGCCTCACAGTTTCAAAAACAAGCATTCACAAAACAAAAACAAGCATTCACAACTAGCATTCACAAAACAAAACAAAAAGAAGCTATTATGGGTTTTATAGAAGTTTCAAAACTAGCATTCACAAAACAAAAAGAAGCTATTACGGGTTTATAAAAGTTTACGATGAATTCATCACCGTTTTACACGAACGAGAACGAGGTATAATTTTACGCTATTACATATAAAAGTTTACGTTTGTAAAAAAAATGACACATCGAGACGGCTCAGATTGTTATTTTTAATCATATGGCTGCAAATTTGAAGGTTGCAAAATGTTTGCCGTCCATTCGGTTATGCCATGCCAATCGACAAGTTTTTTTAATTTTTTTTTTCATCATTGCCATTTCGGTTTTTTATAACAGAAATCAACTGCTTATTTCATAATAAGCAGTTTCAAGAAACCATTTCAAAAAACCAAGTTTTTTTATCAACAGCAACCAACCAAAAGCAGTTTTAAAGCTGCTGAAAACTGCTTCTCATAATAAGCAGTTTCAGTTTTTGAAACTGCTTTCAGTAAGCAGTTTTTGAAACTGCTTTCAAGATCAAACCACATATCTAAACCAACCAAACACCCAAGATGTAAACAAACAACAGATCTACAAATCACAGATCTAACACCACCATCACAGATCTAACAAATCACCATCACAGATCTAACAAATCACATATCACCATCACAGATCTAACATATAAAAAATGACACATCGAGACGCTCAGATTGTTATTTTTAATCATATGGCTGCAAATTTGAAGGTTGCAAAATGTTTGCCGTCCATTCGGTTATGCCATGCCAATCGACAAGTTTTTTTTTAAATCATCATCACCATCTCGGTTTTTTAAAACATAAATCAACTACTTATTTCATAATAACCAGTTTCAAGAAACCATTTCAAAAAACCAAGTCTTTTTTATCAACACCAACCAACCAAACAGATCTAAACCAACCAGCCAAGAAATAGAGAGGTTGGGGATAAATCATCCCTTTTTTATGTTATATAGCAACTTGAAAGCGACTGCCTTTCACAGTTTCAAAAACAAGCATTCACAAAACAAAAACCAACACCATCAGAAAGATTACCACCACCATCAAAGATCTAACAAAGAAACCACAGATCAAGCACCACAGATCATAACTGCTTTTTCACAACGAGTATTTCACCAAATCTTGTTAGATCGAAAAAGATCTAACAAGTTATATCTAAAAAGTCATTTTTTTAGTTAGATCTAAAAAGATCAACCAAAGATCTAACAAATAAACCACAGATCAAGCACCACAGATCATAACTGCTTTTTCACAACAAGTATTTCACCAAATTTTTTAGTTAGATCTAAAAAGATCTAACAAGTCATATAAAAAAAAGTTGTTTTTTTAGTTAGATCTAAAAAGATCTAACAAAGAAACCACATGTCAACCAAAGATCAAGCACCACAGATCAACCAAAGATCTAACAAAGAAACCACATATCAAGCACCAAAGATCAAGCACCACAAATCAACTAAAGATCTAACAAAGAAACCACATATCAAACAACAAACATCTAACAAGTCGTATAAAAAAAACCACCACCATCAGAAAGATCATAACCCACAATTTTTCAAAAGTTTTCACAACGAGTATTTCACCAAATTTTTTAGTTAGATCTAAAAAGATCTAACAAGTCATATAAAAAAAATCATTTTTTTAGTTAGATCTAAAAAGATCAACCAAAGATCTAACAAAGAAACCACAGATCAAACAATAAACATCTAACAAGTCGTAAAAAAAACAACCCACCACCATCAGAAAGATCATAACCCACAATTTTTCAAAAGTTTTCACAACGAGTATTTCACCAAATTTTTTAGTTAGATCTAAAAAGATCTAACAAGTTATATCTAAAAAGATCTAACAAGTCATATAAAAAAAGTCGCTTTTTTTAGTTAAATCTAAAAAGATCAACCAAAGATCTAACAAAGAAACCACATATCAACCAAAGATCAAGCAACACAGATCAACCAAATATCTAACAAAAAAATCACAGATCAAACATCAAACATCTAACAAGTGGTTTTTTACTTGTTAGATCTAAAAAAGAGAGAGAAACCATGGTAGAGAGAGAAAAGTGAGACGAGTGATATGAGTGATTGAGAGAGAGAGAGCGAGTGATATGTGTGAGTCAGAGACAGAGTGATATGAGAGAGAGAGAAACGTATAAACGTGTTTTTAACGCTTTTTAATTTTTTTTATTTTTTTTATTATTATTATTTTTTTTGCAAACTTAGTATAACTTGTAAAAAAAATAAAAAGTATAAGTTTGTAAAAAAAGTAAAACTTAGTTTAACTTTTTATTAATTCATTGTTTTTTTAGATATATTGGAGTATCTGGATAACTGGCTGCAAGATTACGCAGACATGTTTATCTCGTTTATTACCGATCAATATCACAGCTACGGCCAGTCAACAACATGCAGAGTTGAGAGTCAACATGCGTTGTTGAAATCATACTTGGGCAGCACACAGTCTAACTTAGACACGTTGTTGAGTTCGATCGATAAGATTCTCATTTTGCAAGAAAATGCGATAAAAGAATCTTTTAATAGAAGCATAAACGAGAAAATGAATAAATGTAATATACCACTATTTGCAGAATTATGGTATAAAGTTTCCAAATATGCTTTGGAACTCATGTTCGATGAACTCTAACTGACGATCGCCGCCGAAGATTGTACTCATCAGTTGCGGTCAATTTATGGACTACCATGCTTTAACAAAATGCTTTACTATCGAATTCGTGGTAAGTATATTAAATTTATAACTATCAAGTTATTTTCCGCATTAATATCAGTAATTTATATAAGTCACTTTTAATGAATGCAGTATGGGCCATTCCACTGGAAACAATTGATATTTTTTGGAGAACTCTATCTGTTCCGTGGCATATTATCAATATCCTACGCCTGAAGATGGTCCTTCTTGTGAACCTGAAGATGATCCTTCTTGTGAAAATGACATGCGGCAATTCAAGAATGTTTTTAGCAAAGCATCGTCGTTTGTCAAGAAAAATATGTTAAAGAAGGTGAGAGGGATATACCAACATGAATCTGTTGACATACTTGAACCTGTTGTTCACAGGTATACCCGTGGACGTCCGAGCGCAAAGGACAAAAATTCCAAGGCTACAAAAGTCCCAGACTTGAATGAAGTACCAACCGAAGATCACCGAAGAAGCATAAATTCAAGATCTACAAAAGTCCGGGACTTTAACAAAGAACCTGCGAGACATAGTTCTTACATAGGTCCCAGAGTTGAACAAAGTATAAGACACAGGTTATACGTTGGAAATGAAGTTAGCGATTATATGATGGAGCGGATTCCAGAGTTATTCCATCAATACATCATAAGTATTTATAATGTGCGAGGTGATGGAAATTGTGGGTTTCGGTGTGTTACCCACGGTATTGGTCTCCACGAAGATATGTGGCGCGATATTCGAGGTTGGTTACAGAACGAGTTAGACAATCGTAGTGGCTATTACATAAGTATGTGGATGCAAAATGACTTTAACCAAATTCGGAGATCAATAGATTGGTTCGATGATGGATTTGCACCGCAGGATAGGTGGATGATTATGCCAAACATGGGGTTGGTTATTGCTTCACTAATTAACCGGCCTGTTGTATTCATATCACAACGACAAAGTCATACGTGTTTTTCACTCTTTTCCGGTGCAAACTTATCACAAGGATTTGACCCCCTTGTGATTGCCCGTGTGGGGGAATACACTTGTGCTCACTTCATTTATCTGACGCTAGACGAAAATTCACCACTTCCGGATACTCACCCACAATGCGGGGCGTACAGACTTGACAATGCAACCGAATGGGCAACTTTATATTTTGATCGACAACTGATGTATACTGAGATTAGACAAAGGCAAACATAGTAAATAAGTTACTGATTTATGTTGTAAATAATTATACCGACAAAACATAGTGAATGATTAGTGATTTATGTTGTAAATAACTGTTTGTATTATGACACCCAAAACACAAGTAAATGACTAAAGTTTATTTAAATTAATAATAACATTATCGATTTATGTTTTAAATTTTTATGCAAATTCTTTACAGGTGGACGAAAAAATCCTTTCTTGTGTCGCTGTCGGAGAGGATTAATTATAGAAAATCTTGTAGAGCTAATAATGAGCAACCGTATTATGCATGTCCTTATTCAGTGCTAAATAATTATACGTTTGCTTAGTTATGTAAATATGTAAATAATTTGTTTGTTAAGAATACATTTCTAATAATTTTCTTAACATGTAACAGTAAAACAGATGACTATGGGTGTGGATACTTTATGTGGAAGGTTGCTTTTCAAAACAAGTACTTTAGTCAAGCCTCTTCTTCAACGCAGTGCTTAAACTGCGTTGCTAAAGATAATAAGATTGACCAGCTTAAAACAAGAAACAAGATATTATTGTCTCAAAACAAGATGTTGATGACAAGAATAAAGACGCTGGAGGCATCACTGGAATTGGCAAGGAATCCTGAGGATCACGCATGTCGGTTGGGTGCAATGCTCCATGATCTTTTAGATGACATAAATAATCTTCATATGTAGTAGGTGTTGTTGTATTTAAAAATGTGTTAATGTTGTTGTTTAATTGAATAATAATAACAATTTTTGTTTTAGTTGTTTAATGTGTTAATGTTTAACGTGCTAATTTTGTTGTTGTTTAATTAAAAAAAATAAACACACATTAGACGAATACAAATAAACACAAAAAAAACATTACATGAAAATAACACACATTAGACAAATACAAATAAACACAAAAAAAACATTACACAAAAAACATTACACAAAAAAAATTAAAAAAAAAAAAAAAAAAAAAGTACAAAGTACTCCCTAGTAAAACTAGAGAAGATGTGCATAAAGGAAGGGTCATGTTATTGAGGCACCCCAAAGGCTATGGGGTGCTTGGCAAATAGAAAATATGAGGTGCATTGTCCTTTCCCAATCATTGGGTGGGGAATGTTTTTTCTCGATTTCCGTGCCAAAATATTAAAAAGTTGAGGTTTTTGGGTGCTTTGGTTAGCTGTGGTGGGGGTGGTTCTTTACAAGTTTTTTTTTTTTTTTTTTAGCTTTTTACATGTTTTTTTTTTTTTTTTTTTTGCTAACAAGTTTTTTTAGTTTTTTACAAGTTTTTTTTTGTTTTATAACTTTTTAGAAAAAAACGTAGTCGGAAAATTTTTGATGCTCAGACTCGAAGGTTGCAAAGTGAGATTTTATCTCACTTTACCGTCCATTCGGTTTCGGTTATCATCACCGCATCGGAAAAAATTTAAGGCTCAAAAATCATCATCGCCTCAGAAATTTTTTGAAAAAGGCTCAAATTCAAAGGTTGCAAAGTGAGATAAAAATCTCACTTTACCGTCCATTCGGTTTCAGTTATCATCATCGCCTCACAAGTCACAACAGGTCTCAAAAAACTGCACAAGTCTAACCAAGCACACCATTTTCTACTAGCCAAGCACAACAGGTCTCAAAACTGCACAAGTTCACAACCAGCAGTCTAACCAAGCACCCCATTTTCTACTAGTCAAGCACCAACAGGTATCAAAACTGCACTCAATCTAACCAAACACCCTATTTTCTACTAGCCAAGCACAACATGTCTCAAAACTGCACAAGTTACAACATGTCTCAAAACTGCACAAGTCTAACCAAGTACAAACACGTTTTCATTGTGCAAGTGGTAAGTAGGATTCCCTTTCTGCAAAAGTTCACAATAAAGTAAACAAGTGCATGTATTTAAGCCTTATAATGCCACAAAAAAGCAACAACACCACCCAGCATCTAGCAAGAAAGCAACAACACAACTAGCAAATTCCACCAACCACAACAAACAACAACTAGCAAGAAAGCAACAGGACCACAAGTGTCACAGTCCACCACAACAAGCAACAGCACCACAAGCAACAACCATGTCTAGTTCACCATTTGACACACAAGAGGTAAAAAAACTTATCCAATAGGCTCAGATTATTAGTTTTTTAGCTCATGTTGGTTGCAAATTTGAATGTTGCAAAGTGAGGTAGAAACTCACTTTACCGTCCATTCAGTTTTGCCATGCCAAAACTCTTAAGTTTTTTATTAAAAAAAATCATCATTGCCTTTTTTTTTTTAAATCATCGGTTTTGCCATGCCAAAGCTCTCAAGTTTTTTCATTAAAGTTGCAAAGTGAGCTAAAAATCATCACTTTACCATCCAGTAATGAAACTGCATTACCAAACAAGACCAAATGGGGTGCTTGGCTGGAGTATCACCCCTGTAGCCAGCAAGGGTCATGCTATTGAGGCACCCCAAACCTGCAAAAGGGTCATGCTATTGAGGCACCCCAAACCTACAAAACATAACCACAAAGTCTAATAAGCAACAACACCACAACATCAGAAACATCACCACAACAGATACCACTTTTTTCAGATCTAACAAGTTTTTAGATTAAAAAAAAAACAGTCTTTTTCACATAAACATATACCAAATCTTTTATCTTTTTTCAAGATCTAAAAAGTTTTCAAGATCTAAAAGCATGTTAGATCTAAAAAATAATCAACGAAACCAACCCACAACATCATAAACATCACCACAAGATACCACTTTTTTTTCAGATCTAACAAGTTTTTAGATTTAAAAAAAATCAGTGTTTACCACATAAACAAATACCAAATCTTTCATCTTTTTTCAAGATCTAAAAAGTTTTCAAGATCTAAAAGCTTGTTAGATATAATCAACGAAACCAACCCACAACATCAGAAACATCACCATAAGATACCACCTTTTTTTCCAGATCTAACAAGTTTTTAGATTTAAAAAAATCAGTGTTTACCACATAAATAGATACCAAATCTTTCATCTTTTTTCAAGATCTAAAAAAGTTTTCAAGATCTAAAAAATTGTTAGATCTAAAAAATAATCAACGAAACCAACCCACAACATCAGAAACATCACCACAAGATACCACCTCTTTTTTTTTTTCAAATCTAACAAGTTTTTAGATTTACAAAAAAAATAAAAAATAAAATAAAAAATAACAGTCTTTACCACGTAAACGATACCAAATCTTTCATTTTTTTCAAGATCTAAAAAGTATTTTACATCTAAAAGCTTGTTAGATCTTAAAAATAATCAACGAAACCAACCCACAACATCAGAAACATCACCACATCATAAACCTCTTTTTTTCAGATCTAACAAGTTTTTAGATTTACAAAAAAAAATCAGTCTTTACCACGTAAACGTTACCAAATCTTTCATTTTTTTCAAGATCTAAAAATTATTCAAGATCTAAAAGCTTGTTAGATCTTAAAAATAATCAACGAAACCAACCCACAACATCAGAAACATCACCACAACATCATAAACCTCTTTTTTTCAGATCTAACAAGTTTTTAGATTTACAAAAAAAAATCAGTCTTTACCACGTAAACGATACCAAATCTTTCATTTTTTTCAAGATCTAAAAAGTATTCAAGATCTAAAAGCTTGTTAGATCTAAAAAATAATCAACCAAACCAACCCACAACATCAGACAACATCACCACAACATCAGAAACATCACCACAACAGTCTAAAAAGTTTTTAGATCAAGATCTAAAAACTTTTCAGATCTATCAACTCATAGAGAGAGAGAGAGAGAGAGAGAGAGAGAGAGAGAGAGAGAGAGAGAGAGAAACGAGAGGATAGAAAGAGAAACACTTTTACGTGTGTGAGGATAGTGAGAGAGAGAAACAAATATATCAACGAGAGAAACGCGTACACCGTAACACCACAACTATCGAACGCGTAACACACCTCAACACCACACACGTATTTAATAAAAGTAAAATAAGTTTTTTAAATAAAAGTATTATTAGGTTTTTAAATAAAAGTAATAAAAGTAATATAAGTTTTTTAAATAAAAGTTGTATTAGTTTTTTAAAAGTATTATAAAAGGTTTTTTAAAAGTATTATAACTAGTTTTTTAAAAGTAATATTAAAAGTTTTACAAAAGTTTTATTAAAAGTTGTATTTTTTAAAAGTTTTATTAAAATTTGTATTTATTATTTTTTAGGTGTTCCGTGATGAAGTTGTTTTAACTAATTGGGTGCAATCTACTGCTCAATCGAACGGTTTTCTTATTGTTAAAGGAAGAACTAAAACAGATAGGGGCTATAAGTACTCGATCGAATTTAAGTGTTCTAGAAATGAGACGTCTGCACGTGAAGGTTTAGAAGATGAACTTCAACGGCAGACTGGTACCGCTAAAACTAATTGCCCGTTCAGATTACAGGCGAAATATATAAAAGGTCGAACTGGTACCGCTAAAACTAATGGTTGGATCTTGAGGGTCAAGTGTCTGAGGCATAATCATGATTTTGTAGACTCGTTCCATGGTTTTTCACAGGCCATGCGATTAAAAGAAAGTGAGTTAGTTTTGGTGAAGCAGTTGACAAAACATCAAGTAGCACCACGAATTATACTTTATTCACTAAAAGAGAGCGATCCGAATAACGTGTCTAGCATTAAAACGATATATAATGCACAAAACAAGATAAGCGGCGCCATTCGTGGTGAATTGACTCCGATACAAATCCTTTTAGTACATTTGAGGCATAAAGGTTATACATACTACCCCAGGGTAAATGACCACACTAATGAGCTTGAGGAAATATTTTTTGTTCACCCGACGTCATATGCCCTGTGGACAACATTCCCGGAAATCATGCTGATGGACTCCACATACAACACCACGTTGTTTAAACTGCCATTCTTTACAATTGTTGGAGTTACTTCAACAAACAGAACATTCTCAATGGCGTTTAGTTTTTTGAACTGTGAAAAAGAGCCAAATTTCAAATGGGTGTTGGAATGTGTTAAGTTGGTGATAGAAGAACAATATTACCCGCGGGTTATCGTCACCGACAGAGATTTAGCGTTGCTTGGGGCATGCAGAGCAGAATTCCCAAACGCTAACAGATTACTCTGTCGATGGCATATCAATCAAAATGTGCTCAAGCATTGCTGACACAAATTCGCTACGGAAGAGGAGTATGAGTCCGTTAGATGGAAATGGGATTTGATGGTTAAAGCTCCGACCGAAGATGTGTTCACGCACTATTATCATCACCTAAAGGATTTATTGGTCCAAAAATAGGGTACTTACCCATTAATATATTTTTTTTTATTATTATTTAATAAATAACTACTTGAATTGTTTTCTCACTTTATTAATTCATTGTTTTCTCAGATGTTTTGCGGTATTTACATAACTGGTTGCATCATTACGACCGCATGTTTGTGTCGTACATTACCGATCATTATCGCAGCTTCGGCCAGACAACAACATGTAGAGTTGAAGGTCAACACGCGTTGTTGAAGTTATACTTGGGCTCCACACAGTCCAGCTTAGACACGTTGTTGTGTTCGGTCGACAAGATTATAGCTGCACAAGAAACTGCGATACGAGACTCTTTTAATACAAGCAAAATCAAGAAACTGCATTCGTGTAAGGGCACATTATTTAACGAATTGCGGTATAATGTTTCAAAAGATGCTTTACTACTCATACTCGCAGAAAGTAAACGGGATGTGGACCCACATGAATGTGGTCATTAGTTGCGGTTATTTTATGGTTTACCATGCTATCACGAACTGTCTTACCTTCAGATTCATGGTATGTATATTAAATTTATGCCTATCAAGTTATTCTCCCCGTCAATACCGATAATTTTAACAAGTCACTTTTTTCGAATACAGGATCGCCTATTCCGCTTAATGCTGTTGATAATTTTTGGAGAACACTAAGTGTTCCCTGGCCTAGAGTCTGACATACTCAAGAGCCTGAAGAGCCTAATGAGCCTGAAGAGCCTCAATATCTTTCTTGTCAAGATGACGTAGATAAATTCCAAAATGTTTTTACCAAAGCATCGTTGTTTGTCAAGAAAAATATGTTAAACATGATCAGAGGTATATACGCTCCTGAATCTGTGTCAACCCGTCAACCTGCTGTTAAAGAAAGTACTCGTGGACGTCCGAGCGCAAAGGACAAAAAGTCCAAGGCTAAACAAAATATCCCAGATTTGAACAAAGAACCCCCCACAGGGCACCGCAGAAGCTATACAAAACCTAAAAAAGTTCGAGACTTAAATGAAGAAACTGCGAGACATAGTTCATACGTGGGAGATCCTTCTAACGTCCCATACTTGAACGAAGAACCTAGCGAGGGCAATTTAAGACACGAGTTATACATTCCAGATGACAGTAGCGAATATTTTATGGCTCGAATTCCACCTCTTTTCAGACGGTGGATCCTAGCTATTGTTAACGTGGTAGGTGATGGAAATTGTGGGTATTGAGCTCTTGGCGTAGGTCTTGGTCATCCCGAAGGGATATGGCCCAGAACCGAACTATTGTTAGGGAAGAGGTAGACAATCACCGGGAACTTTACATGCAAATGTGGGGACTTTTTACACATATGGTCAACTCGCTAAATTGGTTTGAATCGGTCCACCCCACGATTCTCGGATGATTATGCCGCCATTAACGGAGTGGCTATTACAGCTCTTAACCGTCCAATTGTATGCACATCCAATTCAGCATCTACTACGTGTCTTCCGCTTAGGTCCTGTCCAGAGACAACACAACTATTGTCCCCCGTTGTGATTCTTCGTGTGGGGGAAGACAAGGCTGCTCACTTCGTTCATGTGGTTCTGGATGAAAACTCACCACTCCCGTATACTCACCCATAATGGAGATGGTTCAGAAATGACTTGGCCGCGGGATGGGCACCTCTGTTTGCTGAATGACAAAGCATGTTTAGAAGGACGTAGTATAGACATATGTTGCAAACGATTACTAATTTATAGAAAACGATTACTGATTTGTATTGTAAACGACAAAACATGTATAGACGATTACTGATTTATATTGTAAACGACAAAACATGTATAGACGATTACATATTACTGATTTATAGTAAACGATTACTGATTTATAGTAAACGACTCCTCATCTTTTGTTACAGATTTCGCCTCTGCCCGGTTCTTCTTCATTTTTGTTACAGGAATCGATGACATTCAGTGGAGGGACATTCGTGTCATCGCAACACACCGCTCGTGTTGAGAGTCCAGATTATGTGCCTTCTTCTCCATCTTGATGCCTCTCTCCTCGGCTATATCTCCACTGCAGATGAGGAGAATTTTATAGTCCTCGGTTCTTCCTCATCTTTGTTACAGCCGCCTCGCTTGACGAATCTGTATGCAGCGAGAGATTGCCGGATTGAGGAGACGCATTTCAGAGTTAGAGTTTTGTGTGGGACAGATGGCGCATCATTTGAGATGACGCCTCGGGGCGTGATTGATCTTAGTTTCTAGTTATATTGTGATTTTGTGAACCATGTATCAACTATTAATCTATAACAAGATTGGTTATTTATGTATTCGAAGCTTCTATTTTTGTGATCCATGATATTACTGATTTATGTTGTAAATAATTATACAAATTCTTTTAGCCAGATGCAACAAGAAAATCATTTCTTATGTCGTTGTCGACGGGGACTTATAATTGAAAGAGCATCCCAAAGGCCCAAAAGTTGTGGTCAGAAGTATTATGCATGTCCTTTATCAAAGGTAAATAATTAAACGTTTGCTTATTTACGTAAATATACCAATAACTTTTTTGTTAAAAATACATTTCTTATAATTGTTTCACCATGTAACAGCCAGGGACTGAAGACTATGGGTGTCGATACTATATGTGGAAGGATGTATTTCAACAAAAGTACTTTGGTCAAGGCTCTTTTTCAACGCAGTGCTCAAACTGCGAAACTAAAGATAACACGATCAACATGCTATTGGTTCAACACAATTTGTTGAAGGCAAGAATAAAGACATTGGAGGCATCACTGGAATTTGCAAGAAATCCAGTTGATCATGCATGTCAGTCGAGTGGAATACTCTATGAACTTATAGATGACATTAATAATCTTCATGTGGAGTAGAATTCGTTGTAGTAGTAGTAGCATTTGTTGTTGTACTTGTTTAATGTTTTAATGTTTAATGTTTTATTGTTATTGTTTAATTAAATGGAAACAAATACAGAATTAAAAAAACATAACGTAAAATAAATACGCTACATATAAAAACACTACACAAATAAATAACTATACATATAAAAATACTACACAAATTAAGTATACCACACAAATTAAACACTACACAATTAAATAAAAAAAATAATAATAAAAAAATGTACAAGTCTGCGCCGTACGGATGGGGGGCCCAAAGCCTATGGGGTGACTGGCTAGTGTTTCATAGGGTGCTTGGATAGATTGTGTCATAAAGGAAATAGGGAAAGTGGAGATAACTTGTCCATAAATTCAACGACATCATAAATTTGTGATTAAAGAATTTAGGGCAAATAACCTATTTAAGCATCATACTTGTCACAAATGTTAGTACGACGTAGCAAATAAAAAAAATAACCCCTTTGACTAATTTTCTCGTCCACCAATGATTGTTTCATACATTCACAGCCTGTAATACCCGGTTGTGTCCAACTCACATGTTTCTTGTCCACGTCACAGTTCCAACTCAACTTACATTTCCAACTCAACATATATCACGTTATTTTCTTTTTGATTCTCTCTCTTTCATTTTCCCTCTTTCACTTTCCCCAATTCTCTCCTAACATAAACCCTAATTTTCATCTTTTGCAATCCACGCTAAATTGACAACCGATTCCCCAATCCATCACGTTTACAAACAATTTGTTAAGTAAATGACCGCGTCTTCTACTTCTACTCGTTATAGTTGAAGGAAATATACGAAAGAAGAAATTGCACGTTTGACTCATTGTAAATGTATGCACCCAATCTATGAACAGGTGTCTTGGACGCCTGAGAATCCTGGTCGAAGATTCAAATCCTGTCCAACACGTGTAAGTACTAGACTCATCCACATTTATGTTACTTGTTTCATGTTTTAGGTTTATGCTAATCATTAGTGTTTTATGTGTTTGTAAAGAATAAGGATTCAAAATGTGAGGTCTATGGTTTCCTTGATGATGAGTTACCGTCACAGTATTACAAAGACCTCATGTTTAGGCTGCATAAGGACAACCAGGTTTTGGAGTGCAACCTTGAGAGCTTAAGTCATCCACAAGCGACTAACCATGTTGTTGAAAAGAATCACAATGATGCTTTACCTGTCGAACTCATTTACAAAGAATTGAATGACCTTAAGATGAAGGGTAAAATGTATGACATGTTCTTGGGAGGTTGCGGATGCTTCATGGTCATGGTTTTCTTTTTCATTGTGGTTATGTTGGCTGTGTCTGTAAGACACTAGATGCAAACTAGTGTCTCTTGTTATGTACTAATGTATGTAGGTTAATGTATTTGTAGTATGGAGCAATTGAACAAATGTTGATTGTTTGTATGATGAATGGTATGGTATTTTAGGCAAATTATCAAAACTGTCTTGTTCTATATTATCATTTGTTTCAGGTCCATAGGATTTATGCTTACAAGTTTATGAATAATGTCTGTAGTATTGCATTCTTTTGTATGCTGATATAGGCTCCATTTTGCAGCACATAAACTACATCAGGTTAACTATATGTCCAGAGCACATTGGTTCTAAATTCCTTATATTAACTAACACATTTACAGAATCATACAACCTTTCATTTAATCTATTTGGTTTTTAACCAACAAACTTCTTAGCTACACCAGAATCCAAAGCATATAATACAACTTATAAGATACCATAAACATACACCAAAGGTGTGCTTTCATAACATCAAGTTTGTGCTTCAGCACCATCAATAGTTACATCAAGAACACAAGCATATAATGTTTGTTAGAAAGCCCTTCAATACACAAAATAGGGCTATGTAGTGGCATAAAAAGCAGCACTACATCTACTATGTTACACATCCAAATAGTGGCAATAATTGCTGCACTATTACAGTTTCAGTTACTAACTAAACCTGACCTTTCCATGAACAAAATATGGCATGCTAATTATACATACAACTAATAGTTGGGGCTTTTTAAGGCTCTAGTCCAGGACTATTTCATTGTCCACACTAGAACCAGGCCCTTTAGGTGGTGCAGCTAGCTTCTTACTAAGAATTCTTTGGCTAGGCAACTTTGGTGGTAGCAATTTTGGTCCACTTTTTTCTCTAGTATGTTGCACTGGTGGAGCTTCAGCTGACATGGTTTTTCTTCCAAGCAATTGCTTTGTTCCGCCTCTGCCTCCTCTACCGACACTAGCACCACCCCTTGCTCCTCCCGGCATTCTTCGGACTTCAACAATCTTCGATGCTGCAGCTTTCCATGATCTAGTTACAACGTTACTTGGCAAATTCACTAACCCACCCACTTGAGATTCTTGAGTTTCTATCATTAATTCAATACAAAATAAAAGTACATCAGGGTTATGTGTTACAGCTAATAAACGTAACGCTTTACAAAATTGTGTGTAGTCACAAGTACCTGCTATGTTTGGCTCGTTACTAGCTCTCGCTGTTCTCCCAGGCATACCAGAATGCATACGTTGTTCATCCTCAATGGTATCAGAAGTAGCACGATCCGTAGCCAACCACGTTCCCATCCTGGCGACCCTTTGAGCTAGAATAAGTCTACCACTTTTGGTCCTACCTCCTCTCATTTTCAAATGACCCCTATCGACACTAGCACCACCCTTCTTCTTCTTTTGTTTTCCCAAGTAAAACAGTCTACCGTCACCTAACACACCTCTTATGTTTGTAGCCCCCATTTCTAATTCATTTATATCAGTTTTAACAAACCTAGGTATGTCATGATCATCTACCAACTGTGTTTCAGTGTTTTGTTTGTTGAATGGTCTTCCCGCTTTGCCTTTTTCCTTACAAGGAGCGGGTTTCGGCTGGTTTAAACATCCTTTCCTATTATGCCCAGTTTCACCGCACTTTTGGCAAGTCATAACAATACCGCCCTCTCTGATCTTAGTTGTCGATTTCTTTTCATGGGATGCCCTAACCCTTTTCGCTTAGGTCTACTGTGCATTGTCTTAGGAATTGGTCCTAAAATCCTAGAAAGGTGACTAACATCCGCCAAAAATCAATCCCATCAACAGGTTTCATATATTGACCATATGTTAGTAAATACCTATCCTTCCTAAAACATTCCGGGACATAATCCTCAACCTTCCTATTCAACTTAAAAATAAAAGCTATTGCATGGCAACAAGGCAAACCTGACATTTGCCACATTCTGCAAGAACACGTCCGGTTTGGCTCATCTACCTTGAAAGCATCGTATCCTTTCCTCACTTCAAACTTGTTTCCCCCACATGAGACAACATGCCTGATGAGTGTCTAAATACTCATCATTTTTGTACCATTTAAACTGCAAAAACATCTGAAAACACTCAGAAATGCATCAAAATGATAAAAATATCACAAATAAGTGTTTTATGTGTTTTAAATTCAAAAAATACCAAAATCAGTGAAAAACGTATCAAGTTTGCATAATTGGCAGTTTTAGTCCCCCAAGTTTCAAAAGTTGTCAAAAACAGTCCCTGGTAAAACAAAATAAAGAAAAATGTTATTTAAGGTCCCTGAAATATTTTAAGTTGTCAGTTTTGGTCCTTGAGATTTAAAATTGCAAATTTACAACTTAGGTCCCTAAACTTTGAAATTTGGCAAAAATAGTCCTTGGGAATTTGAAAATGTCAAAACTAGTCCTTGTACTATTAGAACTTGTCAGTTTTGGTCCTTGTGACAACTTTGGAATAATGGCAGAAATGGTCCTCTATTTTGGGAATTACAAATTTGGTCCTTATCATTAATATTAAACCAAGCCATAAAACCATTTTGACCCCTGCCCTTTACCCATTGTGACCCTTGCCAATAACCTCGACCCTCCTTTTGGACCCCTGGTCAAACTAAGTCAGCCAATCCCGCCACTGGCTTATCCCCTGTCCCCTCCCACCACTTATTTCGCTCCTCTGCAACACCTCTCCCGTCCACCTCTCACCTTATCCTCTCACCCCTCAACCCCTTCATCATCACACCTATCCACCCCCCCCTACTTGCTAGTTCAGAGCCCACAGTCAAAATAGCCTTTTCCCGCCAAATTGATCAAACGGCCAAAAATGGCTCTAGTAATCCAATGGTCCTAACTATTGATGGGAAGTGATCAGAGGAGAGAGAGTAAGCCATTTGAAGTATAAAAAGAGGAAGATAAGCAAGGAATATCTTAGTAGTTAGTTTTTATATTCAAATGTATGTCGTTTTTAAGTTAAATGTTTTAGTTTAAGTCAAATGTTGTAATTTCAAGTTGAATTGTATCAAAGTAAGTTATTCTAGTGTATTAAGACTATTTTCAAGTGTTAATTCAAGTTGTGTTAAAGTTTAATGTTTTTAAGGTTTCTTCGTTGCAAATTTCAAACTCATGTTCTTATATTAAAGCTTCCAAAAGCTTATTTTCTCATTCAACTAAGCTTACTTAAGCTCTTTATAGCTTTTGATAAGCTTACATTACAGTAGCTTCAAGCAATCTCATGTTTGGTCAACAAAAGTCAACTGAAGCTCATTTGGTTTTGAAATGGATAATGGTTGATGCAGAGCTGCATTTGGGTTGGTATTGAGTTGTTTTATGGTTTAGAATAGATAAGTGGATCCTGTGTTCTTTGGCAATCCAACGTGGATAGAACCAGTTGTAAGTTATTTTCAAGTTTCATTGCATAACTTGTATTTGTGGTTATAAATAGTTCTAACTTGTTCATTTAGTGGTAATAAAAATTCCTTAACTTCAGTTTAGTCAAAAATGCGAGGCTAGTTCAGGATTAGGTTAGTATAATTTGCAAATCGAGTTATTAAAAGGGTGTTTTTGGATTAGTTGGTTAAACTATATTTGAGGTTTGCTTTTGGTTGAAGTTTGTTATTCTAAGCTTGTTTAGCTCAATTATACTCATCCAAGTCTTAATATTGCACCTACATTAGTCCAGTCAACATCACCCATGAACTGTCTTAATCTCATGTCTGTTGAGATTTTGTGAAATCCAAAACTTGTTCAGTGTTTAGAATACATAGATATGGCTTGCATTAGGTTTCATTTAACATAAAACATCAAATTCAGTCCTTAAATTAGTTTCAAAGTTCATAAAAGTCAAACTGTTTTGAAAATCAAAAAAGTCAAAATGTTCCTAATTGCAGTTTTTGAATAAACTAAAGAATTTTATTGTGTGTTTTATACTAGGATTTAGCTCATAAGCCTTTGGAATATTCAAATATAGCTGCTCATATTAAATAGAAAAATATGAGTTTACTTTTAATTAGCTTTTTAAGTGCTTATTTTTTAGTTTGCTTTGAGTCCTATTTTGAAAGATCGCCTGTGCCTTTGGACAACCGTGGTGACGAGAGTCTGGCAGCAAAAGCTCATAAGAGCTTTCACAAGGCTCATCTTTGGTTTACAACTAGCCAACCAGGTCAACTTCAGTTCCTTCTTTTTGACATCCAACTTATTGAGAAACTTGTGCTTAAAAGTCGCAAAGTAAATAGAAATCTGTTTTGGCTTTTAAGCCAAAACACCAAATCTATTTAAGCTTGCATTTCAGAGGTTAAGAGTAGTTGATATTAGTTGTATTTGAGTAGTTTTAACATATTATTGCTTCTACTTTCAGTTTGGTAACTTGTTGTGCTCATTTGGCTTATTTGAGTGCTTATTTATAAGCACTTGCTATGATCTCATTTTCTTACACACAAGTCCATGTTTTTATATTTTTCTCAGATTCAGTATATTAAATTAGACTTTTCCTGAATTTTTCATATTTTTCTAAGTCAGTTTGCTATTTTTCTTAATTTAAAACAGTTTTTAAGCATTTTTTAATAGCTTTTAATACAATTAATTCAGAAAAGTTTCAAAAAAATAAGTTTTCATTTTTTTTAGGTTAAGATAAATATAAAAAGTCAAAAAAAATATTTTTCCAGATTTTTCTTAATTAAATTTGTATTTTTAAGCAATTTAAGTATTTTTAAATAGTTCAAAATTCATAAAAAATAGAAAAATAATCAGAAAAATATAAAAATAGTTTTGAAAATTCTTTTTAGTTATTTTAGATTTTTCTAAGTCATAATTTCATTTTTCAAGCTTTATTTCATATTTTCTTGTATTTTAGGTTATTATTAAATAGTTAAAATAGTTTTTAATTAATAATAATTAGATAAATAGTGTTAAAAATAATTTTCTTTTTCTATAAATTTTCTTTTATCATTAGGTTTATAAAAATATCATTTTCATATTTTTAGGACTAATATTGCTTCAGTTTACATTTTTCTTTTGTCGTCGTAGTTTTTAATTTAAGTTTTATAAAAGAAAAAAATCAAAAACATCATTTTAAATATAGTGATAGCGTTTATTTAATAGATTTTATCTTTTAATTTTTTCTTTAATTTGCATTTAAGCCCTTGTAGTTTATGTACTCTTTCTTTAGTATAAATCAATGCAATCCTTTTCGTTCAAATCCTCCGATCATTACACGTTTGACTATTCCATCGCACTCGTTGGGACTTAACGACTGGGAAACACTATACTCTCCTGATCTTCATTGCATTTGTGTCTAAGCTGTTTTAAGTTTGTTACGGTCGGCCATTCACAAGTGGTCGGCTTGAGTGATAAAACTTGACGGTTTGCCACCAATCAATGCCAAAACCTGTTAAAAGGCAAATACACCAGATATTATAGACATTTATTAACAATATTCAGAATAGTAAAAATAACTGAGAACAAAACATTATAATGATAAATTCAAGGTTACCTTTGATGATCCTTTGAATGCTCCAAGATGTTCTGAATATTTGGGCATATATCTCCTTTCCACTTATCCATAAGGACCCTCATTTTATGCATCCTCTCCATAACAAGAACCCGCATTGATTCGAGCATTGTGATTATTGGTTTGTGCCTTAGACTTACCAACACTGCATTAAAGCATTCGCTAAACCCATTTTCAATAGCTTCATAGCAAACTCCTTCCCTGAAGAAAGCCCTTGACCAACTCTTTGGATCTTTCTTTATTAAGAAGTCGTGTGCCCTTGGATTAGCCATTTTGATCTTCTCCATAACTTTGTTATGTAATGGCGGATATGATGCTTTCGAAGCAGCCCAAAACAGTTTCCTAAACTCCACACCAGGGAGTTGTTTCCTAAAACCTTCATAAATGTGACGAGCACATTGACGATGCTCTGCCAAGGGCATAACCTCTTTCACTGCCTCTATCAAACCACGGTCCAAATACAATGATAACATATTACAAATGATAAATTATATCAAATTATAGGTAATGAAACATACCTTGTGTTGGTCAGACATTATAGTCAAACCTTGTCCACTTTGAATTTCAAAATCGTCACCCAATAACTGTAAAAACCAACTCCGGTTGTCTTTGTTCTCAACCTTGACCACAGCCCAAGCCACTGGAAAAATGTAGTTATTACCGTCTCTCCCAACCGCAGTTAGTATCTCCCCAGTGTTTGGTTTTTTTAGAAAACAACCATCCAAAGCTAAAATTCTACGACAACCTATTTTCCAACCTTCTTTCAATCCATTAAAACAAACGTAAAATCGGTCAAAATATGTCTTCTCGTGATTTACGTGACACCCTACCTAACTGTGCTACCCTCATTTGAGTCAACTAACGCCTTAGCATATGACCTTAGCAAACCATAATGATCCTGGATGGTAGCATCTCTTTAGCTTCAGGGCATATATGACCTAGCATTACGACATTGTGTACGGCTAACATTGCATTTGTATTTTCTTAAGACTAGTTCCTGTATGTTGCTAATGGTAATATACGGATTCATCCTAATCTTATCTCCAAATTGCTTACCAATCCATTTATAGTTAACTAGTCTAGCATAATGGAAACTACATACCAAGTATAGTTATCGTTCAAAGAAATTATCTGAAAAGTAGCTTCTCCCCTAGCATTTTGCGTAGTAACATCTCCATGGAGTCCAGTTTCAGCTGTCTCTGAAGGATACTTGTTGTATGATGTGCGCTTTCCAAGGCTAGGATCCTGTCGTCTCTTTTAGTTGTCCACATTTTGCAATTACCTTTGATCTTGTGCTCCTTTCATACCATAATGAAACCATTAAGCCAAAGCATAATAAGTAAGGCACTCTTTAAAACTGATCCGCGTCGGAAACTTTTGTCCAAGCTAATCATAAGAAAAATATCTGAGACAAGTTACTTATACTTTAAATGTTTGACATACTTAGTTTCATAATACAAATGTAAGTATTACGTATTGAAAACTTACGGTTGGTTTCAATCGCCAATGAGTTTCACATCATAGATTGGGTAAATGTCTTCTTTTTGATTTTTGAACGACAACAAATGGATCAGTTATACCCTCTCCTTTTCCTTGATATGTTTCAACAAAGCTTGCATATACCTCTCATGCTCTCACAACTAATGGACCCAATCAGTTGGCCCTCCGAAAGAACATCATCGTTTGTATCGTTAGCATCATCGTCATTTGCATCTTGTTCCTCGGTTCATCAGACAGGTTGATCATCATTAAGAAGCATCTTTCTCAATTGGATGACCTCATCTTCTCCATTTCTTAGATAATCATATGATTTTTGGTTAGGTCGAGAATCATAAGACTCGTATCCGAAGATTCTTGGCCGAATACTATCTTTCTTCTTTAAAGCTTCACCTGCGAATCGAATTAAGTGGATTCTCATAGTCATCGTCCTTTACGTATCGGACTCGATGATGCAGGTGCATTTGTGTTGTCTCTAATCACAACTCCTGCTGGTCTACACACATTACTGGTGGTCTTCCTTTCTATCTTCTTTTTCCTAGTCATCACGGACTTCCCTTTGTCTAATTTTCTTTTCCTAGCAAGCACCGCATCTGATAAATTCCCATCTGAGTCATCATTAGAATGCAAATCATCAACATCGTCGACCCTTTTATGAGTATCCACGTCTTTGTCTGTTGCATTAAAATCAGTTTCCATTAGCGTATCCTTATCAGGTTCAGCAAGCGTTTCATGCATCTCAATCCTAAAACAAGTGTAACAACAAGAATTAAAAAAAATAACCCCTTCATATATACTATGGTGTTAAAGCATAATATTATAAACAGTTATAACAAATACCTATCAGTCACCATAGCGTTAACAACATCTTGGTTCTCCTTAACCTTAGGAGATTCATCCAGAACGTTGTCCACTACATTATCAACTACTACATTATACTCCTAAACCCTCATCTTGGTAAGCATAGGGTAATCGTAAGTGAAATCGCGTTAGATGCGCATTCCAAACTCTAGTAAAGGTCACCCTTACCCTCAAAGTCCTTTCTTAGTGGTCTATCTTTTATGGTGGAGACCTTAAATAAAGCGATTGTAATTCTTCCTCAGCCCATGCTATCAACTCCTCACAAGACATATTACCAGCATCTTTTCTCAACTTGGTATGTTTCTTTTTCGGGATGTAACTTCGATGCGAACTATCTAAGCGTAGGTTCCGTGGTAGTATGGTGCTAAGTTCTGGGGGGAATGAGCAACAAACAACTCCACTATCTGAAATTGTTTTGCTTGATCATATAAATACATTACATCTGCATCCCTTTCAATTATCTTTAAACCACCATTGTCAATGTCTAGTGTAGGAATGCACATGTACAAAGCCCATATATTATTCTTAACTTTGGCAACTAATATATCTAAAAGAGGGCTACACATAAGCCTATCTGATGAAGATGCCTCCATTATTATCTCCCTACCAAAGTCATACCTTAAAGGGTCAAACATAAATACACCATTATAGTGTATTTTGAAGACCACATCTAGTGGTACTTCCATATGACCTGAATTAATGGAGATAATACAAAAAATATCAAAACCCTAATTGAAAAACCTAACACCAGAACTAAATTATAATGTAAATTAACACAATTGGGGTAATAAAACATTCAAAACAAATATGGAACGTACCTTTTGTCTTGCCAATTTCAGGAAAACGACACACAAGTGGTATTATTAAAGACTTAGGGTTTCACAGTTGTGGGGATAAGGAAAATGATGTATGAATGGATAAGGGTGCACGTTTGTGGTTATAAAGATGGCGTGCTTGTATATAATAAACATGTACTTGAATCCTACTAAGAATGGAAGTGTGGGGGACCAAGAACTTCGTGTGTGTGATGGTACGAGGTTTCCACGCTGGAAATCCAAATAGGCAAAAAAGTGTGGCAAATACTGGGAACCGGATAAACAAGTGGTAAAATGTATTGTTAGAGACAAGATTTACAAGTTGAGGGGGCAAAGGGGTTATTTTTTTTATTCGGTACGTCGTACTAACATTTGTGACAAGTATGATGCTTAAATATGTTATTTGACCAAGAATTTACTATGTGGACTTGAACAAAAAGGCAAAAATTTGGTTTGGCGTGATTGTACAATGACTGCTTGGATTATTTGGCAATAGCTGGACAAAATTTGTTTAGACCCAAGTATAAAGCCTCCTCTTATGGATGCCCTAGGCGATGAGTTTCGAATCTTATCACAGGTGGTAAAATCAAATCCTAAATCGATGGATTGCATTGAAAATCCATTAAACGCATGCACAAACTCCTTATAACTTCTTCAACTCCTTAAGGGAATGTTTGGTTAAGGGAATTGGAGGAAAAGAAATTAAATAAACTCTATTTCCCTTGTTTGGTGGCCTAAGAAATTCAAGACACTGAGAAAATGTTTTCTCGAGAATTAGGTTGTGTTTGGCGAAGGGCTTATAAGAGTCTTATGGGGTTTGGGCTTTTAAAATAAGTCGGTTTATAAAATAAGTCTCGTTTGTCATGCGGGCTTATTAAATCATAAGCCCCTAAAAAGAGCTTAAAACTTTAGCCACATAAAAAAGGATAAAAACTTTAGCCCGAGGCTTTTGAATAATAAATTACTTATTTACCGATAAAGATATCTAACATATATAAAAACTCATTTAATTATGTCATTTTTAGTAATTTTGCAATAATAAGCTTAAGCCTATTTGCTAAACAAGTTTACAAAATACAAATTTCAACTTCGGTTTATAATAAAGCCTGTGGCCAGAGTTGGCGTAAGCCCCAGCCCGTTCATAAAAATACCCTTAACCCATTTGCAATTTGATTTCCATCCACTTTGGAGTGGAATTGGAAATTTTCCGTGTTTTCAATATTGAAAATTTGCCTCTTAATAAAGAAATGTTTGTATAAATCATGATTTTAAAAGGCGCGTTATGGAGCCGGTGACATTCACGTTACGAAATAGACTAAGGCGTTAACTCTAGACGTGACGTAAAATGAGGCGGTAAATGCGTGATAAGGCACGCTAAGACGTGAGGCGTGATGAGTTTTTTTTATTCAACTCTAATTAAAAAAAATGAAAAATATTACATTTAAAGATAGTTTATTAACCTTATTCGTTATGTACAACGTTTTTCTTAAACTCGATATATATGAAATATGATATAAATATATAAAAAAAAAAATATTTTGTGCCTCCTTATATCACGTCTTAAAAACACAAGTTTTACGCTGCATTGTAGAGGAAGCGATATCGCAGGTAAGCGTACTTATCGCTATTTATAATCTTAGTATAAATTGATTGCATCACGTGCTTGTCACATTTTCATAAAAATTGAATATTTTATTCAAAACTCTTCTTCTTTGCTTGTTCCTCGACCAAATTTATTTGCCATATTCTCTTCAACACTACTTTATTTTGATTTCTTCAATCGGTTCATGTGATAAGACTGTCTTTTAGTTGAAAGGGATAGTTTTGTGGGGCAATCTTCTTCACTTATTCAACATGGGTTTGTTAACTGAAAGAAGTAGTTTTGGGTTTAAACCTTGAAAATAAGTCAAGTTATTACGTAAATGTTATTCCACCATTCGGGTTCAGTTGCTACAATTGCAACATGTGCAGTCGACACGCAAATTTTTTCAGATTCTTATATGGGTTTTATTATCTTCCATTTTAGTATTATGTATATAAATTGCAATAATAAAACTGATCCAAATAATTTTTTTAAAACTGATTCATTCTTAATTTACCAAAAAAAAAGGTTATGTTATAGATTATTTCTTTTGTCAATTTCTCTGTTGTTACCAAACATCGTAATCTAATAAATTTTCTCTACCAAATTCTACTTTCTCATATGGTTGCTTTAAAAATAAGCATAATTTATAGCCATCAGTGTTACGTTAAACTAGCTAGAAATCATCTCGGATATTTAAATGGATATTTCCTTTCGAATCAAGATCTGTTCACAATTTCTGTAAAACGAATATTGAAAAGTAGTACTTCTTCTGTTTTAAAATAATCCTCTCATGCACGTGATTCACAAAATATAAGATTATTATTATTTTATTCAGAGAAAAAATTGTTTTTCTTAGCACGAAACTGTTACATGTTCGGCTTATACCAATGTTAATGGTGACTGTAAGTATGGTAATCTTTTAATTAGGGGTGGCAATCGAGTCGTGCTTGTGTTGACCTATTCGGGTTCGCGTGTTGGCGGGTTGATATAACCTCTACCCAAACATGACCCATTTATTAATCGTGTCACGAAACTCAACCGTAACCCAAACCTGCATAACATGTGTAATTCTTTTGTAACCCGTTTAACATATTTAACTAAATAGGTCATGCAGTAAATAAGGTTGATGGTTTGTTATTTTAATTAGTTTAACGGGTGTTTGATAGCCTCTTAATGAAACCATTCATAGAAATAACTGATTCGGTCAGTTGTTTGACATGTTATTATTGGTCTCTGGATCATAGCTGTCAAGATCGCGAGTTTACACGTAAGATCGTACGATCTTACGTGCCCACCAGTCAAAATCGTGTAGGATCGTGGTAGGATCGCATCTGAGGTAGGAGCGTAAGTAAGATCGTGAGGATCGCACGTGGATCGTAAGATCGTATCGCATCCGAAGTTCATTTTTTTTTTTTTTTTTTTTTTTTTAATCTTTTAAGTCCATCTCACTTGCTTAGGCAAAAAAAAATACATGTGTTTTACTAATGTCTAATAAGTAAACCATTATTGTCTCATTTTCTAAATAGATTATAGTTTATACATAGTTTTTTACTTTTCTAAATAGATTATAGTCTAACAGTGTTCAATAGTTTAATTTATTAACTTCACTGTGATTAAACTAATCAAATGGTATGTTTTGAAATTCCACTTATGAAACGTTTGTTATGTAATATTATTCCACTAAAGCGTTAATGTAACGATAGAAACTTTACTTTTTTGTGTTTTACTATTACTTTGGTGTTTGAAATTTGAACTTTGTCATTTTCAAGAGGATATTATATAAATTTACCTTTGATGTTGAGTATAAATGTAAAACAGTCTGACTTGGATATCATTTGTTTACAAAATATGACTAATTGGTAGGATCGTAGGATCGTGATCCGATCCTACGATCTCGATCTTGCAAAGACAAAAACGATCCTGCGCGGAATCGCGATCTTGACAGTCTTGCTCTGGATCATTCACGTGGCTTTGAATGAAGCGGCACCAAATCCTCCCTTCATTATTCAGCGACAATAAAATTACAATTATGCCATGTACA
The DNA here is from genome assembly GCA_910596185.1 of Chrysanthemum makinoi. Taxonomy (NCBI): domain Eukaryota; kingdom Viridiplantae; phylum Streptophyta; class Magnoliopsida; order Asterales; family Asteraceae; genus Chrysanthemum; species Chrysanthemum makinoi. The sequence goes on along the minus strand of OU343216.1, from coordinate 33,006,812 downwards.
GTCCCTTTTTTTTCACAAGAAATATGACTTATATATATATTTTTAAAGTAACCTATCTGAATAAAACCTTTTTATATTTTTCCTCCTATCACATTTTTTTGTCGTTACCGATTTGATTCCAAGCTATATATATTACTACCTCCGTCTCATTTTTATTGTCCTATTTGACTTTGACCAGTATTTCTTATTCAACTTTGACTATTAATATATTTATTTGTGTTATATAATACTTGATAAAAATTATACCAAATGAAAATATATTTAAAACCTAATATATTCATATATTTTTCATAAAGTATTATATAACACAAACAAAAATAATTATGATCAAAGTTGAAGAAGAAAGAGTAAAAAAGTAAATATGAAACAATAATTTTAGGACGGATGAAGTAATTTTTAATTGAATACCCAATAATTTAATCACACCTTTTACATGATTGCAACATTAAACAAAATTAAACTTCGAACAACACAAAATATAATAATCATAATAAATTTTTTCAAAAACTATGATATCTTAATTTAATGTAATTTAGTAATTAATATTTGAAAAGAATTAGGTAATAAAAAAAGGTTTAAACAGTCATTTTTGTCATTCGGTCTATCCATATTAAAATTTTGTCAACCACTGTATTCTCATTCAGAATCAAAGTCATTCAAAGCTTTAAAATCATTCAGTGATTATAATCATTCAGTGCCAAATCATTCTGATTTATCAAATAGCCCTTAAATGCGAAAATGATATAAGGATCTAAAATATAATAAAAATAACATACAAATAACTATACGACAATTTTCATAGTTATAAGTGTCAATTTCAATGATATTTGAGGTATAATCATAATTTACTCATATTAAGTACATAAAAAATACATTTAATCCACATCAAACACAAAAAAAAACTAGGTTATATTTTTTATTTTTTGAGTCTTGTATAATTAAATGGGTTCACAGGTTGACCTGTTTAATATTTACTCAACCCAAACACAACCCATTTATTAAACGAGTTAGACGGATTGACCTGTTTTTAACCCAAACCGGTTTATCTTCAACCCAAACCTGTTTAACTTCGTGTCGTGTTCGTGTCGAGTCGAGAGTTGTCGCCCCTACTCTTAACACATCAGCCCTACAACAGCTTTATCTCTTTAAAACTACACTCAAACATAATTTACTAATAGTGATCACAATAATGACCATATATATATATTTTTTTAAATTAAAATTTCATAAAAAAAAAAAAAAAAAACAAACAAACAAACAAACAAACTTTACAACACTATTTTTTTAAGACTGATATACAAATTGTTCATAACTATCTATTATACTTTGATTTACATTTTATAAATAAAACGTCTAAATGTTACGGTATATTTTTATACCTCATTGAAATACTACAACCGTATATTTACTATATTAGTTTTACAAACTTGCACAAAGAGTAACACATTGAAACACTACAACCGTCATCTCCTCGAAACCACCATCGTCATCCTCATCTTTGGCCACCATCTCCATTATTGCCGTCCTCATCTATGTTGCCTCCACCCATCACCACATCCGTTCGATAAATCAATTATAGACTCGATTTCACAAGAAAACGAAGATCAACAGCTTGGTGTTTCAAACTATTTTATATTGCTGTTATTGGATTAAAAATGGCTTCCATGCAATTTAAGCATCATAGCTCTATAGTAGAAGTAGAAGAGAAAGCAAGATGGTATTTGATGGTAAATATGTTCATTTGTCACTTGATGAAAGAACAGTTATGTATTTATTATGTGTGTTTGTATGTATTTTTGTGTATAAAATTATGCAACGGTCAAAAAATATTGGGAGAAGTGTTCATTTACTCGATTGCCTGTACAACCGAGCCACTAAAATATTGGGGTGGAACTTGGTCATCTTCGGTCGAGCTAATGGGCATAACTCAGTCACATACTCAGTTGGGGGCAACCAACCGAGCCACTAACATTAGCCTTATAAGCTGCTATACACGTGCCATATAATTATATGGATATAAAATATAGAGTAATGCTATTTAGACCTACTAATCAAGCCTAAATACATGCCTACTGCATAACTCATTTGTACATTTGTATTATGTACTTTCTCTTTCCAAATTACCACCAATCATTTTTTTAAATCAACCAATCAAATCATTATTGCAGACATTTGTAAGTTTCATTAGTAAGCACAACAATCATTTTTCTAAAATATATACTCCGTATTGTTGACATGTAAACCAATTGCTATTTATGAGAAATATGAATTATCACTATATTACATAATTAAAAATACGATAATGAAAAAACATATATGATATTGGCACTTGTGTGTCAAATAAACTTACAGCTGATGTGTAGTTGGCTACATGTGGCAC
>OU343216.1:32989135-33004332 GCA_910596185.1 Chrysanthemum makinoi | reverse complement strand
GATCAAATAAGGGCTTAAATGACCCCTCAAAAAGGTACATTTTAAAAACCTTATCATGAGTGAACCAGCGAATTGAGATTCACGATTGATTAAAAGAGATTTGAAAACAATCGAGTACGACAATAGAAATTGTTTTAGCAATACAACGAAAGTTTTAATGAAAATCAATTATCAATCATAAACACCTTTTATTTTGAAATATTAGTACACGGTCGATGTGCTAAAGAAAATAGTTTTTAAGCACAACGACCGGTTTTTCAAAGGTATCCGTCAATCCATAACCTGAACCAGGGTTGAATCATAATTATGACTCGCCCCATTGTTTTTTTTCAGTTGTCACATGGTTGATCTATTGGATAGATCTCACATGCCACCCACCAGGATCTTGTTTGATGTTGGCTCCAGAAGGCTTTCCATCTTAATTGTGAATATGTTTGTATATCACTCAGATGTTCTGGCAATACCACTAGGATAATGCGTAGGACTTATAAGATAAAATCTCTCTTTCCACATTGTGTGAAACAGAGAGTCTTCAATGACAGTGTCCTAAAGAGATTTATTTGATGATCTCGTGGCTCTAGACTCAATGGTGCACATTTGGTTCCTATGCCGGAGACTAGGGAGAGGGTCTCCTTCTTCAATATCAACAAACTCTAAGGAAAGTCGATAGATTATGTAGGTTCCCCGTGAGAATGAAACAAGTCCTTTTAAGAGGAACTTGAGTAGCTTGGGAAGTTGTAGTGCAGTGCGTCACTGGTTCCATGACGTCTTGTCTTCAATACCGATGTTACCTTGGTAACTACCAGTAGCATATGAATTGAACCCGGTTTCTGCCTTAAGGTTGAATTATTGGAGGGCTATTTCTTTTCACCCTTTTTCACATTCAATTCTTTTTCATTCTTCAACCCCTTCAGTGCTTACCAAGACTTCATAACTAGAACCTTGTTGGGTTTATTCCAATACTAGCTCAGTCTCAGTCCGCACTCTTCCCATATCTCACTTTTCTCCTTTTTTTCATCAATCCTAAGGACTCTACACTATCTAGTGAATTGTCCCTGGGTAGATTCCTCCGGTTTTGGCGGATCATGGGAACAAATACCTAAACTTATCATCCTTATATCACCATACATAAAGTAAATTTGGCCGGTCTATTTGGTATTGTTCATCTGCCATTGGAACCAATTGAAAACTATTTGAAAATCAATTCAGATACTTGTGATATATTATCAAAGCATTTTGTACCTGAATGTTTTTTGATATTTTTTAGAAAAAGAGCTCCCCCTCAACATGTGCCTCATGTATTTGAAATCATTTTGGCACACGGAGGCAAGAGGAAGAATTAACTTCTTTGATTACCATTTTCTAAAAGATATCAACATCACTTCCCTGATCAAATCAAGTAGATAAAGCATATTAAGGAAGGATGAGGTTTTCATAAATTTGCTCCCCCTCAATATGTGCCTCGAGGTTTGAAAGATTTTTGCACATATTAGAAGGAATCTGCACTTAGATACAAATCAATCAGGTTTCAATTCTTTGTGGTTTAAAATAGATGCTCCCCCTCAACATGTGCATAGAAAATTTGAAATTGTTTGGCACATGTGGGGAGGAAATCTTGCTAAACACTTACTAAACCATTTATCAAATTATCCGTTTAACTCCAATTTAAATCACCAATTCTCCCCCGATCACAATTTTCAAATCATTTGAGATTTGTGAACTCTGTAGATTTAAATTGATTTTGAAAGCTTTCGAGGAGAATTGTGACTTGATTATGAGAACATTTTAACTGATAAGGATCGGATTTTGAGACTTTACACTCCATTGATTAAACATGCATGATTATCTTTTGAAAACAATTGTATGTCGAACAACCTTTTGATTTAATTGAAATCATTCTCCCCCTCAATCAATGACATAAGTTGTTGATTGAGAGATAGATATTTTGACAAAAGTTAAGTCCAGATGATTTTCAAAAATAGAGTTCAACTTATTTAACAAAGCAATTAGTTTTCATTAGATGGTAAGTAATTGTTTTAAAGAATCAGAACATGAGATTTGAAAAACAAGATAAAGCATGGCTCTGTTCTTTCTTTGAAAAACGGGTTACTGCCTGAAATAACAATAAACCATTGTTTCACTTTCTCCCAAAAATAATTTTTGATTTTTTTTAAGACCATTCGAACAATATCTAAAGTCCCGTGTCATTCTTTGAATGACAACAGAAAGACCGTAGATATTTTCGAATCGAGAAAAACATGACAAAATGACAATATTTTTTGAAATTTTTCAAGATTTTTCAAATTTTTTTGGATTTTTGAAAGTTTTATATTTTTCTATTTGCTTTTTGAATAAATATTTACAAGATATGGATGAAGAAAGACCTTTACTCATCGTCTTCCTCTTGAAGACGTTTGAGTGTTTCTGGTTCTAGACTCTTTAGACCAAGTCGTGGGAGGATAAACTCAAAACGTTCTCTAGGAAGAGCTTTGGTGAAGATGTCTGCTAACTGGTATTCAGTCCTCACAAAATAAAGTTCCACCACACCATTTTCTACTTGCTCCCTGATGAAATGATGTCGAATGTCGATGTGTTTTGCTCTTGAGTGTTGAACGTTGTTGCATGAGAGAGCAATAGCACTTTTATTATCACAGTATAGAGGGATTTTGTTGAATTCAAAGCCATAGTCAGATAATTGGGATCTCATCCATAGGATTTGAGCACAACAAGATGACATGGCTATGTTTTCAGCCTCTGTAGAGGAAATAGAAGTACTCATTTGCTTCTTTGAAGACTAGCCAACAAGCTTATCACCCAAAGCTGAGCACCTCGACGTGCACTTCGAAGTGTATCTTGACATCCTACATGATCAGCATCTGCATAGGCTGTTAGTGACATACCGGTGTCCTTCGGGTACCAAAGTCCCATATTGATGGTTCCTTGGAGATATCGAAAGACCCGTTTAACCGCTTCAAGGTGCTTTTTGGTAGGCTTAGCCTCGTATCTAGCACACATGCAAACAGCGAACAGAGATGTCGGTCTATGGACGTGAGGTACATCGGGGATCCAATCATGCTACGATATTTTGTTTGGTCTACCATGATCCCTGAGTGGTCCTCATCCAGTTTAGTACGCTCTATCATTGGAGTGTCAACAGGGTCACTAGAATCAAATCAAAATTTCTTTAAAATTTCTTTTGCATATTTAGATTAATTTATAAAAATGCCTCCGGGACTTTGTGAAATTTGTAATCGCAAGAAAAATGACATTCGTCCCATCATTGACATTTGAAATTTGGAACCCATTTCATTTTAAAAACGATCACATTCATTGGGGTCAGTCGAGGCAAAAATAATATCATCAACATATATTTGAACGTGAATTAAATGTTTGCCTGACTTTCTGGTGAACAATGTCGGATCAACTGCTCCTTTGCTGAATCCAGTAGATAGAAGAAACTTTGATAGCGTATCATACCATGCCCTTGGAGCTTGCTTCAAACCGTAAAGAGCCTTCTTCAAACGATAGACGTGAGTAGGATGCTCTGGATTCACAAAGCCTTCAGGTTGGCTGAAGTATACGAATTCTTTAAGATCTCCATTAAGAAAAGCCGTCTTTACATCCATCTGATAGACTACCATGTTCTTACTTGCATCATTAGCCAAGAAGATTCTGATTTCCTCGATATGAGCAACAGGAGCAAATGATTCTTCAAAGTCAATACCCTCCTCTTGACGGTATCCTTTTGCAACCAATCGAGCCTTATTCTTTAAAACATCACCATGCTCATCAAGTTTCACTTTGAAGATCCACTTTAAAGCAATGATCATAGCACAATCTGGAGCAAGTACTAATTCCCATACATCTAGTCGATCAAACTCATGAATTTCTTCTTGCATGGCACTGAACCAACTGTCTTCATTCATAGCAGTTTTGACGTCTTTTGGTTCGATCTTAGAGAGTACAGAGTTGAAGAAGCACCATAAGGCATCGGTTGCAAGTTGTCGACGAGTGGATACTGAACGAGAAGGGTTTCCAATGATGTTGTCCAATGGGTGATCATGTGTCCACTTTCTAAGGTGTTCATGTGGTTGTTGTTGAGGAACGGCGTTGAAAGTCGATATCTCCTGATGAAGATGGTTCTGATGATGATTCAGTAGCAAATATGTTTTCAAATGGAGCATCTTCGGGAGTAGCAAAGAGATTAACTTCATCATGGGTGCCAGAAACAATTCCATGATGTACATTCGATGATTGATGATTTGTTGATGAGACAGAGTGATCAGCAGCAGGTGCTTCTTGACTTAGTGACATGGAAACTGAAGGGTTAACTTCATTGACGGGATAGGAGCCCTCGATGATGGAATTGACAGATCATTAGTCCTTGGCTCATAGTGTTCATCAAACATAGGATCAAATAATTTCTTCAAATCATCTTCGGAAGGAGGTACATAATGAGTTGCTTTGGTGAGGGACTTGAAAAGAGAGTAGAACCTGATAGGACTACTTGATGAAAGTTGAGATCTTGGGTCCAGAATGGATTGTCCTGGAGCCATTTTCCCGGACAGCTCATCGAACGTGACGTGAGTAGTTTCCATGATATCTCGAGTTCTTTTGTTGTAGATTCGGTAACCCTTCTTGTTAGATGCATAACCTACAAAAACTCCAATGTCCGCCTTAGCTTTTAATTTACCTAAATCTTGACCGTCATTCGTTGGGTAGCACAAAGCACCAAACACACGAAGGTAGGAGAGATCAGGTTTTCGTTTATGGACAAGTTCATATGGAGTTTTTCCATGAGAGGTATGTATGAGGGAACGATTTTGGGTGTAGCAAGCAGTGGCAATGGCTTCAGCCCATAGAAACATTGGAACCTTTGAATAAATTAGCTTTGTTCTTGCGGCTTCCACAAGAGTTCGATTTCGTCTTTCAACTACACCGTTCTGTTGAGGAGTTCGTGGAACACTTCTTTGATGACTGATCCCAACACTTTCATAAAACTGAATTAAGTCTTTGTTAACAAACTTTGTGCCATTGTCTGTTCGAACAATTCTAACAGTATTGTTGAGTCGAACCAGAAGCTGTTTGATAAGTTTGATGATGCCATTCGGAGTTTCATCCTTTGTCCTCAAAAACTTTACCCAAGTAAATCGAGAATAGTCATCAACAATGACTAAAATGTATTTCTTCCCATTTATCGTTTGCACTCTCATTGGTCCGCACAAATCCATATGAAGGGTATGAAGAACTTTCATTACTGAGTTTGTGGGTTTTGGTTTATGGGCATATTTCGTGCTTTTTCCCAATTGGCAAGCTGAACAAAGATGATCTTTTTCATACTTTAATCTGGGTAATCCTCTTACTAAGTCCTTTCTGGAAAGATTTTTTATGGTACCAAAGTTCAAGTGATTGAGACGACGATGCCATAGCCATGACTTAGTTTTGGAAGCCTTTGACAACAAGCAGATGGGTGAAGATTTCATCATATCTTCGATAGAGATGGTGTATAGGTTTGAACCACGAGTTCCTCGGAGAAGTTCCACACCATCAAGTTCTCTAACAAAGCAAGTATGTTTTCTGAAGGCCACTTCTAAATCTGAGTCACAAAATTGTCCGACAGAAAATAGATTATGTCCAAGACCTTCAACATAATATACCATGGAAATCACACTATTTCCAACAACGTAATCTCCATAACCCATAATAGCACCAAAATGATCGTTTCCGAATCTCACAGTTCGATGAATTTACTCACGAAGTTCATGAGCCGCGAGCGGTCTCCAGTCATATGCTTGGAACAGCCTGAGTCCAAGTACCACAGAATGATTTGAACGATCTGCAGTTGAACACAGACAAGAATGGATAACTGGATAATTGGGATCCCCATGCAAGAATGGGTTCCATTTGATTAGTATCAGAGGTAGAAACAATGGACTCATTAGAAATAGATGCAGTGCTAGTGTCCGTATTTGACCTATTCAAAGTATCTTCGCTTCTTAAGGGAATAGTTCTACCAGTAGGCATCTATTTTCTAGTGGGCATTGACTTAGCAAATTTAGGGAAAAACTCATTAACCTTACGCCCAGTAGGTATCCATTGATAACCTACATAACTAAATTTCCTTCCTGTGGGTTTCCACTGTTTTCTAACTTTCTTTCGCCTTTGCCTTTTAGCCTTCTTAGCTTGATTGTTAGCATTAACAGTTTTAACAAGGCATTTGACAGCATTAGACAAAACATTCACACCACATTCATGATTAGTAACAGAAATCAAGCAGTCATCATTACATGGTTTGCGAATAGTAGCAGAATTCGAATTAATTACAGTACGCTTATAGCTAATACTAGAATCAACACGATTCGTTTTATTCAACTCAAACTTAATATTCCTAGGGTGATCTTCTACTTTCTTCCAATGCACATTCTTAGCTTGTGAGGTCCTATCTTGCTTGGTATTTCCTGGAGGCTTTGACCCGCTTGCTTTTATGTCACTGATTACTCCTGTAGAGGGAATTATGGGAACATCAGTTGGTTGATCTACTTTTTGCACTCCTGAACTAGACGTGCAGGCATCTGAACTACTTGAAGGCATATTAGTGTTTACTTTCTTAAAAATGGGCATAGAATGGTTTGTATGCTTGGCACTAGGCATAGAACAAGGCATCACCGCTTTACCTTTCGCACCTAAGGATTTAGGAAATGTTGCAATTAAACATTCTAGCAGCTCCTGAGATCGTTTGGCCTGAATGCAAGCAAATCTAATTTCTCTATCAAGAGGTTTATTAATGAAATCCTCTTCCACAATCTCACGGAGACATTCTAGACTATCCTTAAGGTGAGCACAATAGTTATGAAACACAGGTTCATTATTGCTAAGATGAGGAGGAATTTATTTAACATTCACAGTATATTTGCAGTCACGAGGATGACTTTGATGCAACATTCTCATTAAAACAAGTGGCGTTTCCTTTTTCACGACTCCTCAAATTCTAAATTTCTTTTTGTAAAGACGTTATTTTTTCGTTGTTTTTGTCATGAGTGACTTTCATTGAATCATATAACTCTTTAAAGTGTCGTTTAACTTTTCATTTTCTTCTAGAAAACTCTCGTTTTCCTTTTGTAAAGCATTAACTAAGTTTTGAAGATGAAAAGTTTAAGAATATTGAGAATCTAAAGGAGGAGGCATTTGGGATCCAGTCACATTGTTCTTTTCACCCTTTAATTGAGAGATTTGGGCTTTCAACTTTCGGATCGTGTTACAATGAGCTTGAATCTGTTACGTTCGTTTGTTTCTCTGCATCAAACTCGGAACATCGAGGATGTCTTGATGTTTGAGGTTTTGACATTTTCTTTAAGATGTTGATATTTTAGTTGTAAATTAAAATGTTCAACTTCTAGTTTAGAAAGATGTTTTACCAAATTATCGTGATCATCGATTAATTTTCTCATTTAGTTATGAGTTTTGTTTTCAAGCTCAATGACACGATCATGGGAAACTTTCAATGCAATAGATAATTCATGAAATCGAGAAGCATTAATAGAGTGCTTAGTAACAGTATAAAACACATCTAGAGCAACACAACTTGAAATCAAATTCTCATTTAAGATGTGCAAGTTCTTCCTTTCAACTTCATTATACTTGAGTTCCTGTTCATAATCATTGACCTCAACTATCATTGCATCAAATTCCTTTTCTATTTCTTTAATATCTGAATTTGTCCCTTTTTGAAGACTCTCAAATTGACCTTTTAATTGTTTAAAGAAAGGCATGACCTCGGTTAAATAACATTCTTTAGTTTGCTCAAAACCCCTTTCCCCGTTATCGGTAGAGGTGTGATTCTCTTCTTACACATTTTCTCAAAATCAACAAACAGCTGATAAACAACATACAGGTTGATTAAGGTCTTGCTATTAGTGGCAATAGATCTAGTAACTAAATGCATTGGTGTATTAGGAGGATACACAGTTGCTTTAGGGAATTTCCTACAAGGGAAATTCTTTTCAACAAGATTTTTGACTTTTGCATATTCATATCCTTTTTCCAGAACACTTGTTCAGGAGTCAATAGAGTCTGAGGCTTAAACTTGTTTAAGGATATCCATTTTTCCTTAGTATAATTACACTCAGGATCTTCTAGCTTCTTATTCATTTTCTCCCTAGTGACTTCATCTTATTTCTTATCTTCCTTAGTGCACTCGGCGCAACTAGGTTTCTGCCTAGGCTTAAGGATTTCATTACCATCATAAAGTACCTTATGAGCAGTTCTAGCCTTTTTAATGACCTCTGGATTTGGTTCCTCACCAAGGGGAATGCCATGCTTATCGCTTAAGACTCTATGCTTAGTGATCAAGTGAAGCGTCGAATGGTATTCCCTTTTACGTACAACTTATTTTCAAGCTTGTTTTTCAAAGTTTTTAGATTGGAAAAATCATTCAAAAGTTTTGATTCCTTAGCATTGAATTCTTACTTAAGCATTTTAACATTTTCTTGAAGTTCTTGTTTTTGCTTAGCAGTTTTAGAAAGCTTTTCTTGTAAGGAGTTTAACTCTTGTTTTAATACTTCTTCTCTAAAATTACTTTTTCTAATAATTATACGCATTTGGTCATCCATTTCTGCACGGTGGTTAACTCAAATTTTGCACGTTGTTCATAAATAGCAACTTGTTCTTTATAGGCATTCAGTTCAGAGGTAACAGAATCATCAAGGGCACATGCAGTGTTTACATCAAAGATATAGTCATCATTGACTACATTAGATAAATCACTTGGTTCAATCACTTTCCATTGGGTCACATATTGATCATATGGGACAACATTATCATTGCCCATATTAGCAATATCGAGTCACTTTGGTTTCTGCGATTGAACCTTATCATGTTTCTTTTGCTGATCAACATCATCATATAGTTTTAATACCTCTAAGATGATTTTGTCTTTAGATGGACCAGCTTGCTGTGGTGAGGGGACCTTTGGAGAGACCATTGGAGAAATGCTAGCCATGAAGATTGTTTGGGCAGTAGGTTCATCATCGACATCAGAGTCAAATGCATCACATCGCTACTTGAAATGCACTTTGATGATTATGACCTATCTCCTGAATTGGCTGTTCATCAACATCAGCATCATAGGTTCGGCATTTCCCTCAGCAAGGAACAACAACTCCTCTTCATCCAAAGCTGCTCCATTATCCTAAGCTTGCACAAGCAGCATATTGTCTCTGAAGTATTCTACATTATGTGGACGTTTTGGAGATGTGCAGTTTCTAGCAATTTGTCCCTCACCACCACAGTTGTAGCACTTAATTGGCTTTGCTTGACCTTGATTCCCATTCCTTCCCTATTCTGATTTACCACATATCCTCTACCAACTCCTCCTCTTCCCTGTTCATCCTGCCTTTCTTGAACTGGTTGCACCATAACCTTCCCATCTCGGCGGTTGCTTGATTGTGTAGATTGGATGTTGTTCTGAGGTTATTGTTGGTGTGTGGAAGAGAGTTCATGTTTTGACTGACCATGAGAGACAGTTGATTGATGAAGTTTTCCATGAATGTGTTTGGGTCGGAGGCTTATATGCTGGATCAGGATGAGTTTGTAATTACCATCACCCATGGGAATGACTTGAGAAGCTTTGGTAGTAATAACAACATTTGTGTAAAAGGCTGTTGAGTCATTTGAGGAACTTGTTTCTCCCTGGTTGGTTTTGAACTGTTCTAGAATCCTTTTCTCAAACATAGCATGTCTCTTATTCTGGAGAAGGAAGGCATACAGTTGCTCATAGTTGGTGTTCTTCAATCCTTTGGTTAGCTTCACAGAGGTGACAAACTTGTGCCATTCAGATTCATGTTGTTCACAAACTTTGAGTTCATTTGAATGTTTGGCTTGGTCATTTTGATGTTCCTCATGTCATTCACAAGCTTATGGAATCTCACATAGTACTCATAGACACTCTCATCCGGTTTCATCTTGAAGTGCTCAAACTCATCATACAGTTGTGATTCTCTGTCTTCCTTGGTTAATTGAGAACACGAGAGAAGCATCTTGACATTATCCTAAAGCGCCTTGGCTTCAGGTGTTGTGATTGATCGCTTGTAGATGTCTTTTGGAAGACCCGAAGTATGATGTTTGAAGCCCTGATATCAGCATCGAATCTCTTTTTCTCCTTATCATTGAGCTCATCATATGTCTTTGGTCGTCCAATCCAAAGATCATTGTTCCATCTGTAGCAGTATCAATTATGTCTCTTGTAGTCTCAATCTGATAAGGTCCTTCATCAATTGATTTGAGAATGTTGACCCCATTTTCCTTTCCAAGGCAGTACAATCTGATTCGTTGAGCCCAAGAGTCGTAGTCGTTCACGTCAAGCATGGGTGGACGAGTATCTGAACCATTTGCTTGAACATCCTCAACAACGATGGAGATGATTGTAGATACGCTGGTAGACATGTTAACAGATTACATGGGATTTTATAACTCTATGATTAAACCGGGAAATAGATTCTTTCACGGGTTTTACTAAATTAAGAAAACCATATTACGAATAGAAATCAACCAAGTCGCTAAGAGTTATTGAACCAAGTCGCTAAGCCCAAGTCGCTAAGACCCAAGTCATTTGGACACAAGTCGCTAAAGAACCAAGTCGCTACACAGTCAAGTCGCTAAAGAGCAACTCGCTAAGATCCAAGTCGCTAACACCAAGTCGCTAAGAATTATGACAACAAATCGCTAAGCACCAAGTCGCTAGACACAGTTAAGTTGCTAAAGAACAACTCGCTAAGATCCAAGTCGCTAGTATCAAGTCGCTAACAATTTACACTACAACTCGCTAACAATTTCTAAAGCAAGTCGCTAGCCGTAGTGGAGAATCCACTAACTTGTACTATTTGTCGGCTTGTCTCAATAGAAAAGTCGCTAACAACTAACACTGTAACTCGCTAACTTTTACTGAAGCAAGTCGCTACGATGAAAAACAATACGAGAACCAAGTCGCTAGCAAGAAAAACTTCAAAAACACACTTTTCAATCCAAAACAAGCTCAACCACAGTGATTCAAGCTTACCAAATCAAAACCCAAGCACTTAAAATGATTCTAAACACAAAAGTACACCCAAAATTCAAACTTTAACACTAGAAATGATCCAAATGATGCAAAAACCACTAAACTTTTTCAAACAAAAAAACCATCTAAAACCACTAGAAATCCAAGGATATGTAAGAGAGATGATCAAACCATGGCTCTTGATACCAATTGTTGCATATTGGATTTCATAAACACACTAAACCAAAGATCAAAGAGGCGTATACTATGGAGTTTTAGAGAGAGAAAGAGTTAGAGGTTTTGGGAACTTAGTGAGAGAAAAAAAAGTATTATTATGAGCTCCAACTCTCTACCTTGGGAGGTAGAGAGTATTTATAGTCTTACACAAATCGCCACCTACGGGCTGTGGATCAGGCATATAGTGGGTAAAGACCCGTCCGTCCTCCACGGTGTTACTAAACTAAATACTACTTAACATTAAATAATCTATGACTACGAGCTTTCTAACGATTACATATACTTGAGGTGACCGACTCTTTAATGACTGGATTTACTAAATCCTAACAATTGACAACATTAATGAGCCTATGCTCATAACAATCTCTGATGAAGTGATGCCTAATCTGAATGTGCTTGGTCTTGGAGTGATAAACTGGATTCTTCACAATGCAAATTGTACTCTCATTATCAATGTTGATAGGACTATTCTTGAAGTTGAACCCATAATCCAAGAGTTGATTCTGCATCCACAAAACTTGTCCACAACAGCTTGCAGCAGCCACATATTTTGCTTTAGTGGATGATGCTGCAATTGTCTGTTTCTTACATTGCCATGAGACTAATCTTCTTCCAAGATATTGGCATCCTCCGGTGGTTGATCTTCTATCATAGTTATCACCTGCATAATCACTATCTGAAAAGGCTTCCAAGTGAAAAGGTGAATCCTTTGGATACCACAACCCCAACTTAGGTTGTTGTTTCAAATAACTAAAAATTCTCTTCCTTTGCATTCATATGGGATACCTTAGGTGAGACTTGATATCTTGCACATAAACAAACAGCAAACATGATATCAGGCCTAGATGCAGTTAAGTACATAAGACAGCCAATCATAGATTTGTACAGTTTGACTTCAACAGGTTGACCATCTTCATCCTTGCCCAATGAGTTGATAGACTTGATAGGTGTAGTAACTGGCTTCATAGCATCAAAGTTGAACTTCTTAAGTATGTCAGATACATACGTGTCTTGACTTATAAAAATTCCCTCCTTTGACTGTTTAACTTGAAGTCCCAAAAAGAAAGTTAACTCACCCATTGAACTCATTTGAAATTCATGTTGCATCAGCTGTTCAAATTCCTTTACCATGGACTGTTTGGTAGCTCCAAAGATGATGTCATCTACATAAACTTGTACCAACATGATATCCTTCTTATCTCTCTTGATGAACAAAGTCTTGTCAATAGCTCCTCTCCTGTAACCATGTTGCAATAAGAAAGTAGAGAGCCGTTCATACCAAGCTCTAGGTGCTTGATGTAAGCCATAAAGAGCCTTAACCACTTTATAGACTTTGTTTGGATGTGTAGGATCTTCAAAACCAGGAGGTTGTTTAACATATACCTCCTCTGTAATCTTACCATATAAAAAGGCACTCTTAACATCCATTTGATAAACCTAAAATCCCATATATGATGCAAAAGCAAGGAAGATTTGAATTGCTTCAATCCTTGCTACAGGAGCAAATACTTCATCATAATCTACTCCTTCTTCTTGTCTATATCCTTGTGAAACTAACCTTGCCTTGTTCTTGATGACATTCCCTCTTTCATCTCTCTTGACTCTGAAAACCCATCTTGTGCCAATGACTTTCTTTCCATCTGGTAGATCACACAGTACCCAAACTTCTTGAAGTTTAAATTGAAGAAGTTCTTCTTGCATAGCTTCAACCCAACTCTCTTTAGTTAATGCTTGAGCAATAGTCTTGGGTTCTTCTTGAGAGATAAAACAAGTAAACAAGCATGTGTGATGATCCTTATGATTCAGCCTGTTTTGTTTATAGACAAAGCTAAGTAAAGCATTGTGAGGTTTAGAAAAACCCTTAGCTTTGTGTCTTTTAAGCACTCCAGAGTTAGAAGGTCTAATGATTTGATCAGTAGGATGATTCTTATGAACTCTTAAGATAGGAGTCTGTGGAACTTCAACATTATCATCCAAATTTGTGAAATCAGCACCTTCATTGGAATCTGAGAAAATGCCTTCATCTTCAAATTCATCATCAGTGTCTTCTAAGCCAAGCATGGTAGGATCATCCAAATCATCCAAAGTGCTGTCAACAGGTGCATCATACTTTGATCGAAATATTGTCACCCAAAGTCTGTGAGGAACTCTGCAGGTCTTGTTCTTTTCTTTGCTTCTTCATAAGCTCTTCTTTGATCATCATCATAAGATTGTGCTATGACATCTTGAAAAAGCATCCTATTAGGCTCATCTTGAATAGATTGATCTTCAGCATATAATATAGATTTTGACTCATCAGTACTTTTCTCCTTCTCAACAGTTATAGGTTCTTCATCGGGAACATCATCGGTCTAATATGGACTCCATGAAAAACATACTGTAACTCTTCTCCATTGTGTACAGGTTGATTTTCTTCTAACGGTACATAGTTCATAGAAGGAGTCAAAACTTCAAGATCAAACATCCAATCGGGACCTTTACCCTTCTGATTTTCTTGATCTTCTAAAAATTCAACATGAAGACAATCTTGAACCTTCTTGGTGACTCGATTGTACACTCTAAATCCTTTGCTATTGGTGCAGTACCCCAATAAGTATCCTTCTTCTGACTTGCCATCAAATTTTCCCAGATTGTCAATTGTATTGAGAATTGTCAGAGGACATCCAAAAGGCTTCATAAATCGAATGTTGGGTTTGTTACCCATTAGCAACTCATAAGGTGTCTTCATCTGAGGTTTGGTGACTGAAACTCTATTCAACACATAGCAAGCAGTACTTATAGCTTCAGCCCAAAATTGAATAGGTGATAGTGAATCTGCAAGCATTGTTCTGGCTGCTTCAATCAAAGTTCTGTTCTTTCTTTCTGCAACACCATTCTGCTGAGGAGTTCTAGCAATACTGAACTCCCTCTTGATTCCTTTCTTAGCACAAAATTCATCCATAAGTTTGTTCATGAATTCAGTCCCATTGTCACATCTAATTCCTCTTACTTTAAGTCTCAACTGGTTTTCAAGGGCTATGATTAGATCATGAATTGCATCAAAAGTATCATCTTTAAAGCCCAAGAAAAATACCCAACTAAATCTACTGCAATCATCTGTCACAACCATACAATACTTCTTCTTGTTTAGACTAACAACAGAAATAGGTCCAAACAAATCCATGTGCAGCAGCTCCAAAGGTTCTCTAATGGTTCTATCCTCAAGCTTCTTGCATGAAGCTTTGTGTTGTTTACCCTTCTTGCACGCCAAACAGGAGTGATCATTCTTGTAGGTTTTGATGGGTAAACCTCTAACTAAATTTCCTTTGACCAATTTGTTGATATTCTTGAAATTTACATGGCCCAATCTTCTATGCAACTGATGTACTTCTTCAAGTGTTGCCTTTGCTACTAAACATGTTGCTCTTTCAGAAGAGCTAAGAGTCTTCATATCAAGACTGTACACATCATTGGTTCTTGGTACTCTTAGTATTACCAAGTTATCATCAACAAGCTTGAATTCAGGGGAAAGAATAAGACATTCCTTGTCAGTGAATAGCACAGGGTACTTCTTGTCACAGATTTGAGATACTGACAACAGGTTGAACTTGAGCTCCTTTACATATCTAACATTCTCAAAATCTATGCTCCCTGCCTTGATGGTTCTTTTCCCACTAATTCTACCTCCACTAGCATCATTCTCAAATGCAACTCTTCCTCCATAATATGACTGAAAATCTGACAGAATCTCCTTGTCTCCTGTCATGCTTCTAGAGCAAGCACTATCCACAATTAGATGATCTTTAAGCTCCTCTTCTGGGTTGCCCTGCACAAAGATAAAAGAGTTAGTTAATTTTAGGAACCCAAGCCATTACTGACTTGTGTTCCCCTTGTGGAGTTACATACTTAAATTATTTAAGTATGTAATTTCAACTGTCTTTAAGCACAT
>OU343216.1:32957071-32988731 GCA_910596185.1 Chrysanthemum makinoi | reverse complement strand
GTATGTGACCGCTTTTTCTTGTATTGTCAGTAATTTAGGCAGTGATAACTATTTTTTTTACATGTGTAGCGTTTATTATTTGGTGTGTGGCTTTTAAACTTGTAACCTTACAAATTTAATATCACCATAATAAGATTGTCATGTACTATCAATTTGCATAGATATTTAAGCATTGTTCAAAGCTATTTGTTTAGGGTACAAATAATTATCGCTAAAGATAACAATACTATTTAATTTTTGTGATTCTAAAAAACTTACATAACATTATTGATATACCAAACAAAGGGCTATACAATATATATTAACTTTTAAAAGACAATTCATATGTGTTAGTCTCTTAAGTGGTGCAAGACCAACATTTTTTAAATAACATTATACAAATGACAACTTACAACTTGGTCTATCATTTTTCCAAATTTGTCACGGGTTCCACAACTACTTCATCATTTCTCATATAGTTTTGTCAAATTTGAAACCTGGTTCGACCCGGGTGGTTCAACCGGTTGAACCGCTCTGGTAAAAAAAACAAGTCGATTTAAACTGAGTCAACCCGACAGGTTGGGTCGAAAACAAGTCAAATTAAATCGGGTCAACCCGACGGGTTTGAAGCGTCCCGGGTCAACCCGGTTTTCGATGTGTATTAATAGTTTCCTTTTGAAATACATGTCTTCAATATTTCCACTTTTAGTTTCAACTTTTCACTTTTTACTTTTTAGTTTTTCCTTTAAATATAGTATATAGCAGGGTACTTCCTCGCATGGCGTTTTGGCGGCGCGTACCCTGTGACGATTAACCGCAGAAATAGATCTCGATGAGACCAGATTCACCAGTTTGTATCGGTTTCAACGGGTACTCTCTAGTTCGTTTTCGGATGGCTTTAATTGGTTAGCCAAACCGGTGGCGACACCGGTTCCCGGTTGAACATGTTGGTCCAGTCCGGTTTTCTAAACTATATGTAACATCAACTTGTTAGCTTGTATGAAGTTTTGTGTATTTTATTAATTTGTATAATGTGCATAATAACATGTACTTTTTATTTTATGGTGTTTTAAAAATATCATTAATTAGTGTGTTTAATTATTTTATATTTTGGATTATGTTGTAGCTTCTTTAAATTGTACGTTATAAAATTTTTATTGTACTTTGTAATAAGGGGTGTTTTAATTGGTTGTTTTTAATTTGGTAGATGTGCTTTTAATTGGTTGTACAATGTGAATAAATTATTGTACTTTCAAGTAATGGGGTGTTTTAATAAGAGTATTAATTACACTATGCATTTCTCTCTCATTTGACCAATTTCAACAATTCAACTTTTCAACTTTTCACTTTTGACCATTTTTCTATTATATGTAGTATACATAAATGGGCAATACATGCCCATTTCAAAAAAAGAATGTGCCCAAATGTGCCAAAATCCTTTAAAAATTTGTCCATTTAGCCATTTTTTTTAATTTTAGGCAAAAATTGCCACTCTACTTTCGGGTCATCTCTTAATCAAAAACCCCATATAAATAAGGTTTTGAAAATGCTGATTGTAATATAAATTATTAATTTTTATATATAGATCTTATATTCACGTACAGTGTTAAACTTTACAAAAGAAATGTTAAGATTACGGTTAACAAAACGATCCAAACTGAGCATGAACCACGTTAGTGCGATACTAAAAGAGAACAAATCAAAGTGTACATTGGTGTTTTATGCAGTTTACTCATAATACTATTATATATCAGTGCTGTAGAGCGCTTGATGTGTGTTTTACCCAAGCACTGCATGTATGCTTAATTAGTATATGGTTCTAAATCGTTATCCATTTTTCGTTTATTGACATCAGCCATTGACTTATTTGGTACGGGATTGGACACTTTCTACCCAAGCAATGCATTGGACCCATATATGAAGAATAAAGATGTGGGTATTCTCTCATTGATTTATGAGGTTAAAACTGCAGCCTCAAACATTCTTGTAATATCTATTGTTTAGGATGACGAGGACTCTGAAGAGATTGATGACATCATGATCAAAGCCGATGATGCTGTTATAGTCTCTACAACTAATGAAGATGAAATGAGTCATCTAGTGGTATGTGATCTTATTAGCATATATACAGTATATAACGTCTTAATTCTCACTACAAGAAAAAGTGGTTTTAGTGACGGAAATTTTTTTGACGACCCATATTCTCGTCAGTAATTGGACCATTTAGTGACGAAATAGATACTCGTCATCAATTTTCGTCACAAGCTAATTTTTTGTGACGAAACTAATAGTTCGTCATTAACTTGTCACAAAATTATGTGATAGATATTTTCAATTCAAATTAGTCACGCAAGTTGATGACGACACACAAGTTTGTCACTATAATACTTAATTAATGACAAGAATGTTCGTCATTAAATAGATAAATATTTTTCATTTTTTTTACATGTTTGTCGTATTTAAATATTTCATTAGGCAAGTATAATTTTATTTTTTTATAATTTTTTTTTCAAAATTATTAAAAATTAACAAGCCAACCACATAATAATAATTTATAAATTGTCGTTTTAAATATTCTCGCAAGCACTCGATACAAGAAAATGTAATCCTTTCATAATATTTATCAGTTTAAAGCTTATAATTAGCGCATCTTTTGTTCGAAAAAATAAAAAGAACCGCACCTTTTTTTACCCATATTTAATTGGCTTTATCATCTCTTTACCTCACAGTTTTTTTACCCATATTTAAAACTTATAATTATCACGTCTTTTTACCGCATCTCATCACAATAAACACTTATGTATAACCGCACCTTATAAACATTCAAAAATAAAAAATTGTCCTTTCATCACAGTATATAAAAAAAACCACGTTCCATGTTTACCAGATACCTTTTTTTACCGCACTAAAAATTACCGCATCATGATAAAATGGTTAAGACCTGCTTCGTGTTTACACAATAAACACTTACATGTATAACCACACCTTATAAACACAATAAACACCTCATTTTAATCAAACATAACCATCTCATCCTCTGTAACAAATTCAATTCATGATGTAACTATTCATCTCGATTCAATTCATCTCATTCTATTAGTATAGTTTCGTGCCCTAATAATCTCAAAACACGTTTTGTGCAAGTGAGATCCAGTAACCGATTGAATTTGAATTCGGCGTGAAGTGAGATCGATTCGTGAAGTGAAGTGAGATCGATTGAGGTGTTTAGCTTGATTTGCGCGGCTGAAATAGATTCGTGAAGTGAGATACCTATTTCGAACTTGCAGAGTACCACTATTCCGCATTTCCACAAAAACAATTCAATCAGGACATAACAATACAACAGCTTATAATTTAATTTAACAATGAGAATCAAAAGGTGAAGGAATCACTAAAAGGAAAATGGGATATGTACTTGACCAACTAGCTCGTTTCACTGGTGTGCAACTTCCTCAAGAATTTGTAAGTCTTCATTCTTTCCAACTGCATTAGATTTTTTATTAGTCGTATCTGTTAATTAGAATTGTGGTTTAGGAGCTGCAAATATGCCTAGTTAATAGATAGAACTTTAGTTGGGTATTAGCGGATATATTGTGGTTTAGGAGCTGCAAATATGGTTTTATGACTGGGTTCTCGTAATGAATTTGGTTACTGTTTCACCAAATTCAACCAACTTCTTGATACAACTAGCTGCAAATATGGTTTGACACAGTGAGGATGCCTTCTAAATTCGTTGATAGATGTGGGACTGAGTCGACTGGGACAAACTGAAGTCACCAGAAGGGTTGTCCTGAACCTAGTAAAAGATTGGACCAATCTCATGAGTAAGATCAGTAACTAATAGTGCTTGAATGGCAAGAATTGCATCCTATAGTTGACTGCCAAAACTCTGTTTTGGAACAGTACCAGTTAAATTTTTGCAAGTACGGATGCTTGAATGCATAATATAGCATGTATTATGAACATGTTGGCATTGTAATGACTGGATATTATTGTATTACCTGCATTTTCATTCCATCCTCAGAAACCCACAGATAGGGATTAGACTTTGTTAATATTTGGATATTATTAGCTTACTGCATTCTCAGGGGAGTTTGGGTAAGCTTATTATTGGGAATTACTGGCTTATTAGCTTACTGCGTTCTCAGGGGTGTTACTGCAAGCTAACTTTTTAGGCTTATTAGGTTATCGCATCTTAGTAAAGCTATCAAGTTCTTTTTGTGTCAAGTCAAAAACAGTAGCTTATATTACAAACTTTTGAGAAGCTCTTTTGGTGTGGCTTCTCGAGCTTATATTACAAATTTTGGATGACACTAGTGGTATCAAGAAGTCGGTTGAATTTAGTGAAACAGAAGTTAATCTTTTTTTTTTTTGGTTTTGTTTTGCAGTGATGATTGACTTCGTAGCGTAAGGGGGGCAACATGACTTTAAAACATTGAGTTGAGCATACTGGAAAGACACTCTTTTCTTTTCCCATAGATGTGTTTTGGTTACATTAGACGGTTTATACATGTAATGAAGATGTACCTTGTATGATTTATGATGTATACGTGAAATCATGCGGAATGACATTAATGCTATTGTTTACATATCCTGTTTTGATACATTCATTTTGAAATAGCAAATTTAATTATTATATGTGTGCGCAAAATATTGTATCTATGGCAATGATTATTAGCCTCATATATTTTCACAAAATAGTGACGACATATCTTGTCCCTGTAATGTTACATTTGTGACGACCTTTTATGGTCAATCGGACCAAAATTATTGACGACTTATAGCTGTTAGTGACAAACTTTGTGACGAAAAATGTCGTCAAAAAATTTATTGACAACTCTGATTTTGTCACATATTAATGACGACTTTTTGCATTTTCGTCTCTAAAAAAACTTAGTGACGGACCTATTGTGACGACACGTGACGACCCCAGTTTTCGTCACTAAGTAGGATTTGTGATGACTTTCTGCTGTTAGTGATGAAATACCATTTGTCACTAAAACCACTTTTTCTTGTAGTGTCTTCTTTATGTTTTGATGTGCTTATCTGTGTGTTTAAACAGGTCTATATAGTAGAGGATCCTGATGGTGATTCGAACATGGATGTTCACCATGACATGATTATACCATTGTTTCCTCTATGCACAGCACGGCTTGATTGCCCCATTAAAGGTGGAGAAAAAGGTAAAAAAGGAATGTGATTTCGTTATCTTTAAGAAGTATAGAGTATGTTTCGATACATCTAAGACTACGGGTCACAAAATGACCCATTGTAACCCAAACAGATCATTGATGTTTGTTCGTTTTTAGGAAATTTTATAGCAGTGGGGTCGATGGAACCTGCAATTGAAATATGGGACCTTGATGTTGTACGTGTATTTTCCTTTTTTCAATTTTTTTAAAGGGTTGTAATTTGTTCAATATTTTTAATAGAGTAAATTGCAAAAATGGTCTTTGTGGTTTGTTCAAATTGCAGGTTCGGTCTTCATCATTTCAAAAGTGCACTCAACATTCTTATGGGGAACTTATGAGTGCAATTTTTGTCTCCAAGACAAAAATAAAGTGACTCTCTTCTTCTTCCTCTTATGACTTTTACCTTAATACAATTTTTTTAAATGACTAAATCTCCGACGAATTCTCACCCCTATTATCTTCTTCTTCGAACAAATCTTCAACACACTCTGATTCACAGAACGCTATATGAACATACTTACATACAAAAGATCTATAGGTTATGGATCTTTCCTTAAAAGTCAAACCCCAAATTAGAGAAGATTTTGTTGTTTCACAAAAAGCCAAACTCGAAAATTCATCTTCAATATGCTGAACTTGCAATTTACTCAAACTATAAGGACGGCTTTTGCAATTTACTCTTTATAAAAGGTTGGTAGTGTATGGTGTGAATGTTTGAATAGACCCTTTGTACTAACTATGTTTAAATTGTTCATTATGTAATTCAATGTTCAAAACACATAATCACTTGAAAAAGAAATTCTTAAACACTAGTATTTGTCTTCATAACTTTAACACTATGTGATATCATTAAATAAATACATATTTTGTATATCGATATCCCCTGTTTATTGCTTATATATTTTTTGCATTTACTTACGTTTTGACACTTAATTACTTTGAATTTGCGTTATAGGTTAGGAAAGGAGTATTTTTTTTTGGGTAAAGGGTTTACCCGATAAATGTATTACTCAAAAAAGTGTTTAAATACAATGGATATGGGTGATTCCCACATCTCAACCCGTCACATAGGCGGTGAGACTAACATAACAAAGCAAACTACTTTTATAATGAAGATACGACTATACCTAGATTACAATTGACTCAACATAACATAAAAAATAATTTACTTCTTCTTTCGACCGCGAACCTTGATATCCCAAGCGTCACAAAAAGCTTGTTGATTTTCAGAGATACCATGATCATCGTACAAATCCTCATATGGATCATAATCCTCATCCACTATTTCCTTCCATTGTTCATACAAGCTGTTGATCCCAATTCCACTTCTACTTCCCGATGCTAGAAACTTTTCAGTTTCATTTTCAACTTTCTCCACCTCACATTCGCTATCATCACTAGTGTCCACATCTTCTTGTACCTTGCTCGTTCCAGGTTCCTTACCAGTTGGTTTATTCACCTCAAAGACAGTGTCAAATTCATTCATTAGTAAATCATATTTATTTGACGTATTAACCACATTATTGGAACACGAAACATTTTCCTTGCCACCTTTGGATATATTATCATTACCAGTATCCTTACCCACAATAGACGTGCTAGGAGTCTTAGAAGTAGTCGTTTTTTTTTCCTATGGTCGATATTGGAGCTTGGAACCCACACTTAGACCAGCCTTAGAACCACCTTTCGGATTAACATTCTTCCCATTATTACGCCTATTACCCACGACTTGAAAATTATCATTCGAACTTCCCACAACTTGTTTAATAAATGGGGCCAAAACAACTATATTTTTTGGACATTGATCAATAGTATGCCCAAAAATCTTGCATGAATTACAAAGAGGTGGCTTCCATTCATGTTCTACTCGTACAATTTCTTTAGAAAACCCCAAGCCATCAAGTAGAGGAATAACAATTGTCAAATTGTCCTTTAAGTCATCTTTAGCCCGAATCTCAATGAAAGCACGAGCGACATTACTACGACCCCATACACATTGTGCTCGTAAAGAAATCAAGCATTTTTGGAGTACCAATCTTTGTCGCAATAAGGATTGAACCATAATTCGAAAATGCAGCCAAAGGAACGTCATGAAGTTTAACCCACACCAGAATACGGGTTAAATCTTCTTTTAATAAGCTTTTTTTTGGGGTAAAGGTCAAAAGACCCGGTAAATATATTACTCCAAAAAACGTTTAAGTACAAAGGATATGGGTGAATCCCATATCTCAGCCCGTTACATAGGCGAAAAGCATACATAACAAGATACTTCCTATTCTCTATATAAGAAAATAAACCACTACTCAAAATATAACATTAGAATCCTATAGAGATAACATTACTTCCTACCAAGGCCTTGGAGCTTGATACCATACGTGTCATAATAGGCATCCAAATTTCCTAGAAGATAGTAAACCTGATCCGCATAGTTATCATAATCATAGTCATCATAGTCATCTTCTCGATCATGACCACCACCAAATAGGTTACTCGACTCATCAAAAGTGTTCACAACCTCCTCATCATCACTATCAGAATCCACAATCTCCCCCACCTTAGTGAATGGGTTAACCCTCTTAGTAGAAGTAGCCGGTAAATCCTTATTATAACCCTGATAAGCAACCTTTTTAATAGGATTACCATTATCATCAAGTCATCAACAAGAGTAGCTTATCATCCATGGTTTAAGAATTATTGGGATGTTGCGAATTATCCATTGAACACCTTCAAGCACATTCTCCATGCCCTTTTTCGAATCAAATTTGAAAGAAAAAGAACCATTTTGCATTCATCATTACCTTCATAATACTAGCCCAAGCATTTTGTACATAATACTCCTCAACTGGGAAGGCAATTCTTTTACCAATAAAATAGCCATAGAGAGTATTTTCAAACCTACGATCATAGCTTCAACAACCTTACTAGGGATAGCAAGATCGGTACCATCACACATGTTCTCAGCTTCCAAAGGACGTAAACTAGCTTTAATCTTCCTCGTTTAAGAACTTGTTGCACTAGCATACGAAACCAGCTTCGTAGTCGAGACACTAGTTGGGTCCACATTCCTCTTAATAGCATGATGAGCATACGGATCATTAACCTTCGAAGGACCATTAGACGAGATTGGGTCACGTTCATGAACACACGACTGATTTTTCCCTCCAGATTTCATTGGCTTTCCATCATCATCCAAGAACACAAATTTGCTTTCTGGTATTAGCTTTTCATAGTTTCGAATCTTAGCATCTAATGAGACATTCGTGTCTTCCTTACTGTTATTAATAGCACCAGACGTCTCAATAGTTTGTTCCAAGTGTATGTTACTAGCAGTAACCATTTTCGTTTTCGCCCATATTCATAGATGTATTCACAGCAATCACACCCTTTTCTACTTGACACCCCTCCTTTCCGGACTCAAAAAATCCCTCTCCATAATCTTACATACGTCCTGTAAACCCTAGCACAACAGCAATACCAAAGCAATCAGGTAAAACCCTAAGCGATTAAGGTTTGAAATCAACAACACTTAACTCACAAAAAAGACAGAAACCCTGGAAGCAACTAAGGTTTGAAAGCAACAACACTTAACTAACAAAAAAGGAGTACTGGATCGAAAAGACACGGGAATGTGCAATAATCAAGTGAAGAAACGAAGCCGAAAGTTGAAATCAAATTTAGGTGATTCAAGTGGCCATGAAAAAAGATATCTACAACTTTTGTATTTTGAGCTAAGCCTAAAAATCCACCAAAATAATTCAAATTCGAGAGAGATACGAAGTATCCAAAGGAAATGGATACGACGTATCCATGTCGGTTAGGGAAAAAATCTATATAAACAAACCCTAACACGACCCATTCTAAGCCCCCACTTTACATTCGATTTTCAAAGATTTAGAAGCCATTTTCTAGCTATCACTTTGAAGCCGCAAGCATCCAACGATTAAAGAATCAAAAGACTCATAAAAGCTTGTCCAATTCGGTTTGCTAACATCTTCGTGTATGAACATGTTTAGCTTATTTGATTTATCCTCCTGTTTAATTGTTTCTGAGATTATGGGCTAAACACCTTAAGTGTTTGCCTAGTTTTTATGAACCTCATATCTTAAGCCTTGGAACCCATGATAGATCATCATTATTGAGATACAAGTGGAGGCTAGGCTTCCTCTAGATGCATATTTATACATGAGGACCTTCTCGTTGCTCTCATCACAAGATACTGTAACAATGAAACAATATTTGCATGCTTGTAAAGGAAATAATCTCTTTCTAAAACTCGGGGTTTCCTTGTCCACTTGAACGATTTAAACACTTTAAAGCAACAATAGGACGGCACTTACGATCGTCTAGTTTTCTCTTGTATACTTTCTCAAACCCTCGTTTCCTGATACGATTTGCATCATATCAATGTTGTTAGGTGCTGATTTGATAGTTTCTAGTGTTATTTTGGGGTGTTCAAAGTCAAACTGTGTTTTTGGTACATGTACTTCGTGTTTTTGTTCACTTAGCTCACCAAACTTTTGGAACATGATATTTAAGATCACTTCTGAAACACGTCACCATTAAACCAAGTGATCTGAAAATTAAACTTTCATATAAGTTGTGAGTTTTGTTGGGTACAAAGTAAAAAGTTTTTAAAGTAATTTTTTTTTTCTTTTGTTGTTTAACGGTAATATGATATAAACAACCTAGCAAGTAGCAAGTAGCTAGGAAATATGATATATATATATATATATTTATTTATTTATTTTTTTAATGTCTATTGCTAATTCAATTATAAGAGAAGAGCTTTACATCACTGAAAAGAAGCTCGGAACTTGGCCTTTTAAGAGCAAATGGGAACTCATTTCTATACCGCCATATGACCCAGAGTGTGGCATGCACAACGGCATCAGAGAGGAAGAGAAGGGGAGCTTCTAACATGGCTTTATTCACGAGGTTGAAAACATCATCAATACAAGTTATATTCACGATGTTCCACCAATGCAAGATATCCTTCCATACCTTAACTGCGAGAAAGCAAGTGACAAAAATATGTTCTTCCATTTCTAGAGCATCATCACATTCGGGGAATCAAACTAAGTTCAAGTCAATGCCCATAAAATCTGAGTTCACACGCATGGGTAATCTTTGATCAGCAATCCTCCAAGAAGAGATGCTAACCTTTCAACTTCAGCTTCTGACCTTAAGAGGCGTCTCCGGGCACAAATGAAAGTCAGCCCACTGGGAACTAGCGTGAATGAGACTAATGGAGTGAAAAAGGGGAGGGGTAACTGACGTGAGGTTGAGAGGAGACTCTTCCATGCACAAAGCAAAGTTGATTTAATTTGTGTCCAATCTATAACGGCGTGGGAATGATTCGCAAAGTGGACCACCTCGCAACCAATTGTCAATCCAAAAACGAGTGGATTCCCCATGGACGGAGCTAGGGGATCCCGTGGGTGCCCGTGGCACCAATGGATTTTTTTGATTTGATGTTAATTTTAAGAAAAAACATCGATTTTTCTCAAATATATCTAAAATGACCCCGTCCATTGAAATGTGTTTTTAGTCTTATTTAGTTAGCATCTTAAAATAAATTATATTACAGTTAAAAAAAATTGTGCACCTGGTCATGTTTGTTCCTGACTCCGTCCCTGCGCCCGTTGCCGATCTTTTTTTCAAACATGGTTGAAAGATTTATAGCATGCTCAATAAACTGGACCACCTCCAAACCAATCTTCAACTTACCAATGCATTGTCTTTAATATATTGGCTTCATTTTATTTGGATTATTCAAATATTCCTTGAGTAATTTGTAAATATATCACAAATAATTACAAGCAGTCTCATCCGAGATCAAGTTTCTTACTATTTTGGGTCATCTGCACACATGTTTTTTTGACATAAGTTAAAGAGTAAACTACACCATTCGTCCTTGTGGTATACGTTGATCATCAAGTATCGTCCTTTGACCAAAAAAATTGCAACGTTGGTCCTTAACTGCGAAACGTTACTCAACGTTGGTCCCTTACCCTAACTGGTGTGACTAACGGGCGTTAAGCCTATTTAAGAGGAGGGTATATTTGTCTTTTCCCACCCACAAAGTGCAACACCCAGGGACATTTATAGAATGAGATAAGTATCTTCTCTCATCCTACAGCCGCCGGCTGTCATTTCCGGCCAACCCTCCGGCCACGCCGCCACCCTCCTGGCCACTACCATCTCCACCATCGCCTCCACGCCTTCAAGTCCACAAGTCAATCGAAGTTCACAGAAACGTAAACAGAAAACACACAGGAACTAAACAAACAACAAACACCGAATGATTCTTGGAATAAGCTCTCCAATTAATCAGAAAAATACTTGCTTACAAAACGATATTGAATACATTCGACAAACCACAGCTCGGTTTGTATATATAGGTATTAGAACATGCTTTCCTAATCCTACTACAATTCTACTATTCTAGTTATAATAGAACCGACATTCCCCATGGGCTTGGGTCGATGGCTGCTGCTGTCTCATGGGCTCGGGACAGACATTAGCCCAACATTCACCCCCCTAATTTCTGACTTGAGATAGGGAGATCTTCAACTCCGAGTAACTCTTGCATTTCCTTGAACTTAATCCTTGCGAGAGCTTTCGCAGAATATCAGACGTTGCAAATCACCTCTTACAAACTCAACTTGTACTTGGCCTCTTTCAACACATTCTCGGATGAAATGATAACGTGTGTTTATATGCTTGCTTCTTCCGTGAAAGACTGGATTTTTCATAAGTGCAATAGCCGATTTGTTGTCAACAAATAAGACCACCACTCTTTCTTCCATTCCGATTATTTCACTCAACAATCCACGTAACCATATCCCTTGACACGCGGTGAGGGGTTGCAGCCATGAACTCGGCTTCACAAGACGATAGAGCCACCGTGTTTTGCTTTTGTGAGCACCAAGTGATAGGTGATTTACCTAGATAAAATACGTGCCCAGTTGTGCTTCGACCATCATCTTGGTCCATAGCAAAACTACTATCACTAAACCCCACTAACTCCTTGGTTTTCTCTTGGTTGTATCGTATTCCAAAATTTAAACTACCTTGGATATACCTTAGTATTTGTTTCACAGCTGCCATATGTGATTCTTTTGGTTCTTGCATGTAACGACTAACCAAACCAACTGAATAAGATAAATCAGGTCGAGTGTGTAGTAAGTACCTTAAACAACCAACTCGTCGTCTATACAAAGTTGCATCAACTGGTTTTCCTTCCTTATCCAAGCTTAACTTCATTCCAGGTTCTAATGGACATTGAGTAGAATTCGCTTCATGCATCCCAGCATCTTTCAAGATCTTCTTTGCATAGCTTTCTTGACTTATTGAGATACTCGAATCCTCTTGCTTTACTTCAATGCCAAGATAATAGCTCAATTTTCCCAAATCACTCATATCGAACCTTTCTTGCATTTGTCTCTTAAATTCACCAATTTCGCTAAGCTTCGAACCGGTTACTAAGAGATCATCTACATAGACTGCAATAATCAAGATTGACTTGTTTGTCTTCTTCACATACACCGCTTGTTCGTGTTGGCATCGTTTGAAAGACATTTGCTTGAGTTCTCTATCAAGTTTTGTATTCCACGCCCTTGGGGCTTGTTTAAGTCCATAAAGCGCCTTTTTCAACTTGTAGATCTTCCTTTCTTCTCCTTTCTTCACGAACCCCTCCGGTTGTGTAACAAACACTTGCTCTTTTAGTTCTCCATGTAAAAAGCTGACTTTACATCCAGATGATGTAGCTCCCATGCTTCTTTTGCGGCCAATGAGATCAATAAACGTATCGTTTCAATCCGTGCTACGGGCGCAAATACCTCGTCATAGTCAATTCCTTCCTTTTGAGCATAACCCTTTACTACTAAACGAGCTTTAAACTTATTAATTGATCCATCCGGATTTCTCTTAATTTTGAACACCCACTTTAATCCAATGGGATTAACATTAACCGTAGCTTCAACTAATTCCCATGAATCATTCTTCTCGATAGACTCAATCTCTTGTTTCATAGCAACCATCCACTTGCTTGAGACTTTTGCTTCTTGGAACGTTCTTGGTTCATCATCTTCAATCAAAAGTAGATTTTGATCTTCATTAGCAACTGAGTTTCTTGAACTAGACCCCATAATAAAGTCATTAAATCTAGTTGGCTTAGTTGAAACCCTTGAAGAACGCCTCATAATTGGTTGAGTTTCCGTCACAAGATTAGGGTCATTATCTGCCTCGAATTGAACTTCTTGTTCGGTATTGACCGGTTGATTTTCATCAACATCATGATTATTTTCATCCTCTTGATCTTCTGCCTCAACTTCATCGGTCACATCTGGGTTAACAAATCCACAACCCGTATCAATAGAACCGTGCCATTCTATAATAAACATACCTGGGTTTAGCTCGTGTGTTTCGCTTCCAGCAACATACTTCCAGCCAAGTTCCTCATTAAACTCCGCATCACGACATACCACTATCTTCTTTAATTTTGGATTGAACAAATCGAAAACCTTTTGTACTGGCTCGTTTCCGATGTAAATGAGTCGTGTTGACCTGTCGTCTAACTTATGTAAATATGGCTTTGTTCCCGTTGCATAAGCCACACATCCAAATACCCTCAAACCCTCCAAGTTAGGCTTTTTTCCTTTGAAAGCCTCGTATGGAGTTTGATTAACTAGAGCTCGAGTTGAAACTCTATTAATCAAGAATGTAGTGTGTCTTACTCCTTCAGCCCACATGTAGTTTGGTACATCTCGTGCTTTCAAGATGCTTCTAGTCATTCCCATAAGAGTACGGTTTCGCCTTTCCACGACTCCATTTTGTTGCGGTGCGTAAGGAGCGGTTAGATGTCTTGTTATACCCTCGTTTTCACAAAAGTTGGTAAATTATTTTGAAGTGAACTCACCTCCTCTATCGGTCCTTAGGGTTATAATCTTGCTTCCCGACTTCTTCTCAACTATTTTTTTTACATGTGTAGCGTTTATTATTTGGTGTGTGGCTTTTAAACTTGTAACCTTACAAATTTAATATCACCATAATAAGATTGTCATGTACTATCAATTTGCATAGATATTTAAGCATTGTTCAAAGCTATTTGTTTAGGGTACAAATAATTATCGCTAAAGATAACAATACTATTTAATTTTTGTGATTCTAAAAAACTTACATAACATTATTGATATACCAAACAAAGGGCTATACAATATATATTAACTTTTAAAAGACAATTCATATGTGTTAGTCTCTTAAGTGGTGCAAGACCAACATTTTTTAAATAACATTATACAAATGACAACTTACAACTTGGTCTATCATTTTTCCAAATTTGTCACGGGTTCCACAACTACTTCATCATTTCTCATATAGTTTTGTCAAATTTGAAACCTGGTTCGACCCGGGTGGTTCAACAGGTTGAACCGCTCTGGTAAAAAAAACAAGTCGATTTAAACCGAGTCAACCCGACAGGTTGGGTCGAAAACAAGTCAAATTAAATCGGGTCAACCCGACGGGTTTGAAGCGTCCCGGGTCAACCCGGTTTTCGATGTGTATTAATAGTTTCCTTTTGAAATACATGTCTTCAATATTTCCACTTTTAGTTTCAACTTTTCACTTTTTACTTTTTAGTTTTTCCTTTAAATATAGTATATAGCAGGGTACTCGCGCGTTTTGGCGGCGCGTACCCTGTGACGATTAACCGCAGAAATAGATCTCGATGAGACCAGATTCACCAGTTTGTATCGGTTTCAACGGGTACTCTCTAGTTCGTTTTCGGATGGCTTTAATTGGTTAGCCAAACCGGTGGCGACACCGGTTCCGATCGTTTTGAACATGTTGGTCCGGTCCGGTTTTCTAAACTATATGTAACATCAACTTGTTAGCTTGTATGAAGTTTTGTGTATTTTATTAATTTGTATAATGTGCATAATAACATGTACTTTTTATTTTATGGTGTTTTAAAAATATCATTAATTAGTGTGTTTAATTATTTTATATTTTGGATTATGTTGTAGCTTCTTTAAATTGTACGTTATGAAATTTTTATTGTACTTTTTAGTAAGGGTGTTTTAATTGGTTGTTTTTAATTTGGTAGATGTGCTTTTAATTGGTTGTACAATGTGAATAAATTATTGTACTTTCAAGTAATGGGGTGTTTTAATAAGAGTATTAATTACACTATGCATTTCTCTCTCATTTGACCAATTTCAACAATTCAACTTTTCAACTTTTCACTTTTGACCATTTTTCTATTATATGTAGTATACATAAATGGGCAATACATGCCCATTTCAAAAAAAGAATGTGCCCAAATGTGCCAAAATCCTTTAAAAATTTGTCCATTTAGCCATTTTTTTTAATTTTAGGCAAAAATTGCCACTCTACTTTCGGGTCATCTCTTAATCAAAAACCCCATATAAATAAGGTTTTGAAAATGCTGATTGTAATATAAATTATTAATTTTTATATATAGATCTTATATTCACGTACAGTGTTAAACTTTACAAAAGAAATGTTAAGATTACGGTTAACAAAACGATCCAAACTGAGCATGAACCACGTTAGTGCGATACTAAAAGAGAACAAATCAAAGTGTACATTGGTGTTTTATGCAGTTTACTCATAATACTATTATATATCAGTGCTGTAGAGCGCTTGATGTGTGTTTTACCCAAGCACTGCATGTATGCTTAATTAGTATATGGTTCTAAATCGTTATCCATTTTTCGTTTATTGACATCAGCCATTGACTTATTTGGTACGGGGATTGCGGACACTTTCTACCCAAGCAATGCATTGGACCCATATATGAAGAATAAAGATGTGGGTATTCTCTCATTGATTTATGAGGTTAAAACTGCAGCCTCAAACATTCTTGTAATATCTATTGTTTAGGATGACGAGGACTCTGAAGAGATTGATGACATCATGATCAAAGCCGATGATGCTGTTATAGTCTCTACAACTAATGAAGATGAAATGAGTCATCTAGTGGTATGTGATCTTATTAGCATATATACAGTATATAACGTCTTAATTCTCACTACAAGAAAAAGTGGTTTTAGTGACGGAAATTTTTTTGACGACCCATATTCTCGTCAGTAATTGGACCATTTAGTGACGAAATAGATACTCGTCATCAATTTTCGTCACAAGCTAATTTTTTGTGACGAAACTAATAGTTCGTCATTAACTTGTCACAAAATTATGTGATAGATATTTTCAATTCAAATTAGTCACGCAAGTTGATGACGACACACAAGTTTGTCACTATAATACTTAATTAATGACAAGAATGTTCGTCATTAAATAGATAAATATTTTTATTTTTTTACATGTTTGTCGTATTTAAATATTTCATTAGGCAAGTATAATTTTATTTTTTTATAATTTTTTTTTTTCAATTATTAAAAATTAACAAGCCAACCACATAATAATAATTTATAAATTGTCGTTTTAAATATTCTACATGGCACTTCGATACAAGAAAATGTAATCCTTTCATAATATTTATCAGTTTTAAAGCTTATAATTAAGCATCTTCTTGTTCAAAAAATAAAAAGAACAGCACCTTTTTTTGCCCATATTTAATTGGCTTTATCATCTCTTTACCTCACAGTTTTTTTACCCATATTTAAAACTTATAATTATCTGCTTACGCATCATCACAATAAACACTGTATAGCATACCTTATAAACATTCAAAATAAAAATTGTCCTTTCATCACAGTATATAAAAAAACCACGTTCCATGTTTACCAGATACCTTTTTACGCACTAAAATTACGCATCATGATAAAATGGTTAAGACTGCTCGTTGTTTACACAATAAACACCCATGTATAAACCACACCTTATAAACACAATAAACACCTCATTTTAATCAAACATAACCATCTCATCCTCTGTAACAAATTCAATTCATGATGTAACTATTCATCTCGATTCAATTCATCTCATTCTATTAGTATAGTTTAGTGCTAATAATCTCAAAACGCGTTTTGTGCAAGTGAGATCAAGTAACCGATTGAATTTGAATTGGTGAAGTGAGATCGAGATTAATGTGAAGTGTGAAGAGATCGATTGAGGTGTTTAGCTTGATTTAATGGCTGAAATAGATTAGGTGAGATACCTATTTCGAACTTGCAGAGTACCACTATTCCGCATTTCCACAAAAACAATTCAATCAGGACATAACAATACAACAGCTTATAATTTAATTTAACAATGAGAATCAAAAGGTGAAGGAATCACTAAAAGGAAAATGGGATATGTACTTGACCAACTAGCTCGTTTCACTGGTGTGCAACTTCCTCAAGAATTTGTAAGTCTTCATTCTTTCCAACTGCATTAGATTTTTTATTAGTCGTATCTGTTAATTAGAATTGTGGTTTAGGAGCTGCAAATATGCATAGTTAATAGATAGAGGTTTAGTTGGGTATTAGTGGATATATTGTGGTTTAGGAGCTGCAAATATGGTTTTATGACTGGGTTCTACGTGATGATTTGGTTACTGTTTCACCAAATTCAACCAACTTCTTGATACAACTAGCTGCAAATATGGTTTGACACAGTGAGGATGCCTTCTAAATTAGTTTGATAGATGTGACTGAGCTCCTGGGACAAACTGAAGTCACCAGAAGGGTTGTCCTGAACCTAGTAAAAGATTGGACCAATCTCATGAGTAAGATCAGTAACTAATAGTGCTTGAATGGCAAGAATTGCATCCTATAGTTGACTGCCAAAACTCTGTTTTGGAACAGTACCAGTTAAATTTTTGCAAGTACGGATGCTTGAATGCATAATATAGCATGTATTATGAACATGTTGGCATTGTAATGACTGGATATTATTGTATTACCTGCATTTTCATTCCATCCTCAGAAACCCACAGATAGGGATTAGACTTTGTTAATATTTGGATATTATTAGCTTACTGCATTCTCAGGGGAGTTTGGGTAAGCTTATTATTGGGAATTACTGGCTTATTAGCTTACTGCGTTCTCAGGGGTGTTACTGCAAGCTAACTTTTTAGGCTTATTAGGTTATCGCATCTTAGTAAAGCTATCAAGTTCTTTTTGTGTCAAGTCAAAAACAGTAGCTTATATTACAAACTTTTGAGAAGCTCTTTTGGTGTGGCTTCTCGAGCTTATATTACAAATTTTGGATGACACTAGTGGTATCAAGAAGTCGGTTGAATTTAGTGAAACAGAAGTTAATCTTTTTTTTTTTTGGTTTTGTTTTGCAGTGATGATTGACTTCGTAGCGTAAGGGGGGCAACATGACTTTAAAACATTGAGTTGAGCATACTGGAAAGACACTCTTTTCTTTTCCCATAGATGTGTTTTGGTTACATTAGACGGTTTATACATGTAATGAAGATGTACCTTGTATGATTTATGATGTATCATGAAATCATGCGGAATGACATTAATGCTATTGTTTACATATCCTGTTTTGATACATTCATTTTGAAATAGCAAATTATTTATTATATGTGTGTAAAATATTGTATCTATGGCTAATGATTATTAGACTCATATATTTTCACAAAATAGTGACGACATATATCTTGTCAACGTATTTTACATTTGTGGCGACCTTTTATGGTCAATCGGGAAAATTATTGGCGACTTACTTAGCTGTTAGTGACAAACTTTGTGACGAAAAATGCGTCAAAAATTTATTGACAACTCGATTTTGTCACATAATGGCTTTTTGCATTTTAGATCTCTAAAAAACTTAGTAGCGGACTATTGTGGATGACACGTGGCGACCCGATTTTTAGATCACTAAGTAGGATTTGTGATGACTTTCTGCTGTTAGTGATGAAATACCATTTGTCACTAAAACCACTTTTTCTTGTAGTGTCTTCTTTATGTTTTGATGTGCTTATCTGTGTGTTTAAACAGGTCTATATAGTAGAGGATCCTGATGGTGATTCGAACATGGATGTTCACCATGACATGATTATACCATTGTTTCCTCTATGCACAGCACGGCTTGATTGCCCCATTAAAGGTGGAGAAAAAGGTAAAAAAGGAATGTGATTTCGTTATCTTTAAGAAGTATAGAGTATGTTTCGATACATCTAAGACTACGGGTCACAAAATGACCCATTGTAACCCAAACAGATCATTGATGTTTGTTAGCTTTTAGGAAATTTTATAGCGATGGGGTCGATGGAACACCGAATGAAATATGGGACCTTGATGTTGTCGTGTATTTTCCTTTTTCAATTTTTTAAAGGGTTGTAATTTGTTCAATATTTTAATAGAGTAAATTGCAAAATGGTCTTTGTGGTTTGTTCAAATTGCGTGGGTTAGGTCTTCATCATTTTTCAAAAGTGCACTCAACATTCTTATGGGGAACTTATGGTGCAATTTTGTCTCCAAGACAAAAATAAAGTGACTCTCTTCTTCTTCCTCTTATGACTTTTACCTTAATACAATTTTTTTAAATGACTAAATCTCAGGCAATTCTCACCCTATTATCTTCTTCTTGAACAAATCTTCAACACACTCTGATTCACGAGAGCTATATGAACATACTTACATACAAAAGATCTATAGGTTATGGATCTTTCCTTAAAAGTCAAACCCCAAATTAGAGAAGATTTTGTTGTTTCACAAAAAGCCAAACTCGAAAATTCATCTTCAATATGTCAACTTGCAATTTACTCAAACTATAAGGACGGCTTTTGCAATTTACTCTTTATAAAAGGTTGGTAGTGTATGGTGTGAATGTTTGAATAGACCCTTTGTACTAACTATGTTTAAATTGTTCATTATGTAATTCAATGTTCAAAACACATAATCACTTGAAAAAGAAATTCTTAAACACTAGTATTTGTCTTCATAACTTTAACACTATGTGATATCATTAAATAAATACATATTTTGTATATCGATATCCCCTGTTTATTGCTTATATATTTTTTGCATTTACTTACGTTTTGACACTTAATTACTTTGAATTTGCGTTATAGGTTAGGAAAGGATTATTTTTTGGGTAAAGGGTTTACCCGATAAATGTATTACTCAAAAAAGTGTTTAAATACAATGGATATGGGTGATTCCCACATCTCAACCCGTCACATAGGCGGTGAGACTAACATAACAAAGCAAACTACTTTTATAATGAAGAATGACATTTATACCAGATTACAATTGACTCAACATAACATAAAAAATAATTTACTTCTTCTTTCGACCGCGAACCTTGATATCCCAAGCGTCACAAAAAGCTTGTTGATTTTCAGAGATACCATGATCATCGTACAAATCCTCATATGGATCATAAT
The DNA here is from genome assembly GCA_910596185.1 of Chrysanthemum makinoi. Classification (NCBI taxonomy): domain Eukaryota; kingdom Viridiplantae; phylum Streptophyta; class Magnoliopsida; order Asterales; family Asteraceae; genus Chrysanthemum; species Chrysanthemum makinoi. The sequence goes on along the minus strand of OU343216.1, from coordinate 32,968,247 downwards.
CCTCATCCACTATTTCCTTCCATTGTTCATACAAGCTGTTGATCCCAATTCCACTTCTACTTCCCGATGCTAGAAACTTTTCAGTTTCATTTTCAACTTTCTCCACCTCACATTCGCTATCATCACTAGTGTCCACATCTTGCTGTACCTTGCTGCGTTTCAGGTTCCTTACCCGGTTGGTTTATTCACCTCAAAGACAGTGTCAAATTCATTCATTAGTAAATCATATTTATTTGACGTATTAACCACATTATTGGAACACTAAACATTTTTCCTTGCCACCTTTGGATATATTATCATTACCTTGTATCCTTACACAATAGGCGATGCTAGAGTCTTAGAAGTAGTCGTTTTTTTTTCCTATGGTCGATATTGGAGCTTGGAACCCACACTTAGACCAGCCTTAGAACCACCTTCGATTAACATTCTTCCCATTATTACTCTATTACCCATTAACTTGAAAATTATCATTCGAACTTCCCACAACTTGTTTAATAAATGGGGCCAAAACAACTATATTTTTTGGACATTGATCAATAGTATGCCCAAAAATCTTGCATGAATTACAAAGAGGTGGCTTCCATTCATGTTCTACTCGTACAATTTCTTTAGAAAACCCCAAGCCATCAAGTAGAGGAATAACAATTGTCAAATTGTCCTTTAAGTCATCTTTAGCCCGAATCTCAATGAAAGCACGAGCGACATTACTACGACCCCATACACATTGTGCTCAGAAGAAATCAAGCATTTTGGAGTACCAATCTTTGTCGCAATAAGGATTGAACCATAATTCGAAAATGCAGCCAAAGGAACGTCATGAAGTTTAACCCACACCCGAATCATGGTTAAATCTTCGCTTTTTTGGGGTAAAGGTCAAAAGACCCGGTAAATATATTACTCCAAAAAACGTTTAAGTACAAAGGATATGGGTGAATCCCATATCTCAGCCCGTTACATAGGCGAAAAGCATACATAACAAGATACTTCCTATTCTCTATATAAGAAAATAAACCACTACTCAAAATATAACATTAGAATCCTATAGAGATAACATTACTTCCTACCAAGGCCTTGGAGCTTGATACCATACGTGTCATAATAGGCATCCAAATTTCCTAGAAGATAGTAAACCTGATCCGCATAGTTATCATAATCATAGTCATCATAGTCATCTTCTCGATCATGACCACCACCAAATAGGTTACTCGACTCATCAAAAGTGTTCACAACCTCCTCATCATCACTATCAGAATCCACAATCTACCCTACCTTAGTGAATGGGTTAACCCTCTTAGTAGAAGTAGCCGATAAATCCTTATTATAACCCCTGATAAGCAACCTTTTAATAGGATTACCATTATCATCAAGTCATCAACAAGAGTAGCTTATCATCCATGGTTTAAGAATTATTGGGATGTTGCGAATTATCCATTGAACACCTTCAAGCACATTCTCCATGCCCTTTTTCGAATCAAATTTGAAAGAAAAAGAACCATTTTGCATTCATCATTACCTTCATAATACTAGCCCAAGCATTTTGTACATAATACTCCTCAACTGGGAAGGCAATTCTTTTACCAATAAAATAGCCATAGAGAGTATTTTCAAACCTACGATCATAGCTTCAACAACCTTACTAGGGATAGCAAGATCGGTACCATCACACATGTTCTCAGCTTCCAAAGGACGTAAACTAGCTTTAATCTTCCTCGTTTAAGAACTTGTTGCACTAGCATACTAAACCAGCTTCAGAGTCGAGACACTAGTTGGGTCCACATTCCTCTTAATAGCATGATGAGCATACGGATCATTAACCTTCGAAGGACCATTAGACGAGATTGGGTCACGTTCATGAACACACGACTGATTTTTCCCTCCAGATTTCATTGGCTTTCCATCATCATCCAAGAACACAAATTTGCTTTCTGGTATTAGCTTTTCATAGTTTCGAATCTTAGCATCTAATGAGACATTCGTGTCTTCCTTACTGTTATTAATAGCACCAGACGTCTCAATAGTTTGTTCCAAGTGTATGTTACTAGCAGTAACCATTTTCGCCATATTCATAGATGTATTCACAGCAATCACACCCTTTTCTACTTGACACCCCTCCTTTCCGGACTCAAAAAATCCCTCTCCATAATCTTACATACGTCCTGTAAACCCTAGCACAACAGCAATACCAAAGCAATCAGGTAAAACCCTAAGCGATTAAGGTTTGAAATCAACAACACTTAACTCACAAAAAAGACAGAAACCCTGGAAGCAACTAAGGTTTGAAAGCAACAACACTTAACTAACAAAAAAGGAGTACTGGATCAAAGACACGGAATGTGCAATAATCAAGTGAAGAAACGGCGAAAGTTGAAATCAAATTTAGGTGATTCAAGTGGCCATGAAAAAAGATATCTACAACTTTTGTATTTTGAGCTAAGCCTAAAAATCCACCAAAATAATTCAAATTTAGAGAGATACTAAGTATCCAAAGGAAATGGATCTAATGATCCATGTCGATTAGGAAAAAATCTATATAAACAAACCCTAACACGACCCATTCTAAGCCCCCACTTTACATTCGATTTTCAAAGATTTAGAAGCCATTTTCTAGCTATCACTTTGAAGCCGCAAGCATCCAACGATTAAAGAATCAAAAGACTCATAAAAGCTTGTCCACTCGGTTTGCTAACATCTTCGTGTATGAACATGTTTAGCTTATTTGATTTATCCTCCTGTTTAATTGTTTCTGAGATTATGGGCTAAACACCTTAAGTGTTTGCCTAGTTTTTATGAACCTCATATCTTAAGCCTTGGAACCCATGATAGATCATCATTATTGAGATACAAGTGGAGGCTAGGCTTCCTCTAGATGCATATTTATACATGAGGACCTTCTCGTTGCTCTCATCACAAGATACTGTAACAATGAAACAATATTTGCATGCTTGTAAAGGAAATAATCTCTTTCTAAAACTCGGGGTTTCCTTGTCCACTTGAACGATTTAAACGCTTTAAAGCAACAATAGAACGACACTCATGATCGTCGAGTTTTCCCTTGTATACTTTCTCGCCCCTCCTTTACCGATACAATTTGCATCATCGAAGTTGTTGGTTGCTGATTTGATAGTTTCTAGTGTTATTTTGGGGTGTTCAAAGTCAAACTGTGTTTTTGGTACATGTACTTCGTGTTTTTGTTCACTTAGCTCACCAAACTTTTGGAACATGATATTTAAGATCACTTCTGAAACACGTCACCATTAAACCAAGTGATCTGAAAATTAAACTTTCATATAAGTTGTGAGTTTTGTTGGGTACAAAGTAAAAAGTTTTTAAAGTAATTTTTTTTTTCTTTTGTTGTTTAACGGTAATATGATATAAACAACCTAGCAAGTAGCAAGTAGCTAGGAAATATGATATATATATATATATATATATTTATTTATTTATTTTTTTAATGTCTATTGCTAATTCAATTATAAGAGAAGAGCTTTACATCACTGAAAAGAAGCTCGAACTTGGCCTTTAAGAGCAAATGGGAACTCATTTCTATACCGCCATATGACCCAGAGTGTGGCATGCACAACGGCATCAGAGAGGAAGAGAAGGGGAGCTTCTAACATGGCTTTATTCACGAGGTTGAAAACATCATCAATACAAGTTATATTCACGATGTTCCACCAATGCAAGATATCCTTCCATACCTTAACTGCGAGAAAGCAAGTGACAAAAATATGTTCTTCCATTTCTAGAGCATCATCACATTCGGGGAATCAAACTAAGTTCAAGTCAATGCCCATAAAATCTGAGTTCACACGCATGGGTAATCTTTGATCAGCAATCCTCCAAGAAGAGATGCTAACCTTTCAACTTCAGCTTCTGACCTTAAGAGGCGTCTCCGGGCACAAATGAAAGTCAGCCCACTGGGAACTAGCGTGAATGAGACTAATGGAGTGAAAAAGGGGAGGGGTAACTGACGTGAGGTTGAGAGGAGAGTCTTCCATGCACAAAGCAAAGTTGATTTAATTTGTGTCCAATCTGTAACGGCGTGGGAATGATTCGCAAAGCGGACCACCACGCAACCAATTGTCAATCCAAAAACGAGTGGATTCCCCATGGACGGAGCTAGGGGATCCCGTGGGTGCCCGTGGCACAATGGATTTTTGATTTGATGTTAATTTAAGAAAAACATCGATTTTTCTCAAATATATCTAAAATGACCCCGTCCATTGAAATGTGTTTTTAGTCTTATTTAGTTAGCATCTTAAAATAAATTATATTACGCTTAAAAAATTGTGCACCGTCATGTTTGTCCACTTGGCCCCTCTTCAAGTTCGATCTTTTTTCAAACATGGTTGAAAGATTTATAGCATGCTCAATAAACTGGACCACCTCCAAACCAATCTTCAACTTACCAATGCATTGTCTTTAATATATTGGCTTCATTTTATTTGGATTATTCAAATATTCCTTGAGTAATTTGTAAATATATCACAAATAATTACGCCACTCATCCGAGATCAAGTTTCTTACTATTTTGGGTCATCTGCACACATGTTTTTTTGACATAAGTTAAAGAGTAAACTACACCATTCGTCCTGTGGTATCGTTGATCATCAAGTATCGCCCTTGACCAAAAAATTTGCAACGTTGGTCCTTAATCACAACGTTACTCAACGTTGGTCCTTACCCAATGGTGTGACTAACGGAAGGTTTATTTAAGAGGAGGGTATATTTGTCTTTTCCCACCCACAAAGTGCACCCGTGACATTTATAGAATGAGATAAGTATCTTCTCTCATCCTACCGTCACATTTCCGCCAACCCTCCACGCCGCCACCCTCCCGCCACTACCATCTCCACCGCCACTTTCAAGTCCACAAGTCCGAATCGGTTCACAAAGTAAAACACGAAAACACACAGAACTAAACAAAACAAACACCGAATGATTCTTGGAATAAGCTCTCCAATTTAATCAGAAAAATACTTGCTTACAAAAAGCGATATTGAATACATACGACAAACCACAGCTCGGTTTGTATATATATGGAATAGAACATGCTTTCCTAATCCTACTACAATTCTAATATAAATAAAATACTAAAACCGACATTCACCCATGGGTTGGGTCGATGGTCTGCCGCCTCATGAGCTCTGCCGACATTAGCCCAACATTCACCCCCTAATTTCTCGACTTGAGATAGGAGATCTTCAACCCAGTAACTCTTGCATTTCCTTGAACTTAATCCTCGAGAGCTTTCGCCGTAATATCGACGTTGCAAATCACCTCTTACAAACTCAACTTGTACTTGGCCTCTTTCAACACATTCTCGGATGAAATGATAATGTGTGTTTATATGCTTGCTTCTTCCGTGAAAGACTGGATTTTTCATAAGTGCAATAGCCGATTTGTTGTCAACAAATAAGACCACCACTTTCTCTTCCATTCCGGTTATTTCACTCAACAATCCACGTAACCATATCCCTTGACACGCGGCTGAGGTTGCAGCCATGAACTCGGCTTCACAAGACGATAGAGCCACCGTTTTTTGCTTTTGTGAGCACCAAGTGATAGGTGATTTACCTAGATAAAATACGTGCCTGGTTGTGCTCGACCATCATCTTGGTCCATAGCAAAACTACTATCACTAAACCCCACTAACTCCTTGGTTTTCTCTTGGTTGTATCATATTCCAAAATTTAAACTACCTTGGATATACCTTAGTATTTGTTTCACAACTGCCATATGTGATTCTTTTGGTTCTTGCATATAACGACTAACCAAACCAATCAATAAGATAAATCAGGTCGAGTGTGTAGTAAGTACCTTAAACAACCAACTCGTCTGCCTATACAAAGTTGCATCAAACGGTTTTCCTTCCTTATCCAAGCTTAACTTCATTCCAGGTTCTAATGGACATTGAGTAGAATTCGCTTCATGCATCCCAGCATCTTTCAAGATCTTCTTTGCATAGCTTTCTTGACTTATTGAGATACTCGAATCCTCTTGCTTTACTTCAATGCCAAGATAATAGCTCAATTTTCCCAAATCACTCATATCGAACCTTTCTTGCATTTGTCTCTTAAATTCACCAATTTAGCTAAGCTTCGAACCGTTACCAGATCATCTACATAGACCGCAATAATCAAGATTGACTTGTTTGTCTTCTTCACATACACCGCTTGTTCGCGTTGGCATCGTTTGAAAGACATTTGCTTGAGTTCTCTATCAAGTTTTGTATTCCACGCCCTTGGGGCTTGTTTAAGTCCATAAAGCGCCTTTTCAACTTGTAGATCTTCCTTTCTTCTCCTTTCTTCACGAACCCCTCCGGTTGTGTAACAAACACTTGCTCTTTTAGTTCTCCATGTAAAAATGCTGACTTTACATCCAGATGATGTAGCTCCCATGCTTTTTGCGGCCATGAGATCAATAACGTATCGTTTCAATCCGTGCTACGGGCGCAAATACTCGCATAGTCAATTCCTTCCTTTTGAGCATAACCCTTTACTACTAAACGAGCTTTAAACTTATTAATTGATCCATCCTGATTTCTCTTAATTTTGAACACCCACTTTAATCCAATGGGATTAACATTAACCGTAGCTTCAACTAATTCCCATGAATCATTCTTCTCGATAGACTCAATCTCTTGTTTCATAGCAACCATCCACTTGCTTGAGACTTTTGCTTCTTGGAACGTTCTTGGTTCATCATCTTCAATCAAAAGTAGATTTTGATCTTCATTAGCAACTGAGTTTCTTGAACTAGACCCCATAATAAAGTCATTAAATCTAGTTGGCTTAGTTGAAACCCTTGAAGAACGCCTCATAATTGGTTGAGTTTCCGTCACAAGATTAGGGTCATTATCCGCCTCGAATTGAACTTCTTGTTCGGTATTGACCGATTGATTTTCATCAACATCATGATTATTTTCATCCTCTTGATCTTCTCGCTCAACTTCATCGGTCACATCCGGTTAACAAATCCACAACCCGTATCAATAGAACCGTGCCATTCTATAATAAACATACCTGGGTTTAGCTCGTGTTTTCGCTTCAAAGAACATACTTCCGCCAAGTTCCTCATTAAACTCCGCATCACGACATACCACTATCTTTAATTTTGGATTGAATCGAAAACCTTTTGTACTGGCTCGCTTCCGATGTAAATGAGTCGTGTTGACTGCCGTCTAACTTATGTAAATATGGCTTTGTTCCCGTTGCATAAGCCACACATCCAAATACCCTCAAACCCTCCAAGTTAGGCTTTTTTCCTTTGAAAGCCTCGGATGGAGTTTGATTAACTAGAGCTCGAGTTGAAACTCTATTAATCAAGAATGTAGTGTGTCTTACTCCTTCAGCCCACATGTAGTTTGGTACATCTCTTGCAAGATGCTTCTAGTCATTCCCATAAGAGTACGGTTTCGCCTTTCCACGACTCCATTTTGTTGCGGTGCGTAAGGAGCGGTTAGATGTCTTGTTATACCCTCGTTTTCACAAAAGTTGGTAAATTATTTTGAAGTGAACTCACCTCCTCTATCGGTCCTTAGGGTTATAATCTTGCTTCCGACTTCTTCTCAACTAAAGCTTTGAACTTTTTGAAGTATTCAAATGCCTCACCTTTTTCCTTCAAGGTAAAAGTCCACATAAACCGTGAGAAGTCATCAATTAGAACAAATATGTACCGTTTTCGCTATGGATGGTGGAGAAATTGGTCCACATAGGTCGGCATGTATAAGTTGAAGAGGATGTGTTGCCTTAAATTTTGCAGCTTTAGGAAACGCCTTCTTGGTTTGTTTTCCTACCAAACAAGATTCACACAACTTGTTCTCTTGATGAATTATTGGCAACTTTTCAACCATGCCCTTCCTTGCCATTAATTCCATCGTCTCAAAATTAATGTGACCCATCCTAGCATGCCATAACCAAGCATCATCTTCCATCTTTGCTTTGAGACACACCGGACTTCCAACTTGGAGCTTAATCTTGTAAAGTCTATTACTTGTTCTAGGAACCTTCATCAAAAGCTTGCCATTTGAGTCATGCGATAGTAAGAAGGTTACCTTTCATACGAATGTCACATCCGCCTTCGGTAGCTTGCCCAAGACTAATTATGTTTCTTTTTAGCTCGGGTAGGTAATAGATTCAGTGATTAACCCTGCTCTCCGCTTTCCCTTCAATGATTATCGAACCCTTTCCTTTTATCTCGATGTAGGAGTTATCACCAAACTTCACTCTGCCAGAGATATTCTCATTCAACTCCAAAAAGTATTCTCGGATCCCCGTCATGTGATTACTTGCTCCATTATCCAAATACCAAGTGTCTTCCTCGTTTGGCTTAGTATTCAATTGGTTTGGGATAATCTTTTCTTCATTCAAGAAAACTACTTGAACGCTTTTCATCATAAAAAGTGTTGGGTCATCATCATCCTCCGTTTTCAAAGGTTTGCTTTATGCTTTCTTTTGTTCATCGCGTTTCAATTAGAAGCAAAGTGACCATATTCATCACATCTAAAGCATTGAATCTTTGAAAGGTCTCGACTTTTGTTCTTCTTTTATCCCGATATTCCGGAGTTGTTTTGGTTTCCACGGTTGTGGTTATTAGCTTGACCACTACCACGAGATTTGTTTTGAGAAGAAAAGTTTTGACCTTTATCGTTGCCACCGAGGAATTCCTTCCTCGACCTTTCTTATCATATCTTTCAGCCCTTCCGAACATCAACTTGCCTTGATCTTCAGAAGTGGTGTCAACACCCTTCATTCTTCCTTCAAAATCTTTCAACCTTCCAATTGCTTCTTGAAAAGACATAGTATTCAAGAAATTGTTCTATTGAGGCAACAATTGCAACATACCTATCCTGAACGGATGCAAGTAGCTTCTTAACAAGTTTCTTGTCTTCATAAATTGTTCCCAAGCTATTGACTTCAGTTACAATTTTGCCCAACCTAGCCTCAAAGTCATCGATTGATTCGTTAACTTTCATCTTTAAAGATTCAATTCGTCTCCAAGGTTTGCAACCTTGCGTCTCAACCCGATCAACACCCATACCTGGTCTTCAAAGCTCCCCAGATTTCTTTGGCTGTGTTGAATTGTGAAACCTGAAAAACAAGTTCTTCGGAATCGCCTGAAAAGTAACGAACCGCCATGTGATCTTGCTTAGCAACAACTTGTGTTCCTTCCCGTTCCGCATCGGTATTCCATGGACTCGAATACCGCTTTAACTCTTATTGCCCATATGTTATAGTTCGTGCTTGTTAACATTGGACATTGAAGAGCCGTTTTAGAATGTTCAATTGGTGGTTGACTCGACTCGCCTTGCACCATCCTTCTTGAACGCCTTTTGTAAGTTACCGGTGTAGTTGGATTGTCTTCCAGCCCTAGAACAAGCTTGTTTTACTTCTTGCCTAAGTAAACCAAGTGTAAAGTTTGAAACTTTATCGACTTCTTGCTTAAGTCGAAACCTTGTAAAAAACCCTTGTGATCGATTGTGGAAACCTTCGTGATAGTCGCATCGCTTGAAACCTTCTGTGATCGACTTTGGAATCCTTCGTGATCGAACTTTGGAAACCCTTCCGTGATGGTCATTGCTTGGAAACCTTCTCAGATCGAATTTGAAACCTTCGTGATAGTCGATCGCTTCAACTCCGCTCTTGATACCAATTCAAGTCCACAAGTCTCAATCGGTTCACAAATGTAAACACGAAAACACACGGGAACTAAACAAACAACAAACACCAATGATTCTTGGAATAAGCTTCCAATTAATCGAAAAATACTTGCTTACAAAACCGATATTGAATACATTCTCGACAAACCACGTTTCGGTTTGTATATATAGGGAATAGAACATGCTTTCCTAATCCTACTACAATTCTAATATAAATAAAATACTAAAACCGACATTCACCCATGGCTTGGGTCGATATCGCCGCTGCCCCATGAGCTCGGGTCAGACATTAGCCCAACACTCCTCTCACCACTCACACATCGGCAAGAATCTCAATTGCCACCACTTTTCTTTTGTTGATGATAAGAGCGCCGTGTCGCTTGAGGGTTTAGATCGAGACAAAGGAGTCACGTATGGTATTGGTATAAGAGTTTGTTAGTGATTTTGGTTTGTATAGATAAGAGATTTGTTCGTACGCTTGTGTTCACCTTCTCCTTGCCGCTCTCTTTTCATTCTTTTCGCCTCGGGTAAGATGAACGCCTAAAGTTCGCTTCTACTATTTTTCTTTGTTAAAACCATTACAAATTGTTGTTTAACGCTGTGGAATTTAAAACTATCTTAAAAACATTTTGTTCCTGTTTTGTGTGGTCTCGTGGATATGGAGATGGTTAAAGCAGTTTAAAACATTTTTGTTAAAGCTTCGTGTGGTATAAATAGTATAATGATGGTGTCGGATTGGATTTGGATGTGCTATCGAGTTGTGCCTTTGGATTTGTTGGTTTTGGTTGTGTTAGCTTGGTTTTGCTCATCCTTGCCTCGCTAACCTCGTATGGTGCGTGTCTTGGTCTCGATCACCAGAACGATAATGAGGTTGTTGGTTGATATGTTTGGTAACGGGTCAGATTTTAACCCCGCTTTGTTTTGTCGGGTCGAATGGTTTTGGCCTTGGTTTTGTTATAATCTAGCTATTTTTCCGAATGGATCAAAACTGTTGTTGGCATTCTATTCGTGTGGTCAAATAAACAAGATTAGTGTAAAAGTAAGTTATAATGTGGCATTTGTTGAATTACTTTGTCATGGGTGGGAAAAGACAAATATACCCTCCACTAAAATAGGCTTAACGCCCGCTAGTCACACCAGTTAGGGTGAGGGACCAACGAGTAACGTTGCAGCTTAAGGACCAACGGTGCAATTTTTTGGTCAAAGGACGATACTTGATGGTCAACGTATACCACAAGGACGAATGGTGTAGTTTACTCTAAGTTAAATTTAATGAATATTTTTGTTTCTCTATGTTTTAATAACATGTATACACGAGATTTTAGTATAAAAACTAATTTAATTCATAACGATATTATAAACACTATTATATTTAAACCGTAGTTCAAGTCTAATTTACTTACTTGCATACCTCACTACCCATGCATCACCTTGATGTTTATACCCCATACGTATACAGAGTTTTAGTATTACGATCAAATTAATAATAATAATAATAATAATAATAATAATAAT
>OU343216.1:32872492-32956971 GCA_910596185.1 Chrysanthemum makinoi | reverse complement strand
ACTTTTTGCATTCCTGAACTGATGTGCGGGATCTGAACTACTTGAAGGCACAATTATTGTTCCCTTTCTTAAACTGGGCATAGAATGGTTTGGATGCTTGGCACTAGGCATAGAGACAATGCATCACAAAACTCTAAAACCATGACAAAGTAGGCGTATAAGAATGTAGAGCCGAGAGTTCTAGTGAGAGAAAGGAAAAGAGTTGGGAACTATAGTGAGAGAAAAGAAAATATTATTATGAGCTCCAACTCTCTACCTTGGGAGGTAGAGAGTATTTATAGTCTTACATAAAACGCCACACAACGGGCTGTGGATCAGGCATACAGTGGGTAAAGACCCGTCCGTCCTCCACGGTGTTACTTAACAAAATACTACTTAACATAAAATAACTATGACTATGAGCTTTCTAACGATTACATATACTTGAGGTGACCGACTCTTTTATACCTGGAATTTCTAATTCCTAACAATCTCCCCCTAAGGGAGGTCACCTCAAACATATACTAAAATTACATTGAATACAAACAGATATGACATTAACAATTGTTCTTGCATTCTTGATGTAGTACTTTGCTCTGAAGCTCGTAGTCATTGATTCTTCTCATTGCATGTTAGGTTACTCTAGAAGGAGGTCTTTTACAGATCCACGTGATAATAAATTTGAGCAAGCTTTTGAGATCATCAGCTACTGAAAATCTCTGAGACATTCATTGTGGTGTTGGTTCTATGTGATGTTGTGACATTCGGACTGACATGCTCACATTCTGGATCATGATATCTTCTCATCAGAGTAGCGGAAGCTTTAGTTGATTCATGATATTGGCAGCAGCGTAGCAGAAGCATGGAGTGGAAATATCAGAGTCATTGATGCACTAATCATGATTTCTTTTTAGATGAATGTGTTAGGTGAGCATGCGGCTATGGATTGACCGCTTCATTCTGATCAGCTGCAAACGTCGGGGTGTACCTGCATAAGACAGTTAGCAATAAAGCGCCCGAAAGTGTCTTTGATCACTTTCGATGAATTGAGGTATACAGCCCATGGTTCCCCGTTGATCAGTACAAGTACTGCCTGTGATCAGGTATAATTCCGAAGAATTTCCTTGACTGTGTTTCGCAGCTGCTCTAGCTGTTCTCAAACCGGAACGTCTCAAAGAAGACAACACGGAGTGAGTGAACCAGCGAATTTACGTCCACTGATTGATGAAAAGAGATTTGAAAAACAATCGTGTATTGCTCAATAGAAATTGTTTTTGCAATATAACGAAGGTTTTAATGAAAATCAATTATCAATCATAAAACACCTTTTGATTTGAAAAATTAGTACACGGTCGACATGCTAATGAAAAGAGTTTTAAAGCACAAAGACCGGTTTTTCAAAGGTATCCGTCAATCCATAACCTGAACCAGGATTGATTCAAAAGATTGAATCACCCAATTGTTTCTGTTCAGTTGTCACATGGTTGATCAGTATAATAGATCTCACATGCCACCTACCAGGAGCTTGTTAGATGTTGGCTCCAGAAGGCTTTCCATCCTCACAGTGAATATGTAAACACATCACTCAGATGTTCTGGCAATACCACAAGGATAATGCGTAGGACTCAAGATATAATCTCTCTTTCCACATTGTGTAAAACAGAGAGTCTTCATTGAAAGTGTCCTAATGAGATTTATTGATGATCTCGTGGCACTAGACTCAATTTGTGCATATTTGGATCCTATATCGGAGACTAGGGAGAGGGTCTCCTCCTTCAATATCAACAATCTCTAAGAGAAAGTCGATAGATAATGTCGGTTCCCCGTGAGAATGAAACAAGTCCTTTTAGAGGAACTTGAGTGGTTTGGAAAGTTGAAGTGCAGTGCGTCACTGGGTCCATGACGTCTTGTCTTCAATACCGATGTTACCATCAGTAGCATATGAATTGAACCCGGTTTCTGCCCCTAAGGTTGAATAAATGGAGGGCTATTTGTTTTCACCCTTTTCTCATTCACTTCTTTTTAATTCTTCAACCCCTTCAGTGCTTACCGAGACTTCATAGCTAGAACCTTGTTGGGTTTATTCCAGTACTAGCTCAGTCTCAGTCCGCACTCTTCCCATATCTCATTTTTCTCCTTTTATCATCATACCTAAGAACTCTACACTAACTAGTGGATAGTCCCTGGTAGATCCCTCCGGTTCTGGCGGATCATGGGAACACATACCTAACTTATCGTCCTTATATCACCATACATAATGTAAAGTTGGTCGGTCTTTTTGGTATTGTTCATCTGCCATAGGAACCAATTGAAAATCATTTGAAAATCAATCCAGATACTTATGATATTTTATCAAAGCATTTTGTACCTGAATTGTTTTTGATATTTTTAGAATAAGTGCTCCCCCTCAACATGTGCATCAAATGTTTGAAATCGTTTTGCACACGGAGGCAAGAGGAAGAAATTACTTCTTTGATTACCATTTTTCTAAAAGATATCAACATCACTTCCCTAACCAAGACAAGTAGATAAAGCATTTTTGGGAAGGATGATGTTTTCATAAGTTTTGCTCCCCCTCAATATATGCCTCAAGATTTGAAAAGAGTTTTGCACATACTAGAGGGAACCTGCACATTGAGATAAGTGATCACGTTTCAAATCATAGGTTTAAGATAGATGCTCCCCCTCAACATGTGCATGGAAAATTTGAAATCGTTTGTCACATGTTGTCACACCCCCAATTTACCTGTTTTGCAGCGGAATGGAATTCCTGGGGGCTTGACTGTCATAGCACCACATCACAGTTATATTGAACGACCTAAAGTGTCGTTTTATAAACACATCGTTGGATATTTCATAAAAACATTCAGAGTACAACATCGGTCCCAAAAGGTTTTCAAAGTTTGCGGGAATACAAATATAATACAAATCCAAACGATGTTTTGAAATAAAGTGCCATAATGGACATAATGTAAGTCGACGCCGCGACTCAAAATGTAGGTCCCTAAACCATGTCATGATGCGAATGCCTCAGTTACCTGAAAATACATTGCTAAAAACGGTCAACAATAATGTTGGTTAGAAATCATAGGTTTATGTAAATGTTTTATACGACTACACAAGTATCTATCATTCATGACCATCAAGTCACGTAAAAATAATGTTACAATTGCTCTAAGCCCATGACCCCGAAACTAGACTGTTCAATCATGTATGCCCCTGCAGAGTGTTTGCCAGACAACTCCGTAATGTGATCAAATGAAATGCATCCGTTTTCCTGGTTGGGATTCACCCACCCGGATGGAGGCGTCACCCTCGATAGATCTATCCACTCATCCTCGCTTCAAAGATTAACGGTTCATGTTCAAGTAATGGGGACTTTCAAATTGGCCAATGCGGTAACTTAAGCAATGTAATGAATTTAACATACTTGGTATCGTACAAAGAAAATGTAGTGCAATGTATTCTCCCCCGTGGGTTTGAAAATATTCGAAAGCATGTAAAACGGGGCTATGAAAACTCACTTGGATAATCTGGAATAATGGCAAAAGTGAGTACACCGAGGTTTAATGTGATGCGTTAACCGGGACCTATTATCAATGATATGATATGTCATGAGTTGCAATGTAATGTTATGCATGCACATGATATGTTATTTATACCATTTACGAGTTTTGAAAATATTACACATCGTCGAAAAAATACTCTTTTGACGTCTTGACCAATCAAAAATCACTTTACCTGTTTTTACGTCAAAATGTCATCCTACAATGGTTTTATAATGATTTTTAGAGAAATTTTCACTTTTCGTCGCAAAACAATGTCGTCGGAAAAATCATGAAATTACCAAAAATGGCTTTGGAAAACTAGTCGTAAAACAATGTACGTCGATCGTTAGAGAACGAACTCGACGGTTTTGGAAAGTTTGTATCGATATCTAGGAGTTTCAGTTCAGGATTTTCGTCCAAAGGTCTCGATCATAAATAATAAGGTTAAAGATGGTGGTTTTTGGCTAATTGTGTGCAGAAAATTAGTTACGGCAAGTTTATGAAAAAGTGCATATCTTTGTCGTTTCAAATCCGTTTTCTACGTATAATATGTCCTTAGCTTCGTATCGAAGTAAACTAATATATTTTTGATAAGTCGAAATAATTTGGGAAGCTTAAGGCTCGTTTTTGACCCGAACAAACTAAAAACTGCATGCTGAAATTTCAGAAAACTATAATTTTCGTCGTCAAACTTCAAAAATCCATAACTTCTTCGTTATAAGTCCGTTTTTATCCGTTCAAGCGGCCACGGATTCGTTTTAAAGTATATTTTCTAAAAATCAAGGCCAAAGTGTCGTGCCTACTGTCGGATTTTCCAGAACAAAACAAGACAGAACACAAAATATACTTATCGAAAATAGTTTTTCTCGGACAAAACCTATTCTATTCCCTTCAAATCAACTCCAAAACTAATCTAATCTACCATACACCTTCTTAGGGTGTCATGGGTTCCTAATCACCATCAAGACCAACCAATACCAAGGGAATATTTATAGGATGACCATATATATATAGTTAACTCTAAAATCATGAAATAAATGGTATAAATCACATATCATGCATAAAAGCTCCAAAAATGAAAAGAAACATATGAAAATGAAAAGGAAACTTGAAAATGATAAGAATATGCTTACTAGTGATAATGAAGAGGTGTAGGTAACAAGGATTAACTTAAATATCCTTGGTTTTAATTTCAAAACCATATAAAGGATATAACTAGGTTGATAACACTTGATTTTGCAAAACTCTTGATCCCTTGGCACCTTGATGTTGTGACCGGTTTTTGAGAGCCAAAAAGAAGAGAGAAATGTTTTTCTTAACACTGGTGAAAATGAGAAATGAATGTGTAAATGATAAGTAACAAGTAAGACTTTATGTTTAACCAAAAACATTTACAATCACAAGCCATATTCAATCAATAACTACAACCCCTCTAGGGCCGGATTTTAGGGGCTCTTGTCCCCAAAATATATAATATTTTTTTTTTTTTTTAAATCTATACTTGTATATATTTTGTATAAACTTTGACAAAAGTGTAAGAAATATGTAAGTATTAATCATTTATAAGGTAAATGGTAATTTTTGGTGCAAGTAAGTTTTTAATAAGTCAAAATAGAATGTAATGAGATGATAAAAATTGTAAAAATACTTTCCTTGTGAAATTTGAGTGATAAAATAATTTATCGTATAATTTTTAAGAAACGTGTCGTCGTAATTTAACTTTAACGATTTATGTACCAAAAATTTCAAAACACTAGGAATCTCAAATATAGTTTTTATAAACTAAATGTAAGTTTAAAAATACCTCGGGATCATTTTTGAAAGTATCGGGTTAAATGTTAAAATAAAAACTCACGCGATAAAGATTATTAAACATAAAAAATTACGCGTAAAAATGAAATGAAATGTCGTGAATGAATTTATGAGATGCACATGATGTCAATGAAATGTAGACTAATCATAGTCCATATGAAATGTACGTGATGTCATGATCATGAATTCGCCGCTAACCTCCAAGGTTACGCGAATTTGAAACAAGTAAACCAAGTTTACTATAAAATGTTGAAATAATGAGACATGAATTGTGTCGAGAAATGACCTGAAAGTACGATTGCACCATTCGCCCATCAAAAGGATTCAGTCCTGAATTCAATCGTTGTTAGGTCTAACGGGTCGGCGAAAAGATGGAACTTGCGTCGCATCTGGTCTTCCCGTTTCCAAGTAAACTCAGGACCTCGTCGAGAATTCCAACGAACTTTCACAATAGGGATACGACTCTGTTTCAACTGCTTGACCTCGCGGTCCATGATTTCTACAGGTTCTTCCACAAAGTTGAGTTTGTCATCAAGCTGAACTTCGTCCAATGGAATAACGAGCGATTCGTCCGAAAGACACTTCTTCAGGTTTGAAACGTGAAACGTGTTGTGCACATGACTGAGTTCTGGCGGAAGATCAAGACGATAAGCTACAGGACCAACTCTGCTCAAAATCTTGAATGGTCCAATGTATCTCGGGTTCAATTTCCCACGCTTTCCAAATCGTACCACGCCCTTCCAAGGCGATACTTTCAACATAACTTTGTCTCCCACTTGAAATTCCAAATCCTTGCGTCTAACATCCGCATAACTTTTCTGTCGACTCCTTGCAGTTCTGAGTCTATCACGAATTTGAACAATCTTTTCCGTGGTTTCCCGTACCATTTCTGGACCAGTAAGTTGTGCGTCTCCTACTTCGGCCCAACAAACAGGTGATCGGCACTTACGACCATACAGTGCCTCGAATGGTGCCATCCTGATACTGGTGTGATAACTATTGTTGTACGAGAATTCAATCAATGGCAAATGGTTAGCCCAACT
Source organism: Chrysanthemum makinoi (assembly GCA_910596185.1). NCBI lineage: Eukaryota > Viridiplantae > Streptophyta > Magnoliopsida > Asterales > Asteraceae > Chrysanthemum > Chrysanthemum makinoi. Next base: position 32,950,589 of record OU343216.1, on the reverse strand, counting down.
ATTTCCAAAATCAATAACACTGCTCTGCAGCATATCTTCTAGCGTTTGAATGGTCCTTTCACTCTGACCGTCAGTTTGTGGGTGATATGCTGTGCTCATCTCTAATCTGGTTCCGAATGAATCTTGCAATGAATTCCAAAAGTTTGAAGTGAATCGACTATCTCTGTCGGAAATGATAGAAATTGGTGCTCCGTGCCTCGAGACTATTTCCTTGACATAAAGTCTAGTGAGTTGCTCCATGGAATAAGTCTCTCTAATCGGTATGAAATGGGCTGATTTGGTAAGGCGATCAACAATTACCCAAATAGCGTTGTAACCTCCCGATGTCTTAGGAAGTTTCGTAACAAAGTCCATTGTAATGCGTTCCCATTTCCATTGAGGAATTTCCGGTTGTTGGAGTAAACCTGAAGGCTTCTGATATTCGACTTTCACCTTAGAGCAGGTAAGGCATTCGCTAACGTAAGTGGCAATCTCCGCTTTCATGTTCGGCCACCAATAAAGCTTCTTAAGATCTTGATACATCTTATCCGATCCTGGATGAATAGAATACTTTGACTTATGCGACTCATGCATAATCAATTCTCGTATTCCGCCATACAATGGAACCCACATTCTATTCTTGAAACATAATACTCCATCTGCTCTCTTCACAAAACCATTTGCGCTTTCGGGCATACCATAAAGCTTTTCACTTGGTCGATTTTCCTCCTTAAGTGCCTCGACTTGTGCTTCGTGGATTTTCGATGGTAGAGGAGAAATAATCGTCATTCCCAATGATCGAACTCTTAAAGGTTTAGGCCTCTCTTTCCGACTAAGAGCATCAGCCACAACATTGGCTTTTCCCGGGTGATACTTGATTTCACAATCATAGTCGCTGAGTAACTCCAACCAACGACGTTGGCTCATATTAAGCTCCTTCTGATCAAGAATATATTGCAAACTCTTGTGGTCGGTAAACACTGTGCACTTTGTACCATAGAGGTAGTGTCTCCAAATCTTGAGCGCGAAAACTACGGCTCCTAACTCGAGATCATGAGTTGTGTAGTTCTTTTCATGAGTCTTAAGTTGTCGAGAAGCATACGCTATCACCTTCTCGTTTTGCATTAAAACAGCCCCAAGTCCTTTATGCGAAGCGTCGCAATATACAACAAAGTTCTCAATGCCTTCGGGTAGTGCCAAAATTGGCGCACCGCAAAGCTTTTGTTTCAACAACTGAAAAGCAACTTCTTGTTTCTTTCCCCACTCGTACTTCTGGTTTTTCTGTGTCAACTTGGTCAAAGGTCTCGCTATCTTTGAAAAACCTTCGATGAACCTTCGGTAATACCCTGCTAGTCCTAGAAATTGTCGAATTTCTGTAGGATTCGTTGGAGTAGCCCAATCTTTTACGGCTTCAATCTTTGCGGGATCAACTTGTAGTCCATGACTATCAATGACGTGACCAAGAAATTGCACTTTGTGATTCCAAAAATCACACTTCGAAAATTTGGCATACAACTTCTCATTTTTGAGTAGCCTTAAAATCATCCTTAAATGCTCTTCGTGCTCTTCTTTGCTCTTGGAGTAGATCAATATGTCGTCGATGAACACTATAACAAACTTGTCCAAAAACGGCTTACAAACTCTATTCATGAGATCCATGAATACCGCCGGTGCATTAGTCAATCCAAACGGCATCACCTGAAACTCGTAATGACCGTAACGTGTTCTAAACGCTGTTTTCGGAATATCTTCTTCCCGAACTCGAACTGATGATACCCGATCGAAGATCAATCTTGGAATAAATACTTGAACCTTGCAACTGATCGAACAAGTCATCAATTCTGGGGAGTGGGTAACGGTTCTTCACCGTTAACTTGTTCAACTCTCGATAATCTATGCACATTCGGAAGGATCCATCCTTCTTCTTCACAAACAAGACCGGTGCTCCCCAAGGCGAGGAACTCGGCCTAATGAATCCTTTGTCTAGAAGTTCTTGCAATTGACTAGACAATTCTTGCATTCGGATGTGCTAGACGTACGGTGCTCGCGCAATCGGTGCAGCTCCGGGCACTAAGTCAATATGAAATTCTACTTGACGTGCCGGTGGACGTCCCGGTAAATCCTCGGGAAATACTTCAGAAAATTCACCAACTAGTTACTCTTCAAGTCCTTCTCCTCCGACTTTTTCTCGGGTACATGAGCTAAGAAAGCAAGACAACCTTTCTTAATGTACTTCTCCGTTTTGATGCACGATATGATACTAATTCTGGTTCCACTTCGTTCCCCACGAATAATCAAAGTTTCGCCGTTGTAGGGAAGATGAACTACTTTCTCATCACAAATGATCTTTGCGCGATGCTTAGATAACCAGTCCATGCCGATGACGACGTCGAAACTACCAAGCTCTACGGGCATGAGGTCTATGTTGAAGGGATGATTAAGAAAATTGAATGTTGTCACAATTCTCATTTTCCGGTCATTTCTCATACTCCATATTCATCATTTCTTAACTATTCGTACATGGTTTTGCATTTTTCAATAAACGTTATCGCGTAAACATTATTTTTGAACAATTGATTCAATACTTCCAAAAATTTTTCCAATATATTTTTATACTCATATTAAGTCTATAAAAATATTATTATTAGTTTAACCGGTGTTTTAAATTTTTTTTTTCGTATATAAATTGTTATATTTATATAAATCACGACGTTTTCTTAAATTCAACCCGATAAATAATTATTCACTCTACTCTTTCAAGAAATGTATTTTTATAATTTTTATGACCTAAATATATTTTATCTTGACCCGTGAAATTTATTTTTATCTAACGCTACATTAAATATTCAAATGTGTATACAACTTACTAATCTTATTTAACAATACTACAAGTTACTACTATCCTCAAATAACTTTACTTCTACTACATTTATACATTTACATATAGAATAATATTGTATATGTATCATTAATACATGATCAACTAGATTTCAAGATCTTACTTTATATATGTCCTACACTCCAAAGACTTTCTCACTCCACTCACACAACCAATATTCAATGTTAGTCAAGTCTTCTCTCTTCTCCTTCTTCCCTCATAAATCCGGCCACCATATTTGCTCAAGGAAGAGATCACAAAATTTTCTAATCAAGTTCTTCACAATCTAGTAACACTCTTTGTTTAGGTTTTGAAATAAAAACCTAGGGTGTTTAGGATAAATCCTTGGTTCTCTAAACCTCATCAAGCAATTTGTAAGCATAAAACTTCATCTCTTACTTTTTCATATATATTTTTCATACATTTCATGAAGTCCATATGATCATATTTTCTCAAGTTGTAGTTTTTTATCCATGTTTATCAAAGATTATCACCCATATGTGCTCTATAAATATTTATAACAATCATGTGCTAGTTAAAAGTTTATAAAAATGAGAAGTTTGAAAAAATGGATCATCAAAGTCTAGTTGTGGTTTTTGGAAGAAATGGTTACATAAATTTTATACATGTTTATTTAAGTTTGTATATATATTTTTAGCCTCATAATGAATATTTATTTTGGTTATGATCAAATGAAGTTGTTTTACTAGTAGGATTGGTGATGAGTAGATTAAGGGATTTTTGTGGTAAAGTTGTGGTTAAACAAGTAGATAAAATGGTTTTTAAAATAAGCGCGGAAGCGCTGTCGAAATTTATAATTTTTCCGAAAAGTTAGTCATTTTTATAAGTTTTATTAAAGTTTTAGAAAATAGATTTTTAGTTATGAACGTGGCCTTTTGAACGGACTAAAACGGAGTTATAACGAAAAATATACGTGGTTTCCAAGTTACGATTTAAAAACTACAATTTTCCGGAAAATGTACATGCAGTTCCGAGTTTTAACTGACCAAACAGTGGCCTTAAAATTTCTGTGAAGTCTCCGAAGTTTAAAAATATATTAGTACTCTTCATTACCTTCGCGTGGATATAAAGAACTTGAAAACGGACTTAAAACGAGTGAGTTATGGTTAACCGAACTTTGAGTCAAAAACGTGCTGAAAGCACTATTCACAGCTTTAGTAAGCTGTCAGGATTTTAATCAAGGTTTTGAGGGCCTAAACGGACGTTTCGGGGGAAACGGACCTTAAAACGAGTTAGTTTTCCTATGTATACATTACGTTAAGTCCGATGTAAACCGATTTGTCAATTACTAAAACCGTTGCGTAATCTTAACTATATCTTCACCATTAACTCAAAAGTAATTATTTTTGACAAGGAACCGTCACACATTCAAGTAACAATAATTTTATATAACTAGTTTTCAAGTAGCATATTGGGTGATACGTTTTCAAAATCATGCATTCACGACAACATATCATAACTCAAGTCATAACATTCATTTTAGGTCGCGGATAGTTTCCGAGTCTCACACTTTCGTGCATTCATTTTGTTAGCATATCAATCACACCAGGTGAGTTCATAGCCCTACTTTTATACATTTTCAATTACTTTTGGGGGAGATACATGCTCAAACTATTTTTATTTACTTTCACAAATATTCTAAACTTTGACATACTACTGTGAGATCATACCCCGCTTTTACTTGTTTAAATTCTACAAACTATTTGGGGGAGATACATGCTTAAATACTTGTTTCACTCTTGCGAATACTCAAACCATTTATACAATTGTGTTACCATATACTTCTTATACACTTTGGACATTATGTGTGGTTTATTGCGATATGTGCCTTAATGTGCTAAATTTGTTTTCAATTATGCCAACATACAACTTTAGCAACTGGTTAACTCCTGCGGGAGCCGGCAGAGAGGTATTGATAGTACTATCGGGCTGACGCCCCCACCCTTGTGTCCTTGATGACGTGACCTTGGGTGAATATAATCTGTTATTCAAGTTATTCAATGCAACACAACAAACAAGTTAGACTCGTCGTGAGTTCAGTTGGCTGTGATTCTTTGCATTAAGTTCATGATATATCGTATGCACTATGTCCTACTTACAAACAAGATTGACAATTACATATTTTGGCAATGGATTGTAAACACACATGTTGCAAGTTTTGTATGGGCGGAACTTGGAACTGAGTGGATTTACAAGGCCTTTGCTGCATCAACATTTCTTATAGACTTTTTCAAATCATTTTCAACAAACTTATGACTCACCACCATTGTGTTGACACTTTTTAGCATGTTTATCTCAGGTCTTAAGGTGATAGCAATTCATGGAGCTTTTGGGTCGCATGGCATACATTGGAGTCTTGTGCTTTTAACAATTACCATTCGACATGTTTTGTAAACTCTTTGTGTATTATCAAACTTTGGGATTTCATGCTTGTAAACTTTAACTAATTAAATCGAATGGTAAACTCTTTAAAACGTCTCATTATAGAGGTCGTTTTCTGTATCCATACTTTGTGCTATGACGTTATACCCCAATGACACTATCGTTCCGCTGCGATATTTTGGGGGTGTGACAGATTGGTACCAGAGCCTTGGTTATAGAGAACTAGGTTGCATTTTAGTTCCTAGACTATAACCGCTTTCACTCGATCCTTTCGTCGATCCTTTCTTTTCCTATCACCTTACACACTTTTCGTGCGCATATGTTTTCTTAAGTATTCCTTCTAGAACCACCTCATTAGATAGCGTAGTTTCCTTGTACCAATAGGGGAGTCCCAAAATCTAGTTGGGTCATCAAAGATATGGAGCTCAGTAATGATCACTTATCTAACTTGATCTCGTGACAGTTTTGTTTGATTAGATGCGAGATCGAGCTAAATAAGTGTTACTATAAAGCTGGATAGATTTGATGATTTTGCCCGAGGATGGGAGTTCTCTTGAGGATACTTTGGGAACTGCTGGCGACTAAACCTCATCGTGACTTTAGCACCTAACGGAATTTCCTATACACTAAGTGCGACTCTTCCTAGATACTTACCCTAAATCCCTCCTTCACCGTTTAGAATCGGATGATAGACTGGCTACCTATTTAAGTAACACCAATCGCCGGGACATGTATGCTTGGTGGTATGTACACGTGTGAAATGAAGCAATTATAATTATGGTGGCCAACATAATTATAAATGCGTCATAACTCACGTGGACATATGCGACCACGCATTCGTAGATCGGTGTGGACACCTTAGGAACCAATTTGTGGCGTGATATTATGTTGAGGACGTTAAGTATAGACACTGGGAATTCAACGGTTCTTTCCCTTGCAGAGATAATGGCACCAAAAAGAGTAACACGCAGTACTGGCCGAGGTGGTGCGGTACCAAGGGGTGGAATGACAGGTGGGCGTGGAGGTAGAGAAGGCGGTAGCGACATGGGTAACAATGACAACAACACTGGCGGAAACCCTGATTTTGCCGCCATCATCGCTCAACAACTTCAAATCTTACTTCCCACTATTGTTACACAAGTTGGAATTCATATGAATAACTCGGGAAACCACGGGAACGGGAATGGCGACACCAACAATGTAGCTGGCAGTAACAACAACAACAACACCAACAACAACAACAACAGAATTGGATGCACATATAAGGAATTTTCGGCATGCAAACCTGTGGAGTTTGATGGTATAGGAGGTGCTTTGGCGTATACTCGATGGGTAGAGAAGACAGAGTCAGTGATCGACATCAGCAATTGTGCCACACATCAGAGGGTGAAGTATGCTGCTTGTTTGCTATCAGGGAAGGCATTGACATGGTGGAACACACAGCTACAGGCTAGGGGCAGAGAAGCAGCTATAGGCATGACATGGGACGAATTTAAGGCGTTATTGAAAGAGGAGTACTGCCCGGACAATGAAATGCAGAAACTAGAGGATGAATTTTATCACCACTCCATGATAGGGGCTGGTCACGCAGCCTACACGGACCGATTTCATGAGTTAGCAAGACTAGTTCCTCATATGGTTACCCCTGAATCCAAGAGAATCGCGAGGTACATATATGGTCTTGTCCCCGAAATCCGTGGAACTGTGAAAACAACTGAGCCGTCTACAATACAAAGTGCGATACTGAGGGCAGGAACCCTGACAGACGAGATGGTTAGAAATGGTACTTTGAAGAGCAGTGATAAGAGGAAGGAAGCAAGTGGGTCGAATAAGCAGATAGACGTGGTAGCAGACAACAAAAGGGCAAGAGTTTTTGTGGCAACTGGTACTGAACAAAGAGAGTATGCGGGTACACATCCCAAATGTGCTAAATGTGCTTATCATCACCCGAAGACCAAGCCCTGCCGCTTGTGTACAAATTGCAATCGATACGGCCATTTTAAGGAGCAGTGTAAAAGGAATAATCAAAGGACTTGCTTTGAATGTAACAGCCCGAACCACTTCCGGAATAATTGTCCTAAGTTGAATGGAACGCAGAAGCAACCACAAGGTAACCAAAACCTAGCTTTAGCAATTGAAGGAAATAACCCAAACCCTGTACTCAATATCAGTCCACCTCGAGGTCGAGCATTTTATATAGGGACCGAGGAAGCCCGCAATGCGTAACTGGTACGTTTTTCCTAGACCATTAAGTGATCCACCGTATTATTCAGATTCAGTGAATCTCCTTAGATAAGAACCTAGACGCATAAGTTTTGACATAAACACTTTGACCATACATTCTGATTTCTCTAAACCTAAGGGTAGAACTTTAAGTATCAGCGATTGAATCGCGAGGACGCGATTCTTCTATCAGGGGAAGAATGTCACAATTCTCATTTTCCGGTCATTTCTCATACTCCATATTCATCATTTCTTAACTATTCGTACATGGTTTTGCATTTTTCAATAAACGTTATCGCGTAAACATTATTTTTGAACAATTGATTCAATACTTCCAAAAATTTTTCCAATATATTTTTATACTCATATTAAGTCTATAAAAATATTATTATTAGTTTAACCGGTGTTTTAAATTTTTTTCGTATATAAATTGTTATATTTTATTCACGACGTTTTCTTAAATTCAACCCGATAATAATTATTCATTTCACTCTACTCTTTCAAGAAATGTATTTTTTATTTTTTTATGACCTAAATATATTTTATCTTGACCCGTGAAATTTATTTTATCTAACGCTACCTTAAATATTCAAATGTGTATACAACTTACTAATCTTATTTAACAATACTACAAGTTACTACTATCCTCAAATAACTTTACTTCTACTACATTTATACTTCTACATAATAATAATAATATATGTAATGTAATCATTAATACATGACTCAACTAGATTTTCAAGATCTTACTTATATATGTCTACACTCCAAAGACTTTCTCACATTCAACTCACACAACTCAATAATTCAAGTGTGTCAGTCTTTCTCTCTTCTTCTTCTTCCCTCCCTCATAATCCGGCCACCATATTTGCTCAAGGAAGAGATCACAAAAATTTTGCTAATCAAGTTCTTCACAATCTAGTAACACTCTTTGTTTAGGTTTTGAAATAAAAACCTAGGGTGTTTAGGATAAATCCTTGGTTCTCTAAACCTCATCAAGCAATTTGTAAGCATAAAACTTCATCTCTTACTTTTTCATATATATTTTTCATACATTTCATGAAGTCCATATGATCATATTTGCTCAAGTTGTAGTTTTATTCATGTTTATCAAAGATTTCACCCATATGTGTCTATAATATTTATAACATCATGTGCTAGTTAAAAGTTTATAAAAATGAGAAGTTTGAAAAATGGATCATCAAAGTCTAGTTATGGTTTTTGGAAGAAATGGTTACATAAATTTTATACATGTTTATTTAAGTTTGTATATATATTTTTAGCCTCATAATGAATATTTATTTTGGTTATGATCAAATGAAGTTGTTTTACTAGTAGTATTGGTGATGAGTAGATTAAGGGATTTTTGTGGTGAAGTTGTGGTTAAACAAGTAGATACAAATGGTAATTTTAAAATAAGCGCGGAAGCGCTGTCGAAATTTATAATTTTTCCGAAAAGTTAGTCATTTTTATAAGTTTTATTAAATAATTAGAAAATAGATTTTAGTTATGAACGTGGCCTTTTGAACGGACTAAAACGGAGTTATAACGAAAAATATACGTGGTTTCCAAGTTACGATTTAAAAACTACAATTTTCCGGAAAATGTTTATGCTGTCCGAATTTTAACTGACCCAAACAGTGGCCTTAAAATTTCTGTGAAGTCTCCGAAGTTTAAAAATATATTAGTACTCTTGATTACCTTCGCGTGGATATAAAGAACTTGAAAAACGGACTTAAACGAGTGAGTTATGGTTAACCGAACTTTGAGTCAAAAACGTGCTGAAAGCACTATTCACAGCTTTATAAGCTGTCAGGATTTTAATCAAGGTTTTTGAGGGCCTAAACGGACGTTTCGGGGGAACCGGACCTTAAAAACGAGTTTTTTTCCTATGTATACATTACGTTCAGTCCGATGTAACCGATTTGTCATTACAAAACCGTTGCGTAGTCTTAACTATATCTTCACCATTAACTCAAAAGTAATTATTTTTGACAAGGAACCGTCACACATTCAAGTAACAATATTTTTATATAACTAGTTTTCAAGTAGCATATTGGGTGATACGTTTTCAAAATCATGCATTCACGACAACATATCATAACTCAAGTCATAACATTCATTTTAGGTCGCGGATAGTTTCCGAGTCTCACTTTCGTGCACTTCATTTGTTAGCATATCACACACCAGGTGAGTTTCATAGCCCCTACTTTTATTACATTTTCAATTACTTGGGGGAGATACATGCTCAAACTATTTTATTTACTTCACAAATATTCTAAACTTTGACATACTACTGTGAGATCATACCCCGCTTTTACTTGTTTAAATTCTACAAACTATTTGGGGGAGATACATGCTTAAATACTTGTTTCACTCTTGCGAATACTCAAACCAATTATACAATTGTGTTACATATACTACTTCATACACTTTGGACATTATGTGTGGTTTATTGCGATATGTGCCTTAATGTGCTAAACTAGTTTTCAATTATGCATCAACATACAAACTTTAGCAACTGGTTAACTCCTGCGGGAGCCGGCAGAGAGGTATTGATAGTACTATCGGGCTGACGCCCCCACCCTTGTGTCCTTGATGACGTGACCTTGGGTGAATATAATCTGTTATTCAAGTTATTCAATGCAACACAACAAACAAGTTAGACTCGTCGTGAGGTTCAGTTGGCTGTGATTCTTTGCATTAAGTTCATGAATATATCGTATGCACATATGTCCTACTTACAAACAAGATTGACAATTCCATATTTTGGCAATGGATTGTAAACACACAGGTTGCCAGTTTTGTATGGGCGGAACTTGGAACTGAGTGGATTTACAAGGCCTTTGCTGCATCAACATTTCTTATAGACTTTTTCAAATCATTTTCAACAAACTTATGAACTCACCAACCATTGTGTTGACACTTTTTAGCATGTTTATCTCAGGTCTTAAGGTGATAGCATTTCATGGAGCTTTTGGGTTGCATGGCATACATTGGAGTCTTGTGCTTTTAACAATTACCATTCGACATGTTTTGTAAACTCTTTGTGTATTATCAAACTTTGGGATTTCATGCTTGTAAACTTTAACTAATTAAATCGAATGTAAACTTTTTAAACGTCTCATTATAGAGGTCGTTTCTGTATCCATACTTTGTGCTATATGAAGTTAAAGTTATGACGTTATACCCAATGACACTATCGTTCCGCTGCGATATTTTGGGGATGACAAATGTGCAAACCGCGGACAATGGTGTTGGTGCTACTAAATACCATTAGCTAATTCGACAATGTAGGATGATCTAGGTGTTGGCTTAATGTTTAGCAAGGTGCAAATGCTTGGACACAAACTTTTATCGGCACCCGAATCAAATAACTGAAGCGTACCGTTATTTAGAAGAAACGTACCCGTAATGACATTCGGGTCCTCCCTATCTTCTCCGCCTCCATGGACGTAAACCCTTCCTGGTGCCAAACCTCCTTGATTCGGATTTGCTTGATTCTTTCCCTTCTTACAATCCTTCTTGTAGTGTCCAGTTTCCCCGCACCAAAACAGGTAACTTGTGGCCACTTGCAATCCTAGTACGTGACCAACTTTCTTGCAAATTTCACACGGATCAGGACATCGACCCGGATTGTGATGACTCAAACACTTATTACACTTCGGCAAGACCCCCGTATATCCTTTTTCCTTCTTTCGGACCCGCACATAAGCCTTAGCAACCTCTTGCCTTTTGGGTGGTGGTTGAGTAGCATTCCTACCCCTGTTGTTGTCCCACTTGCGCTTGTTATTGTTGCTATTGTTGTTGTAATTTCCTCGATTATTGTTGTGAAAACTGTTGTGGGGTTGTTGTTGTTTTTCGGTTGGTGGTGGTGTACTTACCGCTTCACCACTTGTGCCATCAACTTCTAAGTCACTCAATAGCTTCCATAGCTTCCTCATTGTTTGTGGATCAAAAGATGTCACATCTCCTTGAATGAACCTCGGAGTCCCCCGATAAAAGCTTCTAGCAACTTTCGTTATCCGGACCCATCGACGGCATAACGCGGCTAATTCCTGGAATCTCCGAATGTAAGTGTCGATATCATACCCAATGGTTACCAATTCATAGAACTCCGTCTCCAACTTTTGATTTCCGTCGAGGACAAAACTTCTTAGTCACCAAGCCCTTGAATTCCTCCCAAGTAAGCTTAAAAGCATTCTCCATTCCAATCGGTTGAGCGTATGAATTCCCACCATGACAACGCTCCCCATCGAGTATGTGCTCGTAGCAATTTGACCTTACTGTCATCCGGACAGTTACAAAGCAAAACACCGATTCAATTTCTCAAACCATCGTACCATTGCAGTAGCTCCCTCGGTACCTCGGAACTTAGTGGGTTCACCACTCTTAAAATCTTTGTACGAAATTTCTTAACCCATCCTCCGCATTACCAGTAGCATAGCTAGCCTAGCGGCTTCAGCAGCAGCCACTGTTTCCCTTTCGACTCTTAGAGCATTAGCAATGCTATCATTCACCAACTTTTGAATTTCTGCTTGGGTCATTTCCGGTGTAACTTTCTTAGGCGCCATAATTCTTCAAAATCACAAGATGAAACAATCATGAGAACTCGTCAGTAGAAACAACCATCTACATATATCCACAACAAATATCAACCATCATGCATAAAGATAAATGGAATCCCAACGGAACAATAACGAAATATCACAAATATAATCACAACACACGTTGATAATATACATGAAAATTTCGGCCTACATGGACCGATATCATAGATAATAATAACCATTCCTACATAGTAGAGTCAATACTTGATACATTTGTTTGTACAACAACCATAATACAACAAGTTCTTAAACTACGTCACACACCCCGTGACTAGGATAGTAATGGTCAAAACTATACAATGACAAAAGTCTACATAAGGCTCATGGCATGGTGCTCCGCCGCCGATCCTAAAGATCACGAATCTGAGTAGTCAAACTATCCACCAAACTCCTCAACTCATCAATCTGACCCTGCAAAGAAGCAATACTCTCCATGTCCTCTAACTGCCTATGCTGAATACTCGATGAGATAAGTCATCGAAACCCTGCCTAGCACTAAACCCTCGACCTCCTCCGCAATGGGCTCAATCCTATCTACCGACAGTTCCTCCAACTGTCGTGACAACCTATCAATCTGGATCTGCTGACTATCAATACGGGCTCCTAACGCCTCGGTAGAAGGCTGTCGAGCAGCAGCTGCCCTAGAACTCTCACCTAACTCAAATCTAGCTGGTGGCTCGGGCTCAGTAGATGCTGGTGTAGGGATATCAAAACGAGCACGCTTTTGGGCGGCAAGTCTGTCGTAGGTAAAGGATCTCTAAGAAAATATGATGAAGATGGTGATGATGGTGGTGATGGTGCTAATAGTGGTGCTGGTGGATCGTGAGCTGGGCTAACTGAGGAGTGGGTGCAACCTCGCCCTCCTCGAAGGGTTCGGTCTCAGTGTCGATCATGATAGGTGGAAAGACTGGAGTAGATCCAATGGAAGATACGATCTCAGTGGAATGTGATGCCACATCATCCATGATGGGGTTAGCTGGAACATCATCCGAGCTAGAGTCCGATGATATGGTGATGTTTGGATCTGAAGACATGTCTGTGACAACCGATGTGAAATAAAGTAAATAATCTCGATAAAGTGTAAGTGAATCCGCATGAAAAGTGAATATGCACTATGATGAAATGATGAGATGCTATGATAATGTAGCTATAGTCTAGGGTCAATGATGCAACCTAGTTCTCTATAACTGTAGCTCTGGTACCAATCTGCCACACCCCCAATTTACCTGTTTTGCAGCGGAATGGAATTCCTGGGGATTGACTGTCATAGCACCACATCACAGTTATATTGAACGACCTAAAGTGTCGTTTTATAAACACATCGTTGGATATTTCATAAAAACATTCAGAGTACAACATCGGTCCCAAAAGTTTACAAAGTTTGCGGAAATACAAATATAATACAAATCCAAACGATGTTTTGAAATAAAGTGCCATAATGTACATAATGTAAGTCGACGCCGCGACTCAAAATGTAGGTCCCTAAACCATGTCATGATGCTAATGCCTCAGTACCTGAAAATACATTGCTAAAACGGTCAACAATAATGTTGGTGAGAAATCATAGGTTTATGTAAATGTTTTATACGACTACACAAGTATCTATCATGCATGACCATCAAGTCACGTAAAAATAATGTTACAATTGCTCTAAGCCCATGACCCCGAAACTAGACTGTTCAATCATGTATGCCCCTGCAGAGTGTTTGCCAGACAACTCCGTAATGTGATCAAATGAAATGCATCCGTTTTCCTGGTTGGGATTCACCAACCCTGATGGAGGCGTCACCCTCGATAGATCTATCCACTCATCCTCGCTCCAAAGATTAACGGTTCATGTTCAAGTAATTGGGACTTTCAAATTGGCAAATGCGGTAACTTAAGCAATGTAATGAATTTAACATACTTGGTATCGTACAAAGAAAAATGTAGTGCAATGTATTCTCCCCCGTGGGTTTGAAAATATTCGAAAGCATGTAAAACGGGGCTATGAAAACTCACTTGGATAATCTGGAATAATGGCAAAAGTGAGTACACCGAGGTTTAATGTGATGCGTTTACCGGGACCTATTATCAATGATATGATATGTCATGAGTTGCAATGTAATGTTATGCATGCACATGATATGTTATTTATACCATTTACGAGTTTTGAAAATATTACACATCGTCGAAAAAAAATACTCTTTTGACGTCTTGACCAATCAAAAATCACTTTACATGTTTTTACGTCAAAATGTCATCCTACAATGGTTTTATAATGATTTTTAGAGAAATTTTCACTTTTCGTCGCAAAACAATGTCGTCGGAAAAATCATGAAATTACCAAAAATGGCTTTGGAAAACTAGTCGTAAAACAATGTACGTCGATCGTTAGAGAACGAACTCGACGGTTTTGAAAAGTTTGTATCGATATCTAAAGTTTCAGTTCAGGAGTTTTCGTCCAAAAGGTCTCGAACATAAAGATAATAAGGGTTAAAGATGGTGTTTTTGGCTAATTGGTGCAGAAAATTAGTTACGGCAAGTTTATGAAAAAGTGCATATCTTTGTCGTTTCAAATCCGTTTTCTACGTTTACTATGTCCTTAGCTTCGTATCGAGTAAACCAATATATTTTTGACAAGTCGAAATAATTTGTGAAGCTTAAGGCTCGTTTTTGACCCGAACAAACTAAAAACTGCATGCTGAAATTTCAGAAAACTATATATTTCGTCGTCAAACTTCAAAAATCCATAACTTCTTCTTTATAAGTCCGTTTTTATCCGTTCAAGCGGCCACGGATTCGTTTTAAAGTATATTTTCTAAAAATCAAGGCCAAAGAGTCATGCCTACTGTCGGATTTTCCAGAAAAGCAAAACAAGGACAGAACACAAAATATACTTATCGAAAATAGTTTTTCTCGGACAAAACCTATTCTAATCCCTTCAAATCAACTCCAAAACTAATCTAATCCTACCATACACCTTCTTAGGGTGTCATGGGTTCCTAATCCCCATCAAGACCAACCAATACCAAGGGAAATTTATAGGATGACCATATATATAGTTAACTCTAAACTCAAAATCATGAAATAAATGGTATAAATCACATATCGTGCATATAAGCTCCAAAAATGAAAAGAAACATATGAAAATGAAAAGGAAACTTGAAAATGATAAGAATATGCTTACTAGTGATAATGAAGAGGTGTAGGTAACAAGGATTAACTTAAATATCCTTGGTTTTAATTTCAAAACCATATAAAGGATATAACTAGGTTGATAAACACTTGATTTTGCAAAACTCTTGATCCCTTGGCACCTTGATGTTGTGACCGGTTTTGAGAGCCAAAAAGAAGAGAGAAATGTTTTCTTAACACTTGGTGAAAATGAGAAATGAATGTGTAAATGATAAGTAACAAGTAAGACTTTATGTTTAACCAAAAACATTTACAATCACAAGCCATACTCAATCAATAACTACACCCTCTAGGGGCCGGATTTTAGGGGCTCTTGTCCCTCAAAATATATATATATATTTTTTTTTTAAATCTATTACTTGTATATATTTTGTATAAAACTTTGACAAAAGTGTAAGAAATATGTAAGTATTAATCATTTATAAGGTAAATGGTAATTTTTGGTGCAAGTAAGTTTTTAATAAGTCAAAATAGAATGTAATGAGATGATAAAAATTGTAAAAATACTTTCCTTGTGAAAATTGAGTGCTAAAATAATTATCGTAGAATTTTAAGAAACGTTCGTAATTTAACTTTAACGATTTATATACCAAAAAATTCAAAACACTAGGAAATCTCAAAATATAGTTTTTATAAACTAAATGTAAGTTTAAAAATACCTCGGGATCATTTTTGAAAGTATCGGGTTAAATGTTAAAATAAAACCTCACGCGATAAAGATTAT
Source organism: Chrysanthemum makinoi (assembly GCA_910596185.1). NCBI lineage: Eukaryota > Viridiplantae > Streptophyta > Magnoliopsida > Asterales > Asteraceae > Chrysanthemum > Chrysanthemum makinoi. The sequence goes on along the minus strand of OU343216.1, from coordinate 32,934,595 downwards.
TAAACATAAAAATTACGCTTAAATGAAATGAAAATGTCGTGAATTGATTTATGAGATGCACATGATGTCAATGAAATGTAGACTAATCATAGTCCATATGAAATGTACGTGATGTCATGATCATGAATTCGCCGCTAAACCTCCAAGGTTACGCGAATTTGAAACAAGTAAACCAAGTTTACTATAAATGTTGAAATAATGAGACATGAATTGTGTCGAGAAATGACCTGAAAGTACGGATTGTCACACATGTGGGAAGAAGAGCATGTACATCCTTATAAAACCATTTACCGAATTATCAATTTAAATCACACATTCTCCCCCGATCACAATTATTAAATCATTTGAGATTTGTGATCTCTTATAGATTTAAATTGATTTTGAAAGCTTTTAGGGAGAATTGTGACTTGATTATGATAGCGTTTTAACTGATAGGATCTATGTTAGACTTTAAACTCCATTGATAAAACATGCATGAATATCTTTTGAAAACAATTGAATGCCAAATAACTTTTTAATTTAATTGAAATCATTCTCCCCCTCAATCAATGACATAGGTTGTTGATTGAGAGATTGATATTTTGACAAATAAGTCCAGATGATTATCAAAAATAGAGACATAGTTATTTTTCAAAGAGCGTTAGTTTTCACAGCAGATAAATGTTTATAGAATCAGAGCATGGAATTTGTTAATAAAAGGCTTTTGATGAACGTTCAAACAATTCTCAATCTTGAAAAAACATGAAAAGCCATTATTTTTTTTTTTTTCAATTTTTTTTTTTTTTTTTTTTTATGAAAATTCGAACAACATCTAAAGTCCCGTGTCATTCTTTGAATGACAGCACAAAGACCGTAGATATTATCGAACCGAGAAAAACAAAAAAAAAACAATTTTTTTTTTTTTCAAGTTTTTCAAATTTTTATGGATTTTTGAAAATATTATATTTTTTCTATTTGATTTTCGAATAGATATATACAGGATATAGATGAAGATAGACCTTTACTCCTCGTCTTCCTCCTGAAGACGTTTGAGTGTTTCTGGTTGAAGGCTTTTCATGCCCAGTCGTGGAAGAATAAACTCAAAGCGTTCTCTTGGAAGAGCTTTGGTGAAGATGTCTGCTAACTGATATTCAGACCTCACAATATAGAGTTCCACCACACCTTTTACCACTTGTTCCCTGATGAAATGATGTCGAATGTCGATATGCTTTGCTCTTGAGTGTTGAACGTTGTTGCATGATAGAGCAATAGCACTTTTATTATCACAGTACAGAGGGATTTTGTTGAATTCAAAGCCATAGTCAGATAATTGAGATCTCATCCATAAGATTTGAGCAAAACAAGATGACATGGCTATGTATTCAGCCTCTGTAGAGGAAATAGAAGTACTCATTTGCTTCTTTGACGACCAGCTCACTAGCTTATCACCCAAAAACTGAGCACCTCCAGACGTACTTCGACGTGTATCTTGACACCTTGCATGATCAGCATCTGCATAGGCTGTTAGTGACATACCGGTGTCTTTCGGTACCAGTCCCCATATTGATGGTTCCTTGGAGATATCGAAAGACCCGTTTAACAGCTTCAAGGTGCTTTTTAGTAGGCTTAGCCTGGTATCTAGCACACATGCAAACAGAGAACAAGATGTCTGGTCTACTGGCTGTGAGGTACATCAGGGATCCAATCATACTTCGATATTTTGTTTGGTCTACCATGATTCCTGAGTGGTCCTCATCTAGTTTGGTTCGATCAATCATGGGGGTGTCAACAAGGTCACTTGAATCAAATCCAAATTTCTTTAAGATTTCTGTTGCATATTTAGATTGATTTATGAAAATGCCTCCGGGACTTTGTGAAATTTGTAATCCCAAGAAAAATGACATTTGTCCCATCATTGACATTTGAAATTTTGAACTCATTTCATTAGAAAAACGATCACATTCCATTGGATCAGTCGAGGCAAAAATAATATCATCAACATAAATTTGAAAATGAATTAAATGTTTCCGACTTCTCTGTGAACAATGTTGGATCAACTGCTCCTTTGCTAAATCCGTTGATAGAAGAAACTTTGACGATGTAACATCATACCATGCCCTTGGAGCTTGCTTTAAACCGTAGAGGGCCTTCTTCAAACGATAAGCGTGAGTAGGATGCTCTTGATTTACAAATCCTTCAGGTTGGCTGGCGTAGACGACTTCTTTAAGATCTCCGTTCAGAAATGCCGTCTTCACATCATCATGATAGACTACCATGTTCTTACAGCGGCATTAGCCAAAAGATTCCGATTGCCTCGATTCGAGCAAGCTGGAGCAAGATTCTTCAAAGTCAATACCCTCCTCTTGACGGTATCCTTTAGCAACTAATCGAGCCTTGTTCTTCAACACATCACCATGCTCATCAAGTTTCACTTTGAAGATCCATTTTAGAGCAATAATCATAGCACAATCTGGAGCAGGTACTAACTCCCATACATCTAGTCGATCGAACTCATGAATTTCATCTTGCATAGCATTGAACCAGCTATCTTCATTCATGGCGGTTTTAACATCTTTTGGTTCGATCTTAGAGAGTACGGAGTTGAAGAAGCACCATAAGGCATCGGTTGCAAGTTGTTTTCCGTGTGGATACGGGCGAGAGGATTTCCAATGATGTTGTCTAATGGATGATCGTGAGTCCATTTTCGAAGGTGTTCATGTGGTAGTTGTTGAGGGGCTGAAGTAGCAGAGTGATGTCTCCTGACGAAGATGGTTCTGATGAAGATTCAGGAGCAAATATGTTTTCAAACGGAGCATCTTCAGGAGTAGCAAAGGGATTAACTTCATCATTGAAGCCTGAAACAGTTCCATGATGTACATTTGAAGAATGATGATTTGTTGATGAGGCTGAAGGATCAGCGCGAGGTGCTCTTGACTTAAAGATATTGAGGCTGAGGATTGATTTCATTCACTGGAATATGAGCAGCCTCTTTTGTAGGGATCAACACCTCATTAGTACTCGGATCATAAAGTTCATCAAACATAGGATCAAACAATTTCTTTAAATCATCTTCGGATGGAGGTACATATGGAGTTTCTTGAGAAGAGTTTGGAACAAGGGATGAAACAATTGGACTGTTTTTGAAGTCGGGTCCAGGCTGAATTGTTCAGGAGCGTTTGACCGTCAGCTCATCAAAGCGTACGTGAATTGTTTCCATGATGTTTTGGGTTCTTTTGTTGTAGATTCGGTATCCCTTTTTGTTTGGTGCATACCCTACAAATACTCCAATGTCTGCTTTAGCTCTAAGTTTGGCTAAGTCTTGACCCTCATTAGTTGGATAGCACAATGCTCCAAACACACGAAGGAAAGAGAGATTAGGTTTTCTGTTGTGGACAAGTTCAAATGGTGTCTTTCCATGGCAGGTGTGAATCAGGGAACGATTTTGTGTGTAGCATGCAGTGGCAATAGCTTCAGCCAGAGAAACATTGGAACTTTTGAGTAAATCGGCATTGTTCTAGCGGCTTCTACAAGAGTTCGATTTCGTCTTTCAACTACACCGTTCTTGTTGAGGAGTTCGTGGAACACTTCTTTGATGGCTGATTCCAATGCTTTCATAAAATTCACTAAGTTGTTTGTTAACAAACTCAGTTCCATTGTCTGTCAGGATAATTCTGACGGTTTTGTTAAGTCGAACTGTCAAATTTGTTTGATGAGTTTGATGATGATATCAGGAGTTTCATCCTTTGTCCTTAAGAACTTGACCCAGGTGAATCTAGAGTAATCATCAACTACAACTAACACATATTTCTTCCCAAAGATATTCTGCACTCTCATTGGTCCACATAAATCCATATGAATTGTATGAAGAACTTTTGTGACAGAGTTAGTAGGTTTGGGTTTATGGGCATACTTCTTGCTTTTTCCCAATTGACATGCTGAACAAAGATGATCCTTTTCATACTTTAGTCGAGGTAAACCTACAACTAAGTCCTTTCTGGAGAGATCATTGATGGTGCCGAAGTTCAAGTGATTGAGACGTCGATGCCATAACCATGACTTTGTTTTTGAAGCCTTTGACGGCAAGCAAATTGGAGAAGACTTCATCATATCTTCTATAGAGATGGTGTAAAGATTTGAACCACGAGTTCCTCTTAAAAGTTCCTTACCATCAAGTTCTCTAACAAAACAAGTATGTTTTCTCTAGAGAACAGATTATGACCAAGACCTTCCACATAGTATACTCTAGAGATAACACTATCACCAACAACATAATCACCATAACCCATAATTGCACCGAAATGATCATTACCGAATCTGATTGTCCCGATGAATTTGCTCACGAAGTTCATGAGCAGCGACGGTCTCGGTCATATGCTTGGAACGGCACTGAGTCGGTACCACAGAGCGATTTGAACGAATCTGCAGTTGAACACAGACAAGAATGGATAACTGGATAATTGGGATCCCCATGCAAGAATGGGTTCCACTTGGTTAGTAACAGTAATTGGAACACCCACATCATAAATAGAAACATCCATATCGAAGTAGAAGCAATGGAATCATTGGGAATAGATAGATCTGGTGTCTGCGTATTTGACCTATTCAAAGTATGTTCACTTCTTAGGGAATAGTTCTACCCAGTAGGCATCCATTTTCTAGTGGGCATAATCTTAGCAGTTTGAGAACAAAGCTGATTATTCTTATGGCCAAAAGGTATCCAATAATAACCTATCTTTATAAAAGTTCTTCCTGTGGGTTTCCTCTGTTTTCTAACAATCTTTCGTTTTTGCCTTTTTGCCTTATTTACACGATTATTAGCATTAACAATTTTAACTAGGCATTTGACAGCATTAGACAAAGCATTCACACCATATTCATGATTAGCAGCGAGAATTCAAGCGAGACATCATTACAAGGTTTGCAAATAGTATCGAATTGAATTAATTACAGATGCGCCTAAGGCTAATACTAGAATCAACACGATTCGTTTTATTCAACACAAGCTTAAAGTTCCTAGGTTGGTCTTCTACTCTCTTCCAATGCACATTTTTACATTAGCTTAGGTCCTATCATTCCTTGTATTGTCTTGAGACTTTGACCTGCTTGCTTTAATGTCATTGATTACTCCTGTAGAGGTAATGGGAACATTAGTTGGTTGATCTAATTTTTGCATTCCTGAACTAGATCGTGCAAGGATACGTATTACTAGAGCGACATTGATGTATACTTTCTTAAAAGCTGGGCCTAGAATGGTTTGAAGGCTAGGCAGAAACTAGGCATAGAACAAGGCATCACAACTTTGCCTTTTGCACTTTGCACCTAAGGTTAAGGATTTGGGACATGTTGCAATTACACATTCTAGCAACTCTTGAGATCGTTTGGCCTGGAGGCAAGCAAACCTAATTTCACTATCAAGAGGTTTGTTGATGAAATCCTCTTCAACAATCTCACAGAGACATTCTAGACTATCCTTAAGGTGAGCACAGAATTCATGAAAAGCATGTTCATTATTCCTAAGATGAGGAGGAATATATTTAACTGTCCACGATGTATTTGCGATCTAAGGGTGACTTTGAGACAACATTCTTATTGAAAACAAGTGGTCGTTTCCCATTTCCCTGACTTCTCAGATTCTCAATTTCCTTTTGTAAAGACGTTATTTTTTCGTTGTTTTGGTCACGGGTGACTTTTATTGAATCATATAACTCTTTAAAATGTCGTTTAACTTTTCATTTTCTTCTAGAAAACTCTCGTTTTCCTTTTGTAAGGCATCAACTAAGTTTTGAAGATGAAAAGTTTGAGAATTCTGAGAATCTAAAGGAGGAGGAATTTGGGAGCCTGTCATATTGTTCGTTTGACCCTTTAATTGAGAGATTTTGGGCTTTCAACTTTACGATCGTGTTGCGAGCTTGAATCTGTTCATCACGTTTGTTAATTTGAAAAACTGCATCAAACTCTGGAGCATCCGAGGATGTCTTGATATTTGAAGTTTTGACATTTTCTTTAAGATGTTGATATTTTAGTTGTAAATTAAAATCCTCAACTTCCAGTTTAGAAAAATGTTTAACCAAATTGTCGTGATCATCCAGTTCAATTTTCTCGTTTAGTTCAGAATTAGTTTTTTTCAAGCTCAATGACACGATCATGGGAGACTTTCAGTGCAACCGATAATTCATGAAATTTGGAAGCATTAATGGAACAATTTGTAGCAGTGAAAAACACATCCTGAGTAATACATTCAGAAATCAGGTTCTCATTTAGTGTATGCAAGTTCTTCCTCTCAATCTCATTATATTTTAGTGCTCGCTCATAGTCACTAACTTCAACTATCATTGCATCAAATTCCTTTTCCATTCCCTTAATATCAGTTTCTATCCCCTTTTTAAGACTCTCAAAGTGATCTTTTAGAAGTTTAAAGAAAGGCATGACCTCAGTTAAATAACATTCTTTCATTTGCTCAAAACCCCTTTCTCCTCCCGTTATACCAGTGGGTGTGATCCTTTTCTTGCAAGTTTTCTCAAAATCAAAAAATAGTTGAAATATAACATATTGGCTAATTAAGGTCTTGCTTTTAGTGGCAATTGTTCTAGGAACAAGATGCATTGGTGTATTAGGAGGATACACAGTCGCTCTCGGCATTTTCCAAAGAGGAGGGTTTGTTTCAACAATATTTTCGACTTTCTGCTTATCTAAATCCATTTTCAGGAAAACTTGTTCGGAGTCAACAATGTCCGAGGTTTAAACATGTTCAAGGAAATCCAGTTTTCCTTCTTGTAATCATGGGGTATGATCTTTATTTTCTTCTCTCCACATTTAGGATCATCTAATTTCTTGTTCATCTTTTCCCTAGTGACTTCATCTGATTTCTTATCTTCCTCGGTGCACTCAACGCAACTAGGTTTCTGTCTAGGTTTAAGGATTTCATTGCCATCATAAAGAACCTTATGAGCATTTCTAGCCCTTTTAATGACCTCTGGATTTGGTTCCTTAACAAGGGGAATGCTATGCTTATCGCTTAGGACCCTATGCATAGTGATCATGTGAGGCGATCTGAATGGTGTTCCCTTGTATGTACAACTTGTTTTCAAGTTTGTTTTTCAAAGTTTTCAGATTAGAAAAATCTTTCAAGAGTTTTGATTCCTTTGCAATAAATTCTTGCTTAAGCATTTTCACATTTTCTTGAAGTTCTTGTTTTTGCTTAGCAGTTTAGAAAGCTTTTCTTGTAAGGAATTTAACTCTTATTTTAATACTTCTTCTAGAAATTACTTTTTTAATAATTATACGCACTTGGTCATCCATTTCCTGCTCACGAGTGGTCAACTCAAATTTAGCACGTTGTTCATAAATAGCAACACGTTCTTTATAGGCATTTAATTCAGATATTACAGACTCATCAGGGGCACAGGCAGTGTATTCATCAAAAATATAGTCATTGTTGACTGCGGGAGATGCATCACTTGGTACAACTTCACTTTCACTTTGTTTCACATATTGATCATATGGGACAACATTGATATTACCATATTTTCAATATTTGATACAAAAGTTTCAGTTGATAGTACTTTGTCATGCATCTTTTGCACATCAGCATCATCGTATAGTTTTAGTACCTCTGAGATGAGTGTATCTTTGGATGGGCCAGCTTGTGGTGAAGAGGAGACCTTGGGAGAAACCATTGGAGAAATGCTAGCCATAAAGATTGTGTGTGCAGTAGGTCCATCATCCACATCAGAGTCATATGCATCGCAATCAGCGACTTAAAAGGCATTATGATGATTGTGACCTATCTCCTGAATAGGCTACTCATCCACATCTGCATCATAGGTCTTGGCATTGCCCTCAGCTAGAAACAACAATTCCTCTTCATCTAAAGCAACACCATTATCCTGAGCTTGCACAAGAAGCATCTTATCTCTGAAGTAATCAGCGATTCGTGGGCGCTTTGGAGATGTCGCGATTCCTTGCAATGTGTCCCTCACCACCACAATTATAACATTTGATTAGCTTAGCTTGACCTTGATTACCATTCCTTCCCCGATTCGATTACCAACATAACCTCTACCAGCTCCACCTCTTCCCTGATCATACTGTCTTTCCTGAACTGGTTGCACCGCGATCCTCCCATCTTTAACAGTAGCTTGATTGTGTGGGTTAGATCTGTTACGAGGTTTTAATGGTTTGTGGGAGATAATTCATGTTTTGACTAATTAGAAGAGATAGTTGATTAATGAAATTACCCACGTGTGCATCAACATCAGCTTGTTTGAACACAGGATCAGGAATTAGTTTGTGATTACCATTTCCCATGGGTATGACTTGTGAGGCTTTGGTTGTGATTCTGATGTTTGAGTAGAAGGCAGTTGAGTCATTAGACGAGCTTGTCTCTCCCTGATTGGTTTTGAACTGATTAAGAACCAATTTTTCAAACATAGCATGTCTCTCATTCTGAAGGAGGAAGGCATTGTTAGGAATTAGAAAATTCTATGTTAAAGTGTCGGTCACCCCAATTATAAGTCTAGCATATGTTAGCTCGTAGACGTGTCGTTTGTTACGTTATTAAGTAGTTTATTTGTTAGTTTGTAGCGTAGTTAAGTTTAGAGCAACACCTGTGGAGGAAGGCCAGGTCTTTACCCACTGTATCCCTGATCCACAGGCCGATAGGAGGTCGTGTATTTGTAAGTATAAATACCCCTTCCATCCATGGAAGGGGTGGTGCTTTTCAATCTAATACTCTACAATTTGTGAAGTAACTCTCTACCAAGAAAACACCCAACTCTCTAACTTTCTCTCTCTAATGGCAAACATGTATTTTGATCATCCAAGACCACCCGAATCATCAACACAATAAAAATAGTGATCCTACAATTGGTATCAGAGCCAGGTTGTTGTGTTGTGTTGATTTTTGTGGTCTTTTGTACCGTGTTAAAACTGTTTTTGATATTGGTTTTCTGGCTATTATTGTGGGCAAACAGTGTTGAGTATTCTGGTCATTTTAGAGGTCTAACAAATATAATATTGAGTATTCTGGTCATTTTGGAGGTCTAACATATATAGAGGTCATTTTAGAGGTTTAACATATATTGAGTGTTTAACAAATATTGAGTATTCTGGGCAAACAGTGTTTAATATTGGTAGTCAGTTTTTGTGGGTCTAAACATGGTCCTCTTTATGACGTCTACTATAAAAATCTCATCTGGTCACTTTCGTGGTCAAAACGGGTCAAATATAAGAAGCTTTTCTTATGCTTTTCCTGGGTATAGTATGAAGGTGGTCGGAAAAGTGGTCGGAAAACTCGCCGGAATATCATGTTAGCGACTTGTCTAATCTGTCCCAGTTCACTGAATTTGTTAGCGACTTAAAAAAAAAATAAAATAAAAAAAATGATGACCTTCAAGACCTAGCGACTTGTTATTTAACAAGTCGTAGCGAGTTAACTTAGCGACTTGGTAGCAACTTGGCTAGCGACTTGGCTAGCGACTTGGCTAGCGAGTTGGCTAGCGAGTTGGCTCAAGACCATTGTCAATGGCGACTTGACATAAAAGTCAATAGCGACTTGACATGACTTGTCGTAGCGACTTATGTCAATAAGCTAGCGACTTGGTTTGGCTAATTGACTCATGACCACAAACATTGCTAGCGACTTGACAAACAGAAATGAAGAAGAAAAATGACTTGTAAAGACCAAGACTCGACCATAACACCATATTCCAAAAACAACCTCACGACCTCTGGTTAAAATACCATCATCAGTCCAAGCCTTATTTTGTTAAAAAAACGAGATGATTTGTTGCAGTTTCATCATATACGACTCATCAATCCAACAACCAACAACTACAAATCCAAACCTACCTAACTCACCTTGATCCCATCTCCATTTAACCTCAAAACTCAAATCAAAAATAGAATATCAAATAAATCTCAGATTATTTCATGATTGTTACAAGATAAATCGAATTTGTGAAGGTCTTTATCACGAAAAATTCATCACCGATTCATTATCTGAAGCCTTACTTCATTTAATCTTCGAACTATAAAGATAAGTATAATAACATATCTGTTATCATCTTATCTTTGGTTCGATTATACTACATAACAAGATTATGTAAACCTACCTTTGGTGTGATCTTGAAGCCTTTGTCAATACCACTGAAGATACCATCCTGTGGCGTTGGTAAAAGTGACTCTAACCATCCCTGTGGTGAGTCCTACTCGATCTAAAGAGAATGAAATTGAAAGGATCTTGTGATAAGCATTAATGTTGTTGCGGCATGATGAGATTTTGGAGGATTTTTAGATGTTTAAGGTGATTATAAGTGAGATTGATATTGAGGCGGACATATTTTTTAAAGTTTTGTTAGGATTTGTGAGGGATTTTTGTGAGGAGGCGTGAGAATAATTAGAGTTGATATTGGGCAAAACTTCGTGACTGCGTTTGTTTGATTGTATGAAGAAAATTTGGGATTAGGGTTAAAAGTGATTGTGTGAGAGACATTTTATACTCGTATAATTAGGGCGAATGTTGATTTGGATCCGGTGTAAATCATGGGCTGAACCTTTGACTATTTGACTTGGTTTTTTTTTAAATGTCATGTGTTGGATAATCTATGTTGTGGTAGAGAGCATTGGTGAGTGGGTCATGGGCCTCATCCAACCAAATGATTTGGACATGAATGTATATTGTTATCCGAATTGTGTTACAAAATTTGAGATACAATGTTGATTAATGAGTGTGGTATTTCGGGGAACCATTATATTTCACGAGATATTCACGGTTGTTCGGCTGTTGTGTGTTTGAATGAGTTCGAGGTTCTTGACCGCATATTATTGATTTGAACTAAATGAAGTGACGGTTTATTTCAAATTCTTTTATTTGGACATTAGACGTGGATGATTGGATTGACCTTCCCAAAATGGACATTGTTATACAAATGTACGAGTTTGGACCGTTCACTGGGAGTCGAGATGGGTTTCTCATGATTTGGATTTTATCTGAGGATTAATTTATGATGAGATTTGAGACGTGTGAGTTTTGGGTTTGGGTTATGAATTATGATGATGAGATTCATTGTGTTTGGAGGGTTGGTACTTTTGTGTATGCATTTTCACGTAGAATATTATGTCACGGCTTGAAGTATTTATTGGAAAATGTTGACTACGGGGTTGTTTAGACGGTATATCTTATTTGGATTTGAAGTGAGGTTTTTTCGAGCCTTTAGCGTTTACTTAGTTCGTCTTCTTTCTTTCTACCTTCCTTAGCGAAGATGACTTGTTTGGGCATTTATTGAGTGTGATAAAGACTTGGCTATTTAGTTACGGCTGTGATTCTTTCTGCTTAACCTACAGCGTAATTATCACTCACGGTGTCTCACCTGTTGAGAATATGTCAAGAGGTTTTGTACATTGGGTACACCGTTTCTTCTTCACAAGGATTAGTGCAAGGTTAAGTAACAACTGCAGGAATTCTACTTCATGATCAAGTTTGACATATCGGGTTTACTTCACCAATTGGTCATAGCAACATGTGGCCGACAGAGCGTGAATGTTGTGTTTACCAAAGTGTTTTTTTGGATGGTTGATGATGTTATTGATGTTGGTGTTTGAACATTGATGAACCGTGCATGTTCCCCTAAAACTGATATTCACCGAAACCAAAGTTGTCATAACATATTCAAGCTAACATTGTTTACGGTTTTGTCTTGGTTTTGTAAAATCCCGCGAAATCAACTATTTTTCGGTTTAAACCATAGAGTTGTAAAATCCCGTATTGATGGAACCATCCTGTAGAAAAGGAAAGTGTAGTTCGGGATCTTTTACGTTCTGTTACGGTTTACGCTTCGAAGAAGGGATAAAGGGTGTATTTTATGAATTGGATGTGTGTTTGGATTTACGTCATGGCGGTTTGGTTATTACAAGGTTTTACGGGGTTATGTGCTTTTAACCATGGTCGGGATGAAACCATTATCAAAGTTCATTTAAATGACAAAGAAGGCTAGATTTGAGCGATTCGAGAAGATGTGACAACGGAGTTAATTCACTATTATTTATTTGAGGTTGAAGTAAAATATCACGGGCGAGTGTACTTAGTATCTGAAGTTATCGGGGATGGATGGATGAAGATTCTTCAAGATCCTTGTTCAAGCTTATTATCAAAAACGAAGACTTGGAAATCTAGTTATTGTTGGGTGTCTTTTACCTTTTCTTTTACCACTTGGGGAATTGGGCTCATACCATCACAAAATAACTATCACTTTAAGGAGTTACGTTGTAGTGCTCGGTGTCACATTCAATTGTGGATTTTCAAGAGGTGATATACGTCTTATACTCGATGGTTGGTTGGTTGAAGAGTATAGAGTACTTAGAGATTCAAATGGGCATGAAGTCTCGGCGCCGCTCTTTGTTACATATGTGCAAGTTTAAGTCACGAGTTCGGGGTAGTCTACTTAAGGGTCAAATTCATCATATTGGGTTTTCTCAATCAGTTGTCACGACAAAGAGCCTCTTGAATGATAATGGGGTGATTACATGTTTTGCTAAGAGAAGAAGAGAGATAATGGCGTCTTCACATCAGTTCGGGCCTCGTACTCCAGAAAGAAAAGAAAAAGTGTACGTTCGGTCGCGCATTATCTTTGAAAGAAGAGAAATCTTCTTATGGCGTATGAACACATCGAGTTCATGCCTCGCTCTCTAAAAGAAAGAAATGTGTGCGTTTGGTTTGCATTATCTTTGAAGAAGAGAAATCTTCTTATGACGTATGAACACAACAGTTCATGCCTCGTACTCTATAGAAAAGAAAGGTGTATGCGTGTCATTGTGCTTTATCTTGAAGAAGAGAAATCTTCTAATTAATGACCATTCTCATCAACATGCTTCATGCTTTTTCCATGCGCGTCAGTCATAAAGTGAACGGGCTACCACGATTGTTTTCTCATTCCACGTTCTTTCGATTATAATGAAGATGGCGACATCATGTGCTTATTTTTCCGGGAGAGAAGTGTGAATAGAACATTTGGATGATTTTCACTTATTTAGTCAAGAATGGCATCTCCGTATGCAATTCTTGAGGGGGAGAAGAAGTGTGAATTTTTGCATTGTTGATTGATATTTGAGAATATAAATGGTCATACGGCTCTAAACTCATGTAAGAACCGAGCTTCTTCTTATCGGTCATCTTCACATGGAGTTTTTCTCTTCTAAGAGCCGTTGGTTGACATCTTCACGGGCTGATATGATTAAATGACAAAGTGCTTCTAGTTGCTAGGCTGATTTCTTTGATGAACATCTTTACGTTCTTGTTGTTTGATTGGGAGGGATTTTAGTGGGGATTTTGCTTACAAGTTAAGCTGGAATGCCTTTGGTGTGAAGAAGATGTTAACAACTTGTATTCCCCATTAGGACAATCTTGAAGAAGAATTGTCGAGTCTACGGTCGGTTCTGCATTTTTACGCTACATGTTAGAAGACTAAAGGCGAGTTGCATTTGATTATTTAAAGACTTCTTCTCAATTCAAGCATTCATTATAAAGATTGTCGGTTTTGGGAAGCACTAATTAGGGGAGTGTAATGCCAAATTTAATCCCTAATTAGACTTGCTCACGTTATTCTTCAGCAAGTTGATTCTCACTTGATACATCGAGCTAATGATGTTCTTCTCAAAAATATTTCTAGTATCACGGACTTACATAGAGATTCTTGATTAAGTATCAAAACCAGCAGTGAGGGGAAGGAGACACACATCTATACACGAGTAATCTTGACGAGCTTAATACTTCTAAGTGATTGAAGATATCCCGGGCAGACTATTGTCATTACATGGAGAGAAACTCAAAGATTTGACTCATGGCGTTTAGTGTTTTTTTATTCCAACTATGTGGGGGAAGAGATGGAAGAGTTAGTTTTTGAAGATGAAAGAGGTACACAAGTGTGTGATGATTTTGATTTTATCACAATCATCGGGGGATAGAATTGTGTACATTGGGGATGCTTTCAATGTTTTACTTGAGGGCTTAATCTGTGATTCAGAGATATAATCACTTATTTCGGTGTTGACATCCGCAGAGATTGTCACCCGCGAGATAATCGGTGATTCGGCCCGCTTCTTCAATGTTATCGTTATTCTCTCTTTGGGCATTGGTATACCGGGTTCTTGAGCTTCATACACTTTCTTCAGAGGAGAGAAAAGTATACATCGGGGTTATTCTTTGGCTATTGGACTTAATCGCTACCGATGGTATAAGTTTCTTTGTCTTCGGTATGTGTATTGGTTCGTGAGCTCTAGTCTAAGAGATTGACTGCATCAATTCAACTACTTGGGAGAATTGTTCTCTTGACACCTTTTTAGAATGGATTGCTTCAGACTTGATGGAAAAGAAATTTGAAGATTATTTAAGTGTGGGATGAACGTTCTTTGGTGTTCTATTGGATGATATAACCTCGAACGAAGAATCACGGTGATTATTCTTAAAAGGAGCAGCAAGTTCGATGATAATGATGTGCTTCTTTGTGCCCGGCTAAGAGAAGCTTGAAGAAAGCTTTGAATCTGCTCAGCTAAAGGATTTTCGGTTTGGGGAAAGCGCCAAAGTCTCACAGATGGTTCTATTTCTTTCAATTCAAGAGCCCTTGGAAGCTTTGGTGGTGAATGTTTAAGAGATGATTACTTCTATCTTCTACGACGTCTTTGCTCGATATCCTTATCTCGGTACTCGTATCATCATCCTCTTTAACTATATCATCTATTCTATCTTTGTATATATTTATTAAAAAAAAAAAAACAAAATACAAAAATATAAAACCAGCAAAACAAAATACAAAAATATAAAACCAACAAAAAGAAAATAAAAAAATATAAAACTTTCAAAAACCTATAAAAAGCAGAAGAAAAATTGAAAAATACCAAAATATGTTTTCTCAAGACATGTCTTACGGTATCGATAACATCTACGGTCTTAGAAATGTCATTCAATAATGGCACGGGACTTTAGATGAAGTTCGAGCAGGAGGTGTAAATATTCTTTTCAAAAACATGTCTCTAAATATGAAACTACGTTATTTCGTATGACTTGTAACCCGGGCTTCTAATAATGGCGTTACTTGAGACTATAACCCGTGCTTAAAACTATGGCTTGCTATCATTTCAGATAGCAACCTGCTCTTCAAGAAAGGAAAGTCTTTGCGCTAGACCAATTTTCAAATATTCCGTGCACTTATCCTAAAACAATTTGAGGAAAGTATGTGAAGGAGTTTTAACATTCCTACACAAATGATTTTTCCGTCTAAAATTAGAAAAAATATTTGTTGTTTTCAAAAAATGGTGGAAAATGAGTTGCCTAAAATCAATGATTGAGTTCTTATAAAATTTGCAAACTCAATCTATGACTTGAGCTTTTAAACTTTTCATAAAATGAGTCATGGATTGAGGGGATATATTTTTCAAAATCTACATCGTACTTGGGCTTTCTTAATTATCTAATATGCTTAATTAAAAATGATGTTAACCTATGTTGAAGGACTAGGTGCCTAGGATATGATTGCTAGGATTAAAAATGAGTCTCACTGCATCAGCAGACGGTTTTTCTTCCAAGCCCTACAGCATCAACATAAGCTTCTCAACCACCTAACATATCTTTGTGCAGGATAATTGTGATGATACCATTTTTCTAAAACTTTGTAAAATATTGCTTTTGAAAATGGAAAAATATTGTTTTGAAAATATATTGGACTAAATTTTGAAAATCACCGGACTTCTTTTTATCAAAACCTAAGTCACTCAATTATCGACTTCGGTCATCGATTGAGGGGGAGAGTGATTTAATATAAAATATTATCAAACGATATTTCTTCACAAAAGGTCCGTTTGTACGTTAAAATGTGGTGATCTAAAATTTAATGTTATGTCATGGTATGATTTTTCTTTTGAATCAAGGTCTTTCAAAATGAAATTTTTTCTATTCTTGTTTGATTGTGAAATTGTTTTGTTTTACTTAAAGATCTCTTAAAACAATCATACCTGACACTAACAATATTTAATGTCTAAATCTGGTCCTTATCGTCATTTTCAAAATTAAATCTTGCCACGTCTTTCCCTAAAACTTTTTAAATTATTTAAATCAATTGGGATCCAAAACCCTAATTGGTTTGAAATTTTTGATCAAGGGAGAGATCGTGATTTAAATCTCAAATCTGTTTTTATGGAATTGGTTTTAGTCCTTTAAAGGCATTCCTGCCTCCATGTGCCAAACGATTTCATACACAATGCACATGTTGAGGAGGAGGATTTATCCTAAAACATGATGAGTATTTAAACAGCCACATATTCTCCCATGTTTTCTAAACCGTATTAAATCACTTGGGATCCAAAATCTCAAAGGGTTTGATATTTTTGATCGGGGGAGAATTTGTGATTTAATAACGAAATTTGATAAAAGGTGATCGTTTTGATTTAATTGTGCACGCTGCTCGCTCATATGTGCTAAACGCTTTCGAATCTTGAAGCACATATTGAGGGTGAGCAAACAAACTATCGAGGCAAAGCTTTTAAAGTAATTATAAAGTACCTTGATTGTGTTTTAAAATGGTTTCTTAATGGCGCTTGTGATTGTGGATGTGCTTCAAATTAACTCTTGCCTCTAAGTGATAAAATGATTTTAAATATCCTATGCACATATTGAGGGGGAGAATTTTACCAAAGAAATTCAACTGGCTTTTCTAAGGAAATTGTGATCAAGAAATTATTTCAAAGAAATTATTTCAAAGAACTCTTGCCTCCATGTGCCAAACAATTTTAAATCATATGCACATGTTGAGGGGGAGCATTTCAAAAATGATCAAAACTATTAAGGTACAAAA
The DNA here is from genome assembly GCA_910596185.1 of Chrysanthemum makinoi. NCBI lineage: Eukaryota > Viridiplantae > Streptophyta > Magnoliopsida > Asterales > Asteraceae > Chrysanthemum > Chrysanthemum makinoi. The sequence goes on along the minus strand of OU343216.1, from coordinate 32,917,775 downwards.
TGCTTTGATCTCGTATCACAAGTACCTTGATTGTTTTTCAAATGATTTTTCAATTGGTTTCAAGGAAGAATGAACTGTACCAAAAGACCGACCATTTTACTTTATGTATGGAGTTATAAGGATGGTGAGGTTAGGTATTTGTTCCCATGATCCAGCCGAGCAGGAGGGATCTACCGAGGACAATCCACTAGATAGTGTAGAGTCCTTAGGTATATTGAAAAAAAGGAGAAAATGAGAAAATGGGAAGAGTCGGTTGAGATTGAGCTAGAGCTGGAATAAACCCAACAAGGTTCTAGTTATGAAGTCTCGGTAAGCACTGAAGGGGTTGAAGAATGAAAAGAATTGAATGTGAAAAGGGTGAAAAGAAATAGCCCTCCAATAATTCAACCTTAGAGGAAGCAGGGTTCAATACATATGCTCTTGGTGTTTACTAAGGTAACACTGGTATTGAAGACAAGACATCATGGACCCAGTGATGCATTGCACTAAACTTCCCAAGCTACTCAAGTTCCTCTTAAAAGGGCTTGTTTCATTCTCACGGGGGACCGACATAATCTATCGACTTTCTCTTAGAGATTGTTGATATTGAAGAAGGAGACCCTCTCCCTAGTCTCCGACATAGGAACCAAATGTGCACGATTGAGTCTAGAGCCAAGAGATCATCCACAATATCTCGTTAGGACACAAAATTAATGAAGACTTGCTGTTTCACACAATGTGGAAAGTAAGAATATATTAAGAGTCCTACGCATTATCCTTGTGGTATTGCCAGAACATCCGAGTGATATGTAAATATTCACGATGAAGATGGAAAGCCTTCTGGAGCCAACATCAAACAAGCTCCTGGTAGGTGGCATGTGAGATCTATTCTATAGATCAACCATGTGACAACTGGATAGAAACGATGGGGCGATTCACTCGTGAATCAACCTTGGTTCAGGAATGGAATTGAGCGAATACTTTTGGAAAAACCGTTCGATGTGCAAATCTTCTTTTCTCTAGCACATCGAATGTGTACTTATGTTTTCAAACACAAAAGTATCTCTGATTGAAAAAAATACTTTTGGAAAAACCGTTCGATGTGCAAATCCTCTTTTCTCTAGCACGTCGAATGTGTACTCTTTTAAATACAAAAGTATTTTGATTGAAAATTGATCTTTCTCATAAAACCTTCGTAGTATTGCAAAACTCTTTCTTCTAAGCAATACGCGATTGTTTTTCAAATCATTTTCATCAATCAGTGAATCTCAATTCGCTGGTTCACTCACTCCGTGTTGTCTTCTTTGAGGCGTTTCGGTTTGAGAATAGCTAGAAACGCTGCGAAACCATGTCAAGGAGATTCCTAGGAATCCTACGATCCGCAGCGTTACTTAGCTTGATCAGCGAGGAACGTGGGCGTGTACCTCAATTCAGCGAAAGTGATCAAAGACACTTTCGTGTGTTTTATTGCTAACTGTTGTTTGCAGGTACATTTGGGCGGTTGCAACGATCAGAATTGAGAAGTCATTCCAAAGCGCATGCTCACGGCATCCACACTTAATTTGAAGAAATCATGTTGGTGCATATCTACATAACACGGCTCGATATTTCATACTATGCTTACGCTTTGGCTGTTGCAAATATCATGAACGATAAGGCTTATTTACTCGATGGAAAGATGTCATGATTCAAAAGTGTGAGCATGTCGGTCCAAAAGTCACAAATTCACATGATGGCAACACAATAAAGGGTGATCGGAGATTTCGTGGCTGATGATCTCAATGGCTTCGAAGATCATCAAAGATGTGGATCAGTTCAAAGACCTCCACTCAAAGTACAAACTATGCGGACTTTGAAGAATCGCTACAAAAGCACAAAGATTGCGGAAATGAAGAATTCATCTCTGAGCTCAAGAACAAAGACAAAGATAGAATGCTAGGATGCAAAATGTATTTCATGGGGTGACCTCCCTTAGGGGAGATTGTTAGGAATTAGAAAATTCTATGTTAAAGTGTCGGTCACCCCAATTATAAGTCTAGCATATGTTAGCTCGTAGACGTGTCGTTTCGTTATTAAGTAGTTTATTTGTTAGTTTGTAGCGTAGTTTAGTTTAGAGCAACACCGTGGAGGAAGGCCGGGTCTTTACCCACTGTATCCCTGATCCACAGGCCGATAGGAGGTCGTGTATTTGTAAGTATAAATACCCCTTCCATCCATGGAAGGGGTGGTGCTTTTCAATCTAATACTCTACAATTTGTGAAGTAACTCTCTACCAAGAAAACACCCAACTCTCTAACTTTCTCTCTCTAATGGCAAACATGTATTTTGATCATCCAAGACCACCCGAATCATCAACACAATAAAAATAATGATCCTACAGGCATAGAGTTGCTCATAGTTTGTATTCTTCAATCCTTTAGTGAGCTTCACAGAGGTGACAAACTTGTGCCATTCGGGATTCATGTTGTTCACAAATTTTGAGTTCAGCTGAATGTTAGGCATTGTCATTCTGATGTTCCTCGTGTCATTCACCAACTTATGAAATCTCACATAGTACTCATAGATACTCTCATCTGGTTTCATCTTGAAGTGTTCAAATTCGTCATAATGTTGTGATTCTCTGTCTTCCATAGTTAATTGAACACGAGAGAAGCATCTTGACATTATCCCATACATCTTTGCCTTTAGCCGATTGTTGTGATTGATCGCTTGTAGATGTCTTTAGGAAGACCTTGAAGAACAATGTTTGAAGCCACGATATCAACATCGAATCTCTTTTCTCTTATCATCAAGCTCATCATACATCTTTAGTGTCCATTCCGTAAATGAGGAGTTCCATCTTGTGTGGGTATCAAGTACATCTCTAGTCGTCTCACCGACTCGTACGGTCCTTCATCAATGGATTTGAGAATGTTGACACCATTTTCCTTTCAAAGGCTGATACAATCGATTAGTTGAGCCCAAGAATCGTAGTGATGCGATTACATCAAGCATGGGTGGGCGAGTATACGAACGGCTTGAACATCCTCGAAGCTTGAGTGGAGATGATAGTAGGAGCGTTTGTAGACATGTTTCAAGCTCTACGGGATTTTGCAATTCTTTGATTAAACCGGGAAATTGATTCTTTCGCGAGGTTTTTACTAAACAAAGAACAACCGTAAGAACGTAACACGAAGAAGAAAAAGGTCTAAATGAACAATTTCAGCTAAACACTTTTACAACTTCATAAGCGATCAACTCGCATAACACACTCAACTCAGCTTAATTAATCAGAGTCGCTAAATAGCCAACTCGCTTTAGTCTCAACTTCGCAACACAATCAACTGCGGCGAACACTAAATTAAACTTAAGTTAACTTCGCTAACGTTACAACTCAGCTAAGTAGCAAAGTAGCTTTAGATCTCAAAGTAAGCAAAGAAACAACTTCTAAGCTTAGAACCCAAGTAGCATAAATATCAACTTCGCTAAACACTAAAGTCGCATGTACCAACTAAACTTTAAATAACAAAGCAACTTCGCTTTGAGAAAAACCTGGTCGAGACACAACTTGACTGGCTTAGTCCTTTTCAAAAATAACCACTTTATCAATCCAAAACAACCAAACCACAATGATTTAAGGCTTCCAATTCAAAACATAAACACATATGATGATCCTAAACACAAAGTACAAGCAAAATTCAAACTTTAACACAAGAATTTGGCCAAATGAATCAAACTCTCCTAAACCCTTAATACTCCAAAAACCTTATGAAATCCAGCAAAACAAAGAGCATGAAAGATGAGTGATCAAACCATGGCTCTTGATACCAATTGTTGGATATTGGATTTCACAAACACTCTAAACCATGATCAAAGTAGGCTTATAAGAATGTTAGAGAGAGAGAGTTCTAGTGAGAGAAAAGGAAAGAGTTGGGAACTATAGTGAGAGAAAAGAAAATATTATTATGAGCTCCAACTCTCTACCTTGGGAGGTAGAGAGTATTTATAGTCTTACATAAAAGCCACAGCGAGAACGTGGATCGGGCATCTGAGTGGGTAAAGACAAGGCCGTCCGTCCTCCCGCATGGTGTTTATAACAAAATACTACTTAACAAAAAATAACTATGACTACGAGTTTTCTAACGATTACATATACTTGAGGTGACCGACTCTTTAATACCTGGAATTTCTAATTCCTAACAATTTAGGACATGTTGCTATTAAACATTCTAGCAACTCTTGAGATCGTTTGGCCTGAATGCAAGCAAACCTAATTTCTCTATCAAGAGGCTTATTTATGAAATCCTCTTCCACAATCTCATGGAGACATTCTAGACTATCCTTAAGGTGAGCACAATAGTTATGAAACACAGTTTCATTATTCCTAAGATTAGGAGGAATGTATTTACTGATCCTGTGATATATTTGCGGTCGAGGATGACTTTGATGCAACATTCTCATTAAAACAAGTGGCGGTTTCCCTTTTCAGACTCCTCAGATTCTCAATTTCTTTTTGTAAAGACGTTATTTTTTCATTGTTTTTGTCACGAGTGACTTTCATTGAATCATATAACTCTTTAAAGTGTTGTTTAACTTTTTCATTTTCTTCTAGAAAACTCTCGTTTTCTTTTTGTAAAGCATTAATCAAGTTTTGAAGATGAAAAGTTTGAGGATACTGAGAATCTAAAGGAGGAGGCATTTGGGAGCCAATCACATTGTTCTTTTCACCCTTTAATTGAGAAATTTGGGCTTTCAACTTTATGATCGTGTTACAATGAGCTTGATCTGCATTGGTTTGTTTATCTGAAAAACTGCATCAAACTCTGGAATATCTGAGAATGTCTTGATATTTGAGGTTTTGACATTTTCTTTAAGATGTTGATATTTTAGTTGCAAATCAAAATGTTCAACTTCTAGTTTAGAAATTTGTTTTACCAAATTATGCGTGATCATCGATCAATTTTCTCATTTAGTTCTGAGTTTTTGTTTTCAAGCTCAATGACACGATCATGGGAAACTTTCAATGCAATAGATAATTCATGAAATCGAGAAGCAGTAATAGAGTGCTTAGTAACAGTATAAAACACATCTTGAGCAACACAACTTGAAATCAAATTCTCATTTAAGATGTGCAAGTTCTTCCTTTCAACCTCATTATATTTGAGTTCCTGTTCATAATCATTGACCTCTACTATCATTGCATCAAATTCCTTTTCCATTTCTTTAATATCTGAATTTATCCCTTTTTGAAGACTCTCAAGTTGACCTTTTAATTGTTTAAAGAAAGGCATGACCTCAGTTAAATAGCATTCTTTAGTTTGCTTAAAACCCCTTTCCCCCTCAGTTATCCCAGTAGGTGTGATTCTCTTCTTACACGTTTTTTCAAAATCAACAAACGGTGATAAACAACATACATCGCGATTAAGGTCTTGCTATTAGTGGCAATAAATCTAGGAACTAAATGCATTGGTGTATTAGGAGGATACACAGTTGCTTTAGGGAATTTCATACAAGGGGGATTCTTTTCAACAAGATTTTGACTTTTGCATATCCATATCCTTTTTCCGAGAACACTTGTTCGAGGGGGTCAATAGAGTCTGAGGCTTAAACTTGTTTAAGGATATCCAATTTTCATTAGTGTAATCATGGGGTTTGATTGTTATATTATTCATTTTACACTCAGGATCTTCTAGCTTCATATTCAATTTTTCCCTAGTGACTTCATCTGATTTCTTATCTTCCTCGATTGCACTCAGTAGCAACTAGGTTTCTGTCTAGGCTTAAGGATTTCATTACCATCATAAAGTACCTTATGAGCAGCTCTAGCATTTTTAATGACCTCTGGATTTGGTTCCTCAACAAGGGGAATGCTATGCTTATAAACTTAAAACTCTATGCTTAGTGATCAAGTGAGCGTCCGAATGGTATTCCCATGCATTACAACTTATTTTCAAGCTTGTTTTTCAAAGTTTTTAGATTGGAAAAATCATTCAAAAGTTTTGATTCCTTAGCATTGAATTCTTGCTTAAGCATTTTAACATTTTCTTGAAGTTCTTGTTTTGCTTACTTGAGTTTTAGAAAGCTTTTCTTGTAAGGAGTTTAACTCTTGTTTGAATACTTCTTCTCTAAAATTACTTTTTCTAATAATTTATGCGCATTTGGTCATCCATTTCCTACTCACGGGTGGTTAACTCAAACTTAGCAAGTTGTTCATAAATAGCAACTTGTTCTTTATAGGCATTTAGTTAGAGGTAACTGAGAATCATCGGAGGCATGAAGTGTATTCATCAAAAACATAATCATCATTATTGCGAAGATGCATTACTTGGTACAATCTTACTTTCACTTTGCTTCACATATTGATCGTATGGGACAATATTACTAGTACCCTCATCATCAATATCTGATTCATAAGTTTCAAGAGATTGTACTTTATTATGCATCTTTTGGTCATCAACATCATCATATAGTTTTAATACCTCTGAAATGATTGAATCTTTGGATGGACCCGACTGTTGTGAAATGAAGAGACCTTTGGAGAGACCATAGGTGAGATGCTAGCCATGAAGATTGTTTGTGGGATTAGGTTCATCATCGACATCGAGTCAAATGCATCCACATCGGCTACTTGAAATGCATTTTGATGATTATGACCTATCTCTGAATTTGTTGTTCATCAACATCGACATCATAGGTTCGGGCATTTCCCTCGAAGAAACAACAACTCCTCTTCATCCCAAGCGGCTCCATTATCACGAGTTTGCACAAGAAACATATTGTCTCACGAAGTATTCGCATTAAATGGGCGTTTGGAGATGTGCGGTTCCTAGCAATAGGTCCCTCACCACCGGTTGTAGCACTTAATTGGCTTTGCTTGACCTTGATTTCCAATCCTTCCCTATTCGATTTGCCACATATCCTCTATCAACTCAGCATTCCCATCCTGCTCCAACCATCCCTTGTTCATAATGTCTTCCTTGAAGTGGTTGCCCCATAACCTTTCCATCTCTGACAACAGCATAATTGTGTAGATTGGATCCGATTCTGATCTCATTGTTTTAGTGTGAAGATGTTGGTATGTGGACTAAGGGTCAAGTTTTGTTTAACCATAAGAGCTAGTTGATTAATGAAGTGTCCCATAGCGCATCACATCGGCTTGCTTGAACCTCGGATCAGGAATGAGTTTATGATTACCATTACCCGTGGGTATGACTTGAGAGGCTTTGGTAGTAATACCAACATTGTTGTAGAAGGCAGTTGGAGTTGAGTCATTTGTGGCGGTTTCTCCATGCTTAGATTTGAACTGCTCAAGAATATTTTTTTCAAACATAGCATGTCTCTCATTCTGAAGAAGAAAGGCATCGTTACTCATAGTTTGTATTCTTCAATCCATTGGTTAGCTTCAGTGGTGACAAATTTGTGCCATTCGGGATTCATGTTGTTCAAAAACTTTGAGTTCAGGTGAATGTTTGGCATGGTCATTTTGATGTTCCTCATGTCATTCACAAGCTTATGGAATCTCCCGTAGTACTCATAGACACTCTCATGCGGTTTCATCTTGAAGTGCTCAAACTCATCATCAGCTGGTGATTCTCGTCTTCCTTAGTTAATTCAGCCAGAGAAGCATCTTGACATTATCCCAAACGACCTTGGCTGAGTGTTGTGATTGATAAGCTTGTAGATGTCTTTGGAAGACCCGTAGTATGATGTTTGAGGCCACGATATCGGCATCGAATCTCTTTTCTCCTTATCACAGGAGCTCATCATACGTCTTTGTGTCCAATCCAAAGATCATGGTTCCATCTGCGGTATCAATTAATTATGTCTCTTGTAGTCTCAATCGATAAGGTCCTTCATCAATTGATTTGAGAATGTTGACCCCATTTTCCTTTCCAGGCAGTACAATCGATTCGTTGAGCCCAAGAGTGAAGTCAGTTGCGGTTCTGTCAAGCATGGGTGGACGAGTATCTAAACCACCGGTTGCTTGAACATCCTCGGCAACAGTGGAGATGATTGTAGGTACGTTGGTAGACATGTTAACAGATTACATGGGATTTTATAACTCTATGATTAAGCAGGAAATAGATTCTTTCACGGGATTTTACTAAATCAGAGAAAATCGGTATTACAAGCAGAAATCAACCAAGTTGCTAAGCCCAATTCGCTAAGCCCCAAGTCATTTGGACACAAAGTCAGCTAAAGCACCAATTCGCTACAGGTCAAGTAAGCTAAAGAGCAACTCGCTAAGGTCCAAAGTCAGCTAACACCAGTTAAGCTAAGAATTATGACAATAAATGGCCAAGCACCAAGTATAGCTAAACAGTTAAGTTGCTAAAGAACAACTCGCTAAGATCCAAGTAAGCTAGTATCAAGTTGCTAACAATTTACACTACAACTTCGCTAACCATTTTACGAGAAGCAAGTCGCTAACCTCACCAAGTTAACTAGCCGTAGTGGAGAATCCACGAACTTGTACTTGACATGCATTTGTCGGCTCTCAATAGACAAGTAGCTAGGCTCAAGTCGCTAACAACTTTAACTCTTGTAACTTCATTAACTTTTATACTTTGGAAGCAAGTGCTAGAAGAAAAACACAACGAGAACTAAGTCGCTAGCAAGAAAAACTTCAAAAACAAACTTTTCAATCCAAAACAAGCTCAACCACAGTGATTCAAGCTTACCAAATCAAAACCCAATCACTTACAATGATTCTAAACACAAAAGTACACCAAAAATTCAAACTTTAACACTAGAAATGATCCAAATGATGCAAAAACACTAGCGTTTTCAAACTAAAAAACCATCTAAAACCACTAGAAATCCAAGGATATGTAAGAGAGATGATCAAACCATGGCTCTTGATACCAATTGTTGCATATTGGATTTCATAAACACACTAAACCAAAGATCAAAGAGAGTACTATGAGGTTTTAGAGAAAGAGTTAGAGGTTTGGGAACAGAGTATTTATAGTCTTACACCGCCCACCTAAACATGGATCAGTCATGGGTAAAGACCATCCATCCTCCGGTGTTACTTAACTAAATAATCTCGACTACGAGCTTTCTAACGATTACATATACTTGAGGTGGACCGACTCTTTAATAGGGAATTTACTAAATCCTAACACTTAGTCATTATCTAGCACACATGCAAACAGCGAACAGAATATCTGGTCTAATGGCTGTGAGGTACATCAGGGATCCAATCATACTTTGATATTTTGTTTGGTCTACCATGATCCCCGAGTGGTCCTCATCCAGTTTATTCATTTCTATCATGGGAGGTCGCGAGGTCACAAGAATCAAATCCAAATTTCTTTAAAATCTCATTTGCATATTTAGATTAATTTATAAAGATGCCTCCGGGACTTTGTGAAATTTGTAATCCCAAGAAAATTGACATTTGTCCCATCATTGACATTTGAAATTTGGAACCCATTTCATTTGAAAAACGGTCACATTCATTGGGGTCGGTCGAGGCAAAAATAATATCATCAACATAAATTTGAACGTGAATTAAATGTTTGCACGACTTTACGGTGAACAATGTTGGATCAACGCTCCTTTCTTGAATCCGGTAGATAGAAGAAACTTTGATAGCGTATCATACCATGCCCTTGGAGCTTGCTTCAAACCGAAAAGAGCCTTCTTCAAGCGATAAACATGAGTAGGATGCTCTGGATTCACAAAACCTTCAGGTTGGCTGACGTATACAACTTCCTTAAGATATCCGTTAAGAAAAGTCGTCTTTACATCCATCTGATAGACTACCATGTTCTTACTTGCAGCATTAGCCAAGAAGATTCTGATTGCCTCGATAAGAGCAACTGGAGCAAATGATTCTTCAAAGTCAATACCCTCCTCTTGATGGTATCCTTTTGCAACCAATTGAGCCTTGTTCTTTAATACATCACCATGCTCATCAAGTTTCACTTTGAAGATCCACTTTAGAGCAATGATCATAGCACAGTCAGGAGCAGGTACTAATTCTCATGAATTTCTTCTTGCATGGCATTGAACCAGCTGTCTTCATTCATGGAAGTTTTAACGTCTTTTGGTTCGACCTGGGATAGTACGGATTTGAAGAAGCACCATAAGGCATCAGTTGCAAGTTGTTTCTGAGTGGATCTGGGCGAGAGGGATTTCCAATGATGTTGTCCAATGGATGATCATGTGTCCATTTTCTAAGGTGTTCGTGTGGTTGTTGTGAGGAGGCTGAAGTAGCGAGTCGATTTCTCCCGATGAAGATGGTTGATGATGAACCGAGGAGCAAATATGTTTTCAAAGGGGCATCTTGGGAGTAGCAAAGGTATTATCTCCATCATAGGTGCCAGACATAATTCCATGATGTACACTCAATGATTGATGATTTGTTGATGAGGCAGTGATCGGCGCTTTAACTTAATGACATAAGCTGAAGGGTTAACTTCATTGGCGAGGGATAGGAGCAGCCTCTGTTGATGGAATTGACATATCATTAGCAGTTGGCTCATAGTGTTCATCAAACATTGGATCAAACAATTTCTTTAAATCATCTTCCGAAGGAGGTACATAAGGAGTTGCTGGTGAGGGATTAAGTACAAGAGTAGAACTTATGGGACTACTTAATAAAGTTTGAGATGCGGGTCCAGAACTGGATTGTCCTGGAGCCATTTTCAGGACAGCTCATCGAACTTGACGTGAATAGTTTCCATGATATATCGAGTTATTGTGTTTTAGATTCGGTAACCCTTCTTGTTTGATGCATAACCTACAAAAACTCCAATGTCCGCCTTAGCTCTTAATTTACCTAGATCTTGACCGTCATTCGTTGGATAGCACAACGCACCAAACACACGAAGGTAGGAGAGATCAGGTTTTCATTTATGGACAAGTTAGGTATGGAGTTTTTCCATGAGATGTGTGTATGAGAGAACGATTTTGGGTGTAGCAGCGGTGGCAATGGCCCGACCAGGAAACATTGGAACCTTTGAATAAATTAGCATTGTTCTTGCGGCTTCCACAAGAGTTTGATTTAGTCTTTCAACTACACCGTTACATTTGAGGAGTTGGTGGAACACTTCTTTGATGACTGATTCCAACACTTTCATAAAATTGACTTAGGTCTTTATTAACGAACTACTGTGCCATTGTCGTTCAGAACAATACCCGTGTATTGTTAGTCCAGAACCTGAAGCTTGATAAGTTTGATGATGACATCTAGAGTTTCATCCTTTGTCCTCAAAAACTTTACCCAAGTAAATCGAGAGTAGTCATCAACAACGACTAAAATATATTTCTTCCCATTAATCGTTTGCACTCTCATTGGTCCGCACATATCCATATGAAGGGTATCTGAGAACTTCCATTCTGAGTTTGTGGGTTTGGGTTTATGGGCATATTTTTTGCTTTTCCCAATTGGCATCTTTGAACAAAGATGATCTTTTTCATACTTTAATGCAGGTAAGCCTCTTACAAGATCATTTTCGGAAAGATTATTAATGGTGCCGAAGTTCAAGTGATTGAGACGACGATGCCATAACCATGATTTTGTTTTTAAAGCCTTTGACAACAAGCAAATTGGAGAAGACTTCATCATGTCTTCGATAGAGATGGTGTATATATTTGAACCACGAGTTCCTCTTAACAGTTCCACACCATCAAGTTCTCTAACTAAACAAGTATGTTTTCTAAATGCCACTTTAGATCGGAATCACATAATTGACCAACTGAAAACAAGTTATGACCAAGACCTTCAACATTATATACCCTGGAGATTACACTTTTGCCAACAACATAGTCTCCATAACCTATAATTGCTCCAAAATGGTCGTTCCTGAATCTAACAGTCCTGATAAATTTACTCACGAAGTTCATGAGCATGGCGATCTCAGTCATATGCTTGGGCAGCGTGAGTCCGGTACTCTGAACGATTTGAACTATCTGTAGTTGAACACATACAGAATGGATAAGCTGGATAATTGGGATCCCCATGCAAGAATGGGTTCCATTTGGTTAGTAACAGTGATTGGAACACCCGCATCGGAAGTAGAAACAATGGAATCATCGGGAATAGATGGAGTGCTAGTGTCCGTATTTGTCCTACTCAAAGTATGTTCACTTCTTAAAGGAATAGTTCTACCGGTAGGCATCCATTTTCTAATGGGCATTGACTTAGCAAATTTAGGGCAAAACTCATTAAGATTAAACTTACGGCCAGTGGGTATCCATTGATAACCAATATTACTAAATTTTCTTCTTGTGGGTTTCCAATGTTTTCTAACTTTCTTTCGCCTTTGCCTTTTAGCCTTCTTAGCTTGATTTTTGACATTTACAACTTTAAGCTGGCATTTAACACGCATTAAGCAAAACATTCACACCACATTCATGATGATGAGATCAAGATCATCATTACATGGTTTTTGAGATAGTAGCAGAATTCGATTAATTAGAATGCGCTTATAGCTAATACTAGAATCAGCACGATTCGTTTTATTCAACTCAAACTTAGTGTTCCTAGGGTGGTCTTCTACTCTCTTCCAATGCACATTCTTAGCTTGCGAGGCCCTATCTTGCTTTATATTCTTTGGAGGTTTTGACCAGCTTGCTTTTATGTCCTTGATTACTCTGTAGAGGGAATTATGGGAACATTAGTTCGTTGGGCTACTTTTGCATTCTGAACTAGGCGGCGCAAGGATCGAACTACTTGCAGGCACTTTAGAGTCCACTTTCTTAATCTTGGGCATAGAATGGGTTGCATAATTGGCACTAGGCATAGAACAAGGAATCAGAGCTTTATCTTTTGCACCTAAGGATTTAGGACATGTTTCTCTTAAACATTCTAGCACTCTTGAGATCATTTGGCCTGAATGCAAGCAAACCTAATCTCTCTATCAAGTGGCTTATTTATGAAATCCTCTTCTACAATCTCACGGAGACATTCTAGACTATCCTTAAGGTGGGCGAAATAGTTATGAAACACAAGTTCGTTATTTCTAAGATGAGGAGGAATGTATTTAACAGTCACAGTATATTTGCAGTCTGCAGATGACTTTGATGCGACATTCTCATTAAAGACAAGTGGCATTTTCCCTTTTTCTACGACTCCTCGATTCTCAATTTCCTTTTGTAAAGATGTTATTTTTTCGTTGTTCTTGTCACGAGTGACTTTCATTAAATCATATAACTCTTTAAAGTGTCGTTTAACCTTTTAATTTTTTTCTTGAAAACTCTCATTTGCCTTTTGTAAAACATTAACCAAGTTATGAAATGTTTGAGAACACTAAGAATCTAAAGGAGGAGGCATTTGGGAGCCAGTCACGTTGTTCTTTTCACCCTTTAATTGTGAAATTTGGGCTTTCAACTTTTTGATCGTGTTACAATGAGCTTGAATCTGTTCGTCATGTTTGTTTATTTCAAAAAGTGCGTCAAACTCTGGAACATTTGAGGATGTCTTGATGTTTGAGGTTTTGACATTTTCTTTAAGATGTTGATATTTTAGTTGCAAATTAAAATGTTCAACTTCTAGCTTAGAAAACTATTTTACCAAATTATCATGATCATCCTGATCAATTTTCTCATTCAGTTCCGAGTTTTTGTTTTCAAGCTCAATGACACGATCATGGGAAACTTTCAAAGCAACAGATAATTCATGAAAATGAGAGGCATTAATAGAATGCTTAGTAACTGTATAAAACACATCTTGAGCCACACAACTTAATACTAAGTTCTCATTTAAGATATGCAAGTTCTTCCTTTCAATTTCATTATATTTGAGTTCCTGTTCATAATCATTTACCTCAACAATCATTGCATCAAATTCCTTTTCCATTTCTTTGATATCTGAGTTAATCCCCTTTTGAAGACTCTCAAATTGACCTTTTAATTGTTTAAAGAAGGGCATGACCTCAGTTAAATAACATTCTTTAGTTTGCTCGAAACCCCTTTCCCCTTCAGTTATCCCTGTAGGTGTGATTCTCTTCTTACATGTCTTCTCAAAATCAACGAATAGTTGATAAACAACATATAGGCTGATTAAGGTCTTGCTATTAGTGGCAATAGTTCTAGGAACTAAGTGCATTGGTGTATTTGGAGGATACACAGTAGCAGCAGGCATTTTCCTAAGGGGAGTGTTTGTTTCAACAAGTACATTAACTTTTTGTTTATCCATATCTTTCTTCCAAAAAATCTGTTCTGGGGTTAATTGAGTTTGAGGCTTAAACATGTTCAGGGAGATCCAATTTTCCTTAGTGTAATCATGGGGTTTGATTGTTATATTATTCTTTTTACACGCAGGATCGTTAAGCTTCTTATCCATTTTCTCCCTAGATGCATCATCTAATTTTCTATCATCTTACGTGCTTCCAATACATGATGGTGTTTGCCTAGGCTTAAGAATCTCATTGCCATCATATAGTAACTTATGAGCAGCTCTAGCCTTTTTACCTACCTCAGGATTTGGTTCCTCAATAAGGGGAATTGTTGGATCGATGTACTCTGACCAAACTAACTTATATAGCTTGTTAAGGGTTTAATAACCTCGGATAAATCCTAAGTTATTAACAATGAAACACTGAGCAAAATGTATTAAATATGCAGAATTTACTTAACAAAGCTAAGAAGAATTAACTTTAACTTTCAATGATTTTATTAATAACTCTGAATCTGCTTGTTTTACAGATTCTTAAACAACTCTAAAACTCTAATATCAAACTTATCTAAAACTCTAATAATAATCGTACTTTAGGATTCTAAAAAACATATATCTCTAATGCCAATCTAGGGGTCCTTTTATAGGCTTAAGGATAACCCTAGTCGGTTTACAATTTGTAACCTTGTACGACAAGTAATCTACACAAAGAATATTCTAGAATAACAAAACTTTCCATAAACTAATATAACAGTTCTTTTAGCTTTGCAGTACTTTGACTTCGACAGCAGTACTTTGAATTTTTACTTAGCAGTACTTTGACTTCTTCCAGCTCTTTGACTTTAATCAGTACTTTGTCAATCTTCAGCACTTTCATATCCCAACAATCCTCCCCTAACTTGAGTTCTACTTGCTTGACTTCAAGTTCCTTTGTAAACTTATCTTTAACTTCTGTTAGCCTCATGGAAAGATTGTGTCTTTGTCAATTTTCTTTATCTTCTTTGTATTCACTGTGCTTGGATTGTCATTATCAAAGTAGTCTTTATTATTTTAGTAACATTCTTTACATCATCCTTAATCAGTAATCTCTTTTCAGCAACATTCAGCAAACTCCATCTTTTCAGCAACTCAGCAACATATGACAATGTGTACATTAATTCAATTTAAGTTTCAGTCTATTCTCATCACTTCCAGGTGTGTAAACTCTTGTGAGAGGTGAATCATTGAAAATTTAATGGATTTAGATGTCTCTTTACCAAAGCCATTAACTCTGGAGTAGCCAAATGTTTTGATGTGTAAGATCATGGTACATTGATAACCATATGATTTTTATAAAATCATCAGCTATCAACAGATTTGATGTATCCTTACCAAAAGCTGTACCCTTTTGGACTAGTTCGTTCTTTCATCCATGGTGAACTAATGACCATATAATGGTTTTTCCACAGCCTTTACCACATTACTGATATGGTGAGTTGATTACCATACAACTTATTAGCAAGTTGTCAACTATAAAACGGATTTGAGATATCTTTACCAGAGTCATTTGCTCATGGATTAGCCAATCCTTTTATAACCATGGTGGATTGATAACCTATTGTTGTTATCATCTCAAAAACCATTTATTTCTTTTAACCTTTGTTTCAAAATATTTATCACTTAACAAAAGTTTTCTTTCAAAATCATTACCTGGGTTAAAGCTGCAAGTAGTACTTTGATGAAAGTACTGTTTGATCAGCAGTACTTTGAATAAAGTACTGATATATCAAAAATTTATTCAATAAAGATTCATACCAGTTATTCATCATCATCAACCATAGTTGTCCATCTGATAAACAATTTGATGACCATAAGAGCAGTTTCATTATCTTCTTCAACTTCCATACCATGCTCTAGCATTCTCCTCATGAGATCTGATGTAAGCGGATATCTTATGTCTGCTAACATGTGAATCATAGTCCCATCTTCTAACTCTAGAACATGTACTCCAGATTCTTCAAAGAATCTTCAGCTGATTATCTCCCAATCTTCTTGATTTTTCCAAATATCATCAGTACTTGTTTCTTCAGTTTCCCAAACAGTTGTGAGATCTCCAAGCAAGATTAAACCAACACCTTCTGATGGAATGTGTTCAAAGTATTCTTGCACCAAATGATATAGATGAAACAAACCCTCTCTATCTATTATGTGCAATAGATCCCATAGCATATTAAACACTCTGAAGCTTTCATCTTGTCTATGAAACATCAAATAATTCCCATCTTTAGATTCTACAACTTCAAAAGTAGTTATTGGAGACTTTTTCTTCTTCTTATCTGTCTTCTTTTCTGCATCATCTTTAGAATACTCAAATTCTACAATTCTTAAGTAATTCCTTAGTTCATCATTAGTATCAGATCTTAACTTGACCTTCTTTGATGGCTGTTTATCTTCAACTTCAGTTGTTCTTTTTCTTTTTAAGCTTTCTTTTCTATCATCTTCTTTCTGAGCATCATCATCTTTAAAATCTTTGATACTATCAACATTCTTCTGATAAGCTTCTCTAACAGCTTCATATAATTGTTTCATCTCAACATAATTCAACTTCGCAATCAATATATCCTTGACCTTTTAAATAAGCCATCATTGCATTCCTTTCCTTAGCACGATGTGGTCTTCTTGGTAGAGCAGAAACAGGAATAGGTGTCTTTAATGGTACAGCAGCTTTAGCATCCAACTTTTCTTGTAATTCCTTAGCTACTTCTTTATCCTTGGTTTCTGCAATAGCAACTTCAGCATTCAATTCAGCTTGAAACTTTCTAGCTGCTTCCTCATTCATAGCAACTTGAGCAGCCCTTATTTGTGCTAAAGTAGGTTTCTTTTTCTTCTTTATTTCTACCAAATTACCTTTTCCTTTATCCTTAGGATCTATAGTAGGTTGAGAAGCTTGTGGTTGTTCTTCAGCAACTCCTTGAATAGTCACACCTCTTGGTCTTGATAAATTTTGCAATACCTCAGCTGCAATTTCATCACTTGCAGTATGTTCAGCCATAGGTGTATCAGCTTCTTCTTCTTGTGGAATTGTTGAAGGACCAACTTCTTCATCAAAATCTAAAACTCTTGGTGTAATTAGTTCTTGTCGAGATGTTCCTTGAAGACCAGTACTTTGATCAGCAGCACCTTGATCATCATTACTTTGAACTCTAATGCTTTCTTCCTTAGTACTTTCAATATTGACTTGCACTCACGGTACCTTGAGGTTGAACATCAATACCTTGAGGTTCAGCTTCTTCATTCAAATTCTTATCTTCCAATTTCCTCCCCAATTGGAATGAAGATTGCTGTTGAACCTTTGTACCTTTGGTGGTCTTCTTAAATTGCCTAACAGGCCTTCCTTGCTTCCTTTGAGACTTGACCCATAATCTATGATGTTGAACTAATGGCCATACAAAGTTCTTTAATCGTCTAAACTTAAGGTTCAACTGCTTAATTTGTGTGGCCTGTTCTGCAAAAGATTTCTTCAATCTTGTCAACTCTCTTGATAAAGCATAAGTGTTTAGAACAGTTCCCTCAGTTGCCACATCTCCCTCATCTCCGCCAGATGTTTGAAGCCCATCTGTTGAAGTATAATCATTGGGAGAGGATGGTGAGTGTTCTTGTTGTTGAGAATCATGAGTAGAAGCTTGTGGAGATGGTGAAGGTGAAACTGCAATATCTGCTTGAATATCAGCACCTTGTGAAGCAGTACCTTGTGATGCAGTACCTTGAGATGCAGTACCTTGAGAAGCAGTACCTTCAACTGAAGCAGTACCTTCTCTTTCATCAGTCTCTGCAGTCTCATCTCGAATTGCTTGAACAACCTCCATCGTTGAAGTGGTTAATGGAGTGTTCCTTCCAGTAAACAGATCACTTTTCCTAGCCATAAATGTGAAAATCTTGGTGGTTTGTACCTGCAACAGGTAGTAGATTTGTAGGCTTTGGTACATGAGCAAGCTGTTTATTCAAGAATACTTGAATAAATCTCGGATACATTAACCATCTTGATCCATGAGAGATGTGTGAGAGCATTCCATCTAAGATTAGCCTTGAAAAGTTGAACATATGGTTTGTAGCCAATCCTACCGGTGCTGAGATGCAATGTTTGAACCAAATTGCTCCCAAGAAGTACTTTTAGAACTGATACAATGAAGAAAAACATGTACCAAATACTTCCAATGTGGACTGAACAAGGGCTTCTTGAATGTTGTTATGTCAACCAAAGACCCTTCATATCCAATATCTCTCAGTGTATCCCAAAGAAGCTGTTTATCAAACCTAATAGCTCCTTCTGCATCATCAAGCAATAAATCTTCACGAATTGATGCTTGTAATCTTGATAACCTTCAGGCAACTTTAGCTGGAATATAATATTCATCATTCTCCATATGTGTCCTTGCAGTTGTCCAAAACTGTTGTATCCAAGGCTCAATTATATCAGGTTCCACCAAAAGCGCATAACTGATTGGGGAACCAGTTAAGAAATCAATGATGTCATGGAAGATGACATTGGCATCTGTTTTATCTAAATTCGCCACCATGTTGTGTTTAGAAACTGTGTGTAGGTTCGCCATGAATGATTGAAAAAGATATGAATTCTTGAATATGTAAGTGTGTGAGAGAGAGAAATATGGAAAAGATTGAAACGAAATAAATATTTGAGGAAAGATCGGGAAGTAGTTATTTATAGGTAGGATTTGAAAAATCACAACCCATAATAACAAAGTTACCGTTATTTGAATTTACCCCTCTTTATTACCGTTGGAACAGTACTTTAATAAGACAAACAGTTCTTTCCACATGTGCATACTTTCCAAGCGGTACTTTCAAAGCAGTACTTTCATAAAACCAAAAGCGGTACTTTTCCATTCTCCTCTTTACAATAGCAAACACTTCAAATAAACATGAGATTGCCTCCCCTTAAGCAATGCATAGGACTGTAACTAACCAACCAGTCCTCCCCTTAAATGTAGCTTAATAATTTATCATACCAATGCTCACAACCAAGTGATTGAATCTTGAAACATCAAATCCTTTGGTGAGTAGATCAGCTACATTATCATCTGTGTGAACCTTAACAACATTAATGAGCCTATGCTCATAACAATCTCTGATAAAATGATGCCTAATATGAATGTGCTTTGTCTTGGAATGGTAAACTGGATTCTTTACAATGCAATTGTACTCTCATTATCAATGTTGATAGGAGTATTCTTGAAGTTGAACCCATAATCCAAGAGTTGATTATGCATCCACAAAACTTGTCCACAACAGCTTGCAGCAGCCACATATTCTGCTTGATTAATGATGTTCTTGCAATTGTCTGTTTCTTACATTGCCATGAGACTAATCTTCTTCCAAGATATTGGCATCCTCCATTGGTTGATCTTATGTCATAGTTATCACCCTGCGCATAATCCTTTATGAAAAGCTTCCAAGTGAAAAGGTGAATCCTTTGGATACCACAACCCCAACTTAGGTTGTTCTTTCAGATAACTAAAAATTCATTTCACTGCATTCATATGGGAGACCTTAGGTGTAACGCCTCGACCCGACAAGGGTAAAGGAATCACAAGTAATGGTGTCATATCAAAGAAAACATAAATATCCAAAAGAAATCTCAACATAAATATTGAAATAATCCAAGTCAAATGACTTCAATACATAGGTCCCAGCGAAAAATAAACTCCAAAAGAAATGTCTAAGATAAAGTCTAAATGGCATCATAAGATCAAAGCTAAAAATCTCTAAGGTAAGTCCACACAACACTCATCCCAAAGCAATACCCAACTCCAATGCTTAGATACCGCCGTGGAAGAAAAGAAATGCGTTTGAGCTTCAAAGCCAGTGAACAGATATACAAGCAAAACGAATACGAAGCGAGAACGAATACGAAATAAAGTGAAAGAAAGATAGCAAAATCATAATCATTTCAAAAGATAAATCAGGATAATAGAATAAGTTTTATAGCTAACTACCTCGAGCCCAAATACATATGCCATATCATAAACAAAATCATATTCACTTAAGGCAACATTTGTAGGGAGACTACCAGAGTTATGAAGGACGTGCATGCACGCAGCATCAATCATCAGATAACATATAGCATATAACATCTAATATATAACATATAACAGATCTAGGATGCACCCATACGCCCCACAAACATACATTGATAATATAATATAACTTGAGCTCATAACAAATAACAGATAAGGGACGTGGCAGAACTTCACTCTACTACCCTAGAGTCATGTCAGAAGTGCATTACTGACACGGACATGGAACCCCATGACTAGTTAATAATTGGCTCGGGTGTCAAACTATCTTAGGTCAAATAGAATGTCATAACTGACATAGATCATATTTTATCAAATGTTTAATCATGTTTTCAAAATCAAAGTCTTCATATCATATAGTTCAAAATCAATGTTTTATGATTCAAAAATCAAAGTTCAGATAAGCAACATCTCAAATAGACACATTAGGGTTCATAGCAAAGGCTTAGGAAATCCTAATGTAGAAGCTAACGAAAAGAAAACGTTATAAGAAACCTTTACTGAAAGGTGGAATATCTGTACCTTATTCCAAAGCAAATGATCGAAAAGAAGAAACAAGGAAAGCAAAGGATTACTCCTTCTTCCGCGAACCTATACACATTAACGGTCGTACATGTTATTTATGATTCCATAATCATCGAAATGATCTTTTAATATTTGGCTCTCATACTTAGTATATCTAATGATCTTAATACTTTAGGGTTTTATAATTAAATGAGACTTAAGTGTTTTATAATTAATATCGTAGATTAGGGTTCATTATGTCATTAATTAAAGTTTAGGGTTAAATGTGAAAATAGTTTAAACGTCATAACTCACACATAAAATAACGAATTAATATACTTCGCTTCAAACCCTAATGGGCTCTCATTTATGTTCTAGGGTTTTCTCATTCTTTAATATCTCATTAATATGAATTTACTTATATGTTACGTCTTTTAATGACTCGAATTTACTTAACTAACACGTCATAAAACAATCTTTCCTTTTATGTTTCACCATACACGTTTATGATTTTATGTGACATACAAGTTACTTATTACTCGGATTAATTACTGCTTTACACATTTACAAGTTCACTTGACTTATAATTACGCTTTACACATATGAGACCACGATTCACAAACCATTAGGGTTTGGCATACCTTATTCGGTTCACATATCAAACTAGAGGTTTCGTTTACATGACCTTTACCCGTTTAATACATGTTCAAAAACTCCATATGTGGTTCGGTTTAACTTAGGGTTTCAATTAATAGGTTATTACGTAAGTCTTAACTCATCTACGTACTTAACTCATTCAAGTTATCATGTTTACACTTTAGTGAGATTATATGCATGGTTCGGTTTAATACATATGGTTCGGTCCTTATGCAACTCGACATAACCATGACTCGATTCAATAATACATATTGCGTTACATAGCTCTTTAATACTTATAAAGGTTTAAATCATTATGGTTTGCCTTGTTTTGGGTTCTATTCGGCTCGACACAAAACAAAAAGAAACACAAGTCGACCAAACGAAACAAGTTACAATACAATAACTTAAGGTACATCAAAGAAAACGAGAATAGGTTATACCTTGACTTGGTTGAAGCAAAAACTCGACACCAATGGGTGTATGGTATTCGGCCGAATAGGGAGAAAAAGAAAAGAGAGGCAAAACAAAACTAGGGTTTCACTTTTGTGATTATGTAGTGTATATATAGTAGTGATATTTTCGGTTAGGGCTTTAGGAAAGGGTTTGGGTTCGGCCTAGTCCAACCGAACACACACAAAACCCACGCCCATGTGGGCTTCGGCTCTTGACCCACACGACACAAAAACAAACGCCCCTTGGGCTCTTGAATTCTCGGCTTGGCACAAAAGAAATGAGTCCATCCAAACAAGCGGCGGCCCAACATATTAGCGAAGCGTTAAATCTTCGATCGTACCAAAATCGATCACGTAATATATTTTAGTTATGTTTTATTATCCGCAAGTTAAGTTTCAAATTTAGTTAAATGATTCTATAAATGTATTTTCACGTATTTTATAAATTTCGATTCCAAGGGTATTTTAGTCTTTAATCAGATTTTTAGATTTTCGGGTTTTACAATTCTTCCCCTCTAAAGAAAAATTTTCGGTCCTCGAAATTGAAATGAAACGAAAGAAAATGAAAACGAAATGAGAACATACCAAACTATTCAAAGAAATGAGGATAACTAACTCGCATCGACTTCCCGGTTTCCCAAGTAGCCTCACGTTCCGGATGATTTTTCCAAAGAATCTTAACGAGCGGAATGACTTTATTTCTCATGACTCTTTCTTGCCTTTCTAAAATAGCTTCGGTTCTTCGGATAAAGACATATGGGATTGAATTTGATCAAGCGGATAAGAAGCTTACGTGTACGGGATGATAGTTGTTGTATCCCCTTAGGAGTGATACATGGAAAAGCGTCATGAACATGCGATGGCGAGGCGGAAGTGCTAATCGATCGAAACTTCTCCTATACGTTCTAGAATTTCAAACGGTCCCGATAAATGGGGCCGAGGATCGAGCTTGCCCTTGATTCCAAAACGTTTCACACCTCTAGCGTGAAACTTTCAAAATACACGATCTCCAACCCGAAATTCTAAATCGATGCTTGTGGCATAACTTTTCTGACGAGACCTAGCTTCCTTCAACTTTTCTCTAGCAACAGCTACTTTCTCATTAGTGATCTCGATCATTTCCGGACCTTCAATCAAGCGTTCACCTACTTCATCCCAGCAAATAGGTGCTCTACATTTCCTTCCATAAAGAAGTTCAAACGGTGCCGCCTTAATGCTAGCATGCCAACTGTTGTTGTATGCAAACTCTACTAAACATTAATATTCATCCCAACGCAGTCCATTCTAAAGCACAAACCTGAGCATATCCTCTAAGGTATCGTATAGTGCCTCTCTGAGTACGACCATCTGTTTGAGGATGAAATGCCGTACTAAAATTAAGTCGAGTACCCCAAGCTTTTTTCAAACCCTTCGAGAAATGAGAAATGCGCTTGCCGGATCTCGTGTCGGACACAATAGATGCCGGAGTACCATGAAGTCTAACGATCTCTTGCTGAAAAATCTCCGCCAATTTACCAATACCAAAATCCTTTCGATTGGCAAAATGGCAGATTTGGTTAGTCGATCAACAACTACCAAATCGTCATGCTTCTTCAGTAAGAGGTAGTCAGTCCACAAAATCCATAGATATCTTATCCCACTTCCATGTTGGAATATCAATGGTCAGCAACAATCCACTAGCCCTTTGATGTTCGATCTTAACCTGTTGACAAATCATACACTTCAGCACATTAATAGCCATCTTGCGCATTGCCACCATTCCACCAAAAGTCACGCTCCTCCTATACATCTTGGTAGAACCAGGGATGGATAGTGAAAGGAAACTATGAGCTTAGGTCATAACTTTCTCACGAAGTACCTGATCATTGGGAACACAAAGCCTATCTCCATACCATACAATCCCGTCATTATCAACCTTAAACTCCGTCGCATCATCTTCCAGCATTTTTGCATACGGCGACTTGCCGTCATCTTTCAGAACTTTTTTGCGATTATAAGGTTAGACTCCACCTTCATACTAGCCCGGTATCCATCAAAATCTGTACACAACTCAACATCCAAACTCTCTAAGTCACACAAAATCTAGGCTCAATCTTGATACTGCGCAAGAATGCGATTCCCAGAATGAAGGAAGCCTCGTTAGCCTTACCGGATGTGCTTGAATGTTGGTGTCATAATCCTTAAGAAGTTCTAACCATCGTCTTTGTCTCATGTTAAGTTCCTTACGAGTGAAAATATACTTGAGACTCTTATGATCATGAATATATCACACGTCCTCTCCATACAAGTAATGTCTCAGTTTTCAAGCGAACACCATTGCAGCCTAATTCAAGGTCATGAGTTGGGTAATTCTCCTCATAAGGTTTTAGTTTTCAAGCATAAGCTATTACCTTTCCATGTTGCATCAAAACACATCCTAATCCTTTCTTAGATGCATCATCAGAATTTGAAATCCTCGAACTAGTTGGAAGAGTCAAAATAGGGTGACACCAATCTCGCTTTAAAGTTCTTCAAAACTCTTCTCTCGTTCATCCGTCCATACAAACTTTTCACCTTTCCTCATCAGTTGGGTTAGGGGTAGAGCTAAGCGAGAGTAACCTTCAACAAAACGTCACATAGTAACCAAAGAGTCCGAAAACTCGGCGTCATAGGTCTTATGCGTCAGAGTCTTGGCCATTTTAGTGATAGCCTCAACTTTAGAGCGGATCCATGGTGATACCATCACCGATACAATATGACCAAGAAGCGACTTGTCTTAACCAAAATTCGCGCCTAAAATTTGGCGTGCAACTTCTTCTTCCTCAAAATCTCCAAAACTATCCGAAGATGTTCTTCATGCTCTTCTTCAGACTTGGAGTAAACTAAAATGTCGTCGATGACAACAATAACGAACTTGTGAAACTCATGAGAAAACCGATTCATCGGGTCCATAAACACGGCGCGTTGGTCAAACCAAAAGGCATAAAGAGCGTGTGACGCCTCACAGTACAGCTTGTCTTAGGAACATCTTGCTCCTTCACACGTAGCGATATAACCGGACCTCAGTCAATCTTGAAAAAGAACTTAGCTCCTTGCGATTGATCAAACAAATCATCAATACGTGGCAAGGATAGCGGTTACGAATGGTAATGATTAAGTTCAAGGTAGTGATACATAGACGCGCCTTCCATCCTTCTTCTTCACAAACAAAACAGGTGCACCCATGGGAGAAACAGGTGAATAAATCCATTTTCTATCATCTCTTGCGCTCTTCCTTGACTCCTTCATTCACGAGGTGCCTGTGTGATAGAGCCGAAATCGGTTGGCACAGGAATTAACTCAATGCTAAACTCAACTTCTCTAGTCGAGGGAAGACTAGGGATTCATGGGAAAAACATTGGTAAATTCGCAAACAACGAATTTTCAATGTTAGATTCTCCAAAGATGTGTCATATATGTGCTAGAAAACCTTGGCACCCATGAGCAATCATGGTCTGTGCCTTCATAGCGGAAATGAGCTTAACGATTTGGAGGTTGAGAACCATGATAAACGAATTCGGGATGTTTTACGTCTCCAAAGATCACCGTTCTAGCATGGCTGTCAATTGAAGCTCTATGATAAGCCAACCAATCCATGCCTAGAATGATATCAAAGTCGACCATATTGAGAGGATACAGATTTGCACCAGCATCGATCATCAAAACAAAGAGGACACTTAGCGTATTTATGATCAATGATCCGTGGTTCTTGGCAAGTAGAAATCGATAAATGATTTGTTAACAGTTTGGGCTTCATATTAAGTTTCTTAGCAAATGCAATAGATATAATGGAGTGTATGGCCACCGTATCAAATAAAGCGAAGACAACATAATCATCAATGAAAAGAGTGACCGTAATGGTACACGAAGTCGCTCTCACCGTTCTAGTAGTAGCATAGACACATCCAAGAGTAGTGGCGGCTTGATGTAGTTTCGAGGAATCACCGGTTCTTCTTAGGATAATCTTTAATCTTGTGGCGATTATGGAGCCACAAGCAAAACAACCACCGGTGGCCTTGAAACACTTCCCGGGATGAGCCTTTCCACAAGTAGTACAAATAGGTGGGAGGCAAAACCTCATGTCCTCTGTTGACTAGAAGATCACGGACGCGACGATTTGATCCTCGAAATGCGATCCTTGTTGTAGCGCCGGTTATTGTTACCTTGGTTCGACGATCACTTCCATTCTTACCGGCATTTCTATTATCTTGACCCCGCGATCCGAAGGCATGTGTCAACATTCCTTCTGGTGACCCGTGATCATAACTCCTATCCACTTGACTCTCGAATCATAACTCCTACCGAGTTTCCCTATAGTCATTGCCTTGAGTCACCTTGGTCAAGATCACCATCGCGATTACGCTTTTGGAACCGAAACCTCATGAAAGATCTCAATGTTGCAAATTGCGGCATTGCGGTAGGCACATTCTCATACTCAATATTAGCGGTCGGTCCAACACCCACCGGTCCCCCAGAAGTGCTTAGCTTGACGCCTACCATCTCCGGCAATAGCTCCCAGCTTCACTCGACCCTCATAAACCTACTCATGTACTCATTGGAATTCTCATAATCAGTGGTAGATTGCAGTAATCCCTCATACCTTTCTTTTCGGCCGTTCAGTAACGGTTATAGAAGATAGTGCGAAACTTCGGTCCAGTACAATCACAGGCAAAGCATCTCCTCCTCTTGCTTGTTTGAGTGCCTTCCACCAATTTAAAGCACCACCTTCCAATTTGAATCACCAAACGAGTCTTGCTCGTCTCCACAACCCATACTTCAAACTTCTCAATATGAGTGATCCGGTCCTCGGCCCGATTAGGGTAGCGGTGCTAAGCGAAAGAGGCAGGCTTCACCAAGCTTTCGGCAGAGTGTGAATACCTGAGCGGGTTGATTTCCTCCACTACCCGGCACCATTCCGATTCACGAATGTTGCCGATCACCGTTCCATCATCTCGGTAGTAAGACCGGGAAAAGTTGAGAGCATTAGCAATCGTGATATCCATGTTAGTAGCATCATCGTCTCCATCCATGCTAAGTGCGCCAGTTTGAACCATCCGAACGATATTCAAACAATTAGCAAAATGAACAATGGTGAGATATGAAATGGAAGTACATGGAATCCTAAAGTCTACCCAAATCCTCACAAGTCAAATCCTAAGCTCTAAGGTCTCGAAACCTAGGCTCCATATGTCGCGGTCCCGACTACAAGTCGTAAGCACGGCTCACGATACCATAAATTGTAACTGCAGGCAGAGCAAGGGTAAAGGAATCACAAGTAATGGTGTCATATCAAAGGAAACATAAATATCCAAAAGAAATCTCAACATAAATATTGAAATAATCCAAGTCAAATGGCTTCAATACATAGGTCAAGAGGAAAATAAACTCCAAAATGTCTAGATAAAGTCTAAATGGCATCATAAGATCAAAACTAAAAATCTCTAAGGTAAGTCCACACAGCACTCATCCCAAAGCAATACCGGCTCATGCTTAGATACCGCGGAAGAAAAGAAATGCAAAGTGAACTTAAAAGCCCGGTGAACGGATATACAAGCAAAGCGAATGCTGAAAGCGAGAGCGAATCACGAAATAAAGTGAAAGAAAGATAGCAAAATCATAATCATTTCAAAAGATAAATCAGGATAATAGAATAAGTTTTATAGCTAACTACCTCGAGCCCAAATACATATGCCATATCATAAACAAAATCATATTCACTTAAGGCAACATTTGTAGGAGACCTACTCAGAGTATGAAGGGCGTCGTGCAGCGCAGCATCAATCATCTGATAACATATAGCATATAACTTATAATATATAACATATAACAGATCTAGGATGCACCCATATGCCCCACAAACATACATTGATAATATAATATAAATTGAGCTCATAACAAATAAGATAAGGACGTGGCGAACTTCACTCATACAGAGTCATGTCAGAAGTGCATTAAACACGGACATGGAACCCCATGACTAGTTAATAATTGGCTCGGGTGTCAAACTATCTTAGGTCAAAATAGAATGTCATAAGCGGCCACATAGATCATATTTTATCAAATGTTTAATCATGTTTTCAAAATCAAAGTCTTCATATCATATAGTTCAAAATCAATGTTTTATGCTTCAAAAATCAAAGTTAGGATAAGCAGCACCAAATAGACATTAGGGTTCATAGCAAAGGCTTAGGAAATCTAATGTAGAATATGAAAAGAAAACGCATAAGAAACTTCTATTGAAAGGTCGAATATCATCCTTATTCCAAAACAAATGATGAAAGAAGAAAGCGGAGA
The DNA here is from genome assembly GCA_910596185.1 of Chrysanthemum makinoi. Lineage (NCBI taxonomy): Eukaryota > Viridiplantae > Streptophyta > Magnoliopsida > Asterales > Asteraceae > Chrysanthemum > Chrysanthemum makinoi. Next base: position 32,889,708 of record OU343216.1, on the reverse strand, counting down.
AACAAAGGATTACTCCTTCTTCACGAACTATACACACATTAATTACATGTGTATTTATGATTCCATAATCATCGAAATGATCTTTTAATATTTGGCTCTCATACTTAGTATATTTAATGATCTTAATACTTTAGGGTTTTATAATTAAATGAGACTTAAGTGTTTTATAATTAATATCGTAGATTAGGGTTCATTATGTCATTAATTAAAGTTTAGGGTTAAATGTGAAAAAGTTTAAACGTCATAACTCACACATAAAATAGCAATTAATATACTTAGCTTCAAACCCTAATCGACTCTCATTTATGTTCTAGGTTTTCTCATTCTTTAATATCTCATTAATATGCATTTACTTATATGTGCGTCTTTTAATGACTCGTTACTTAACCTAACACGTCATAAAACAATCTTTCCTTTTATATGTTTCACCTGTACGTTTATGATTTTATGTGACATACAAGTTAATTATTACTGGATTAATTACACGCGTTTACACATTTACAAGTTCAATTGACTTATAATTACATACATATGAGACAGATTCACAAACCATTAGGGTTTGGCATACCTTATTCGGTTCACATATCAAACTAGGGTTTACGTTTACATGACCTTTACCCATTTAATACATGTTCAAAAACTCCATATGTGTTGGTTTAACTTAGGGTTTCAATTAATAGGTTATTACGTAAGTCTTAACTCATCTACGTACTTAACTCATTCAAGTTATCATGTTTACACTTTAATTGAATTATATGCATGGTTGGTTTAATACATATGGTTCGGTCCTGCAACTTCGACATAACCATGACTCGATTCAATAATACATAATACATACATAGCTCTTTAATACTTATAAGGTTTAAATCGTTATGGTTTGCCTTGTTTTGGGTTCTATTAAACCGACACAAAACAAAAAGAAACACAAGTCGACCAAAGCGAAACAAGTTACAATACAATAACTTAGGTACATCAAAGAAAGCGAGAATAGGTTATACCTTGACTTGGTTGAAGCAAAACTAGACACCAATGGGTGTATGGTATTCCCGAATAGGAAAAAAAGAAAGAGAGGCAAAAACAAAATAGGGTTTCACTTTTGTGATTATGTAGTGTATATATAGTAGTGATATTTTGGTTGGGGCTTTGGGAAAGGGTTTGGGTTGCCTAGTCCAACGAACACACAAAACCAGCCCACGCTGGCATCCGGCTCTTGACCCACACATTTAAAGGCAAATGCGGGCTCTTGAATTCTGGCACAAAAGAAATGAGTCCATCCAAAAAAACAATACCCAACATATTAGCGAAACGCTAAATCTTCGCCGTACCCAAAATCGATCCGCGTAATATATTTTAGTTATGTTTTATTATTCTAAGTTAAGTTTCAAATTTCGTTAAATGATATAAATGTATTTTCATTATTTTATAAATTTCATTCCAAGGGTATTTTAGTCTTTAATCCAGTTTAGATTTTCGAGTTTTACATTAGGTGAGACTTGATATCTTGCACATAAACAAAGCGGCAAACACATGATATCGGGCCTAGATGTAGTTAAAATACATAAGACAACCAATCATTGATCCGTACAACTTGACTATTTGGTTGACCATCTTCATCCTTGCCCCATGAGTTGATAGACTTGATAGGTGTAGTGACTGGCTTCATAGCATCAAAATTGAACTTCTTAAGTATGTCAAATACATACTTGTCTTGACTTATGAAAATTCCCTCCTTGGCCGCTTACTTGAAGTCCCAAAAGAAAGTTAACTCACCCGTTGAACTCATTTGAAATTCATTCTGCATCAGCTTCTCAAACTCCTTGACCATATATTGTTTTGTAGCTCCAAATATGATATCATCTACATACACTTGAACTAGCATGATAGCCATCTTATCTCTCTTGATGAACAAAGTCTTGTCAATTGCACCTCTTCTATAACCATGTTGCAATATGAAAGTAGAGAGCCTTTCATACCAAGCTCTAGGTGCTTAATGTAAATATAAAGAGCCTTAACAACTTTGTAGACTTTGTTTAGATGTGTAGGATCTTAAAACCGGAGGTTGTTTAACATACACCTCCTCAGTAATCTTGCCATACAAAAAGGCACTCTTGACATCCATTTGATAAACACAAAATCCCATATATGATGCAAAAGCAAGGAAGATTCGAATTGCTTCAATCCTTGCTATAGGAGCAAATACTTCATCATAATCTACTCCTTCTTCTATGTCATAGTATTGCTACTAACCTTGCCTTGTTGATAACATTTCCTCTTTTCATCTCTCTAACTTTGAAAACCATCTTGTACCAATGACTTTCTTTCCATCTGGTAGATCACATAGTACCCCAAACTTCTTGAAGGCTTGAATTGAAGTTCTTCTTGCATAGCTTCAACCCAACTCTCTTTAGTTAATGCTTGAGCAATATTCTTGGGTTCTTGTTGAGAGATAAAACAAATGCATGAGCATGTTTGATGGTCCTTATAATTTAACCCGTTTTGTTTATAAACAAAGCTAAGCAAAGCATTATGAGGTGTAGAAAAACTCTTAGCTTTGTGTCTTGTAAGAACCCCAGAGTTAGAAGGTCCAATGATTTGATCATTAGGATGATTCTTATGAATTTTTAAGATAGAGGCGTAAGGAACTCCATAATTATCACCCAAATTAGTGAAATCGACATCTTTATTAGAATGCGAGAATACCTTCATCTTCAAACTCATCATTAGTATCTTCCAATCAGGGCATAGTAGGATCATCCAAATCATCCAAAGTGATGTCAATAGGTGTACTTGATTCGAATTAGAAATCTTGTCCAAAGTGTTGTCATCTAAAGTATAACGTGAGAAGTTTCCAGAGTCTTGTTTTTTTTCTTTGCTTCTTCATAAGCTCTTCTTTGATCATCATCATAAGAATGTGCAATAACATCTTGAAAAAGCATCGATTAAGTTCATATTTGAATAGCTTGTCCTCGATGAATAATGAGGATTTTGGCTCATTAGTACTTTTCTCCTTCTCAACAGTTTTAGGTTCTTCATCATGACATCGTGGTCTATTATGGACTCCATGAACAACATCTTGTAAATCTTCTCCATTGTTTCACGGGTTGATTTTCTTCTCTATGTGTACATACTTCATAGAAGGAGTCAAAACTTCAAGGTCAAACATCAATCGGGACCTTTACCCTTATGATTTTCTTGATCTTCTAAATATTCAACATGAAGACAATCTTGAACTTTCTTGGTGACTCACATTTGTACACTCCAAATCCTTTAACGTTGGTACAATACCCCCAGTATCCCTTCTTGACTTGCCATCAAATTTGCCCAAATTATCAATTGTGTTGAGAATAGTTAGAGGGCATCCAAAAGGCTTCATAAATCTAATGTTGGGTTTGTTTCCCCGACAACTCATAAGGTGTCTTCATCGGGGTTTGGTGGCTGAAACTACATAATACATATGCAGTGCACCACGGCTTGAACCGAATAGGTAATTGTAAATCGGCAAGCATTGTTACATTTTGCTTCAATCAAAGTTCTATTCTTTCTCTGCAACACCATTATGTGGTGTTCTTGCAATCTTGAACTCCCTCTTGATCCCTTTGTTGGCACAAAATTCATCCATAAACTTGTTCTTGAATGGTCCATTGTCATCTAATACCTCTTACCTTGGTCTCATTGGTTTTTTTCAAAGGCTATGATTAGATCATGAATTTCATCAAAAGTGTCATCTTTAAATCCCAAAAATACCCAAGAATCTCTGCAATCATCCATGCAACCAAAAGCGTTACTTTTTCTTGTTCGAATGTATGAAAGCAGGACCAAACAAATCCATATATAGCGGCTCCAAAGGTTCTCTAACAGTTCTTTCCTGAAACTTCTTGCATGAAGCTTTGTGTTGTTACCTTCTTGCCAAACAAGAGTGATCATTCTTGTAGGTTTTGGAAGGTAAACCTCTTACTAAATTTCCTTTGACCAATTTGTTGATATTCTTGAAATTTACACGCCCAATCTTCGCCCATTGATGTGCTTCTTCAAGTGATGCCTTTGCTACTAAACATGTAGCTCTTTCAGAAGAGTGAAGACTCATCATATCCAAACTATACACATCATTGGTTCTTGGTACTTTGAGTATCACCAAGTTGTCATCATTAAGCTTGAATTCAGGTGAAAGTATGAGACATTCTGTGTCAGTGAATAACACAGGGTGCTTTTTGTCACAGATTTGAGAGACTGACAAAAGGTTGAACTTGAGCTCCTTCACATATCTAACATTCTCAAAATCTATACGCCCTGCTTTGATGGTTCCTTTTCCAGTGATTCTTCCTCCATTGGGATCATTCCCAAATGCAACTCTTCCTCCATAATAAGATCTAAAATTTGACAGAATCTCCTTGTCTCCTGTCATGCTTCCAGAGCAACCACTATCCACAATAAGATGATCTTTAAGCTCCTCTTCTGGGTTGCCCTGCACAAAGATAAAAAGGTTAGTGTCTTTGAGGAACCCAAGCCATTACTGACTTGTGTTCCCCTTGTGGAGTAACATACTCAAATTCCTTGAGTATGTAATCTTCACAGTTTTTGTTGACAGAATCAAGCATTATCTTTTGTTTTAAAACTTGTGGTGGATTTTCAGCAAAACTTTCTTTTTCAACAAAAATTTCCTTTTCTTTTTCAACAAAATCATCTTTATCAAAAATCTCAGTTTCACTCTCACTTGCTGAAAGTACTGTTTGTTCTCCATCAGTACTTTCCTTCTTAACCCATATGGTTTTAACTGCTGGTGTAGAGTCCCTTGATCTAGCTACTCTTTTGGAGTTGTAACGCCTTCTAGATTGATAGTAATTAGATCTCCTAGGGTTTCCATTCCAAAAAGTGTTTACAGTACCTTGATTGTTTGGAAATCTAGCAGTACTTTGAGAAGGTACTGCTTGATTTCTTCAAAAAGTATTTGAAGGTACTGGGGGTTTTGAAAAAGGTCTTCTATGGTGAGGGTACCTATAGTCTGGTGAGAAGTTTCTATGGTTAACCCTGTGTGAATGATTCCAAGCTGGTCTAGTCTCCTTTGGTTTTTGGTTGACAGTTCTGTTCTTTGGGAACTTACTTAGGTACTCTGAGTGAAGGTCACAGTCCTTAATCAAATGATCAGGACTAAAACAAACAAAACATAACTTTTGACCTGTAATCCCAAAATTGCTTCTTCTATGTCTATGACCAAAACTATTTTGTCTTCTAGGTGAATGATTAAAACTGTTTTGACCAAAATTATCCCAAAAAGGTTTAGCAATATTTTGAAAAGGTTTTCCTAAAGGTACTGCTGAAGGTGTAGCAGTACTTTGAGGTGTAGCAGTACTTTGAGGTGAAAGTACTGCTTGGCTTTTAGCATCATCTACCTTAGGTGTCTCAACTGTTTCTTTTGAGGTTTCAGACCTAAATTAACCGATAAGCTTCTTCCTAAACTCTAGGCTGTCTACTCCAAAACGAGAAACATCAGGCCTAAGAGGTTGATGACTACCAGTGGGATGAGGGACAGCATGATAACCTTTGTCTTTCTTATATTCAGGAGGTGTTTCACTAATTGATTCCTCATTACTAGATGTATCTACATAATTAATGAGTTCATCATCACTAGTAGTTATATCCTTAAAATCACATTCATCCTGATCACTAGGTGGGTTTTCTATGCTATTAAAGTCCATACCAAAACCTAGGCCAGTTTTAATGTAAGCTCTTCTCTGTTTTTCAACATAAGTGACATGAGAAAGACCAGATTGTCCCCAAGCAGCAAACTTTTCTATCAATTCATCTCTCTCCTTAGTTAGTTTATCAATTTCAGAAATCTTACAATTTAACTTCCATTCACTTAATTTTAACTGATAATCCTGTTGTTCATACTTTTCTGCCCAAGCCTTTTCATTATTTTCATGTGTTATGATTTTGGCTTCCATAGACTCTAAAGTAATTTGATAACCAGCTACCTCAGACCTAGCCCTTTGATAATTATCTCTTTCAGTCACATAATCATTTAGCACTTTTTGATAAAAGTTATGACACTTTGAACATACCTCAGAGATAGGGGTGAACTTGGTGAAGTGGCTACCATAGCAAGTAGAACAGGATCATCTTCACACTCTATGCTCCAGTCAAAGCTTCCATAGCCATCTCTAGACTCCATAGCAGCATGTCCAGGTTCCTCATCAAAAGTTGTGCTCCAGTCAAACTCTTTCACTGAATCCTCCACAGCTACCATACAATAGGTTACTGGTTCATCATCAAACTCAGCACTCCAGTCAACCTCTGATAGATTCTCTTGAGCAACCAAAGCTTTTGTTTCAGTAATAGGAATTTCTTTTAGCTCAAGCTTTGGTTTCTCAGTCATCCTGTTTGCTTGATATTTCGCAAACCTGCATTCCCTTGCAAAATGTCCAGTCTTTTGACAGTTGAAGCATTCAATCTTGGATTTGTCAAAAGTGATTCCCTGTTTTGGTTTGAAGTCAATGCCTCTTCCTGTCTTCTTCATAAACTTCTTGATCCTTGCAGTGATCATAGCAACTTGCCACCTCATATCAATTTCTTCAAGAGCATCCTCTTCAATCTTTGATAGATCTTCTTCATAAGTAACAGGTAGGGTAGCTTGTTGTGCAAAGAAAGAGCATACGACTTCATCTGAGTGGATGGTATTTGTTGGTGTGGGTTGCTGAGCAAAGGTGGGGGTAGTGTAGGCAACAGTACTTTGAGCAACAGTACTTTGAGTAGGAGAAGCAGTACTTTTAGTAGAAGTACTGCCTCTCTTTTCAGAAGACACAAAAGCTATACTATGAGACTTTGAACTTGTTTGGCCATTCATCTCATGCTCATACACCTTCAGATGATTGTAGAGATCATAAAAGTCCATAGTGTCGAATCCAGGTTGTCCTCTGATCATTGTAGCAATCACATGACATGTAGATGGCAAACTTCTTAAGAACTTTAAATTAGCATCTTCAACTGAGACCTCTGCTTTGTACAGCTCCAGCATGCTGAGAAGATTTTGAAATCTATTATAGGCAACATCAAGACTTTCTCTTTCTCCAACAGTAAAGGTTTCAAACTGTTGCTTCAACCGATTTCTGTGCATCTTCTTGGAAGCATCATTACCTCCAAACCTTGTCTTGAGAGCAGCCCAGAGTTGCTTTGCATCTTTAGCATCATGAAACTTGAGTAGATGACTATCTGGAATAGCAGACAACAGTATGTTGAGAGCCTTTTCTTGATTCCTTATTGTTGCTGCTGGTAAGACTGCTTTAGGTGGTTTAGGTTGTCCAGGAATCTCAATTGTCTCTGGAACTACTTCATTACCATTGACAATTACATTCCATAGTGCATGGTCTGTAATAGGAATGTACTGCCTCATCTTCATGCTTCATAGATCGTATTCTCCCTTCTTAATGATTGGTATTCTTAGTGAGGTGATGGATGGGGGTGGAACAGCTTCAGTCGACATCTTTAGTTTTTGTTGTTAACTAGGTTTTTAAGGTTTCTTCTTAGTCAGAGTTTCCACACAAGCTCTGATACCACTTGTTGGATCGATGTACTCTAACCAAACTAACTTATATAGCTTGTTAAGGGTTTAATAACCTCGGATAAATCCTAACTTATTAACAATGAAACACTGAGCAAACTCTATTAAGTATGCGGAATTTACTTAACAAAGCTAAAAAGAATTAACTTTAACTTTCAATGATTTTATTAATAACTCTGAATCTGCTTGTTATACAGATTCTTAAACAACTCTAAAACTCTAATATCAAACTTCTCTAAAACTCTAATAATAATCGTACTTTAGGATTCTAAAAAACATATATCTCTAATGCCAATCTAGAGGTCCTTTTATTGTCTTAAGGATAACCCTAGTCGGTTTACAATTTGTAACCTTGTACGACAAGTAATCTACACAAAGAATATTCTAGAATAACAAAGCTTTCCATAAACGAATATAGCAGTTCTTTTAGCTTTGCAGTACTTTGTCTTCGACAGCAGTACTTCGACTTTTTACTTAGCAGTACTTTGACTTCTTCCAGCTATTTGACTTTAATTAGTACTTTGTCAATATTCAACACTTTCATATCCCAACAGGAATACTATGCTTATCGCTTAAGACTCTATGCTTAGTGACCATGTGAGCAGTCTGAATGGTATTCCCTTGTACGTACAACTTATTTTCAAGCTTGTTTTTCAAAGTTTTTAGATTAGAAAAGTCATTCAAAAGTTTTGATTCCTTAGCATTAAATTATTGTTTAAGCAGATTAACATTATCTTGAAGCTCTTGCTTTTGCTTAACAGTTTTAGAAAGCTTTTCTTGTAAGGAGTTTAACTCTTGTTTTAACACTTCTTCTCTAAAATTACTTTTTCTAATAATTGTACGCATTTGGTCATCCATTTCTTGCTCACGGGTAGTTAACTCAAATTTAGCACGTTGTTCATAAATAGAAACTTGTTCTTTATAGGCATTCAGTTCAGAGATAACAGAATCATCAGGAGCATATGCAGTGTATTCATAAAAAACACTGCAGAAGATGCATCACTTGGTATAATCTCACTTTCACTTTGCGTCACATATTGATCATATGAGACAATATTGCTATTACCCTCATTATCAATATCTGATTCATAAGTTTCAAGAGATTGTACTTCATTATGAATCTTTTGCTCATCAACTTCATCGTATAGTTTTAATACCTCTGAAATGATTGATTCTTTGGATGGACCAGCCTGTTGTGGTGATAAGACCTTTGGAGAGACCATTAGTGAAATGCTAGCCGTGAAGATTGTCTGGGCAGTAGGTTCATCATCGACGTCAGAGTCAAATGCATCACAGTCAGCTACTTGAAAGGCATTTTGATGATTGTGACCTATTTCCTGAATTGACTGCTCATCAACATCAGCATCATAAGTTTTGGCATTTCCCTCAGCAATAAACAACAACTCCTCTTCATCCAATGCTGCTCGATTATCCTGAGCTTGCACAAGCAACATCTTGTCTCTGAAGTATTCTGCATTCTATGGACGTTTTGGAGATGTGCAGTTCCTCGCAATATGTCCCTCACCACCACAGTTATAGCATTTGATTAGCTTTGCTTGTCCTTGATTGGCATTTCTTCCATGATTCTGATTAGCCATATACCCTCCACCAACTCCTCTTCTTCCCTGTTCATACTGCCTTCCTTGAGCTGGTTGCACCATAACCTTTCCATCTCTGACAGTAGCTTGATTGTGTGGATTGGATGCTGTTCTGAGATTATGGTTGGTGTGTGGGAGGGAATTCATATTTTGACTAACCATGAGAGATAGTTGATTGATGAAGTTTTCCATGAGTGTGTTTGAGTCAGGAGGCTTATATGCTGGATCAGGGATGAGCTTGTAATTACTATTACCCGTGGGTATGACTTGAGAAGCTTTGGTGGTAATTCCAACATTGGTGTAAAAGGCTGTAGAATAATTTGATGAACTTGTTTCTCCCTGCTTAGATTTGAACTGTTCAAGAATCCTTCGTTCAAACATAGCATGTCTCTCATTCTGAAGAAGGAAGGCATACAGTTGTTCATAGTTAGTGTTCTTCAATCCTTTGGTTAGCTTCACAGAGGTGACAAATTTGTGCCATTCGGGATTCATGTTGTTCACAAACTTTGAGTTCAGTTGAATATTTGGCATGGTCATCTTGATATTCCTCATATCATTCACAAGTTTGTGGAATCTCACATAATATTCATAGACACTTTCTTCTGGTTTCATCTTAAAGTGCTCAAATTCATCATACAGTTGTGATTCTCTGTCTTCCTTAGTTAATTCAGAACCCGAGAGAAGCATCTTGACATTATCCTAAACCGCCTTGGCTTCAGTGTTGTGATTTATAAGCTTGTAGATATCTTTTGGAAGACCCTAAAGTATAATGTTTGAAGCCCTGATATCAGCATCGAATCTCTTTTTCTTCTTATCACTGAGCTCATCATATGTCTTTGGTCTGTCCAATCCAAAGATCATTGTTCCATCTGCAGCAGTATCAATTAAGTCTCTTGTAGTCTCAATCTGATAATGTCCTTCATCAATTGACTTGAGAATGTTGACTCCATTTTCCTTTCCTAGACAGTACAATCTGATTCGTTGAGCCCATGAGTCGTAGTCAGTTCTGTCAATCATAGGTGGACGAGTATCTGAACCAGCTGCTTGAACATCCTCAGCTACAGTAGAGATGATTGTAGGCACGTTGGTAGACATGTTTACAGATTTCACGGGATTTTATAACTCTATGATTAAACCGGGAAATAGATTCTTTCACGGGATTTTACTAAATCAAGAGAAAACCGTATTAGAAACAAAAATCAACCAAGTCACTATAACCCTTGAACCAAGTCGCTAAGTCACCAAGTCGCTAAGTAGCAACTCGCTAAACCTCAAGTTGCTGTAAATCAAGTCGCTAAGCCCAAGTCGCTAAGACCCAAGTCGCTAAGACCCAAGTCGCTGAACACAAGTCGCTAAAGCACTAAATCGCTAAGCAGACAAGTCGCTAAAGAACAACTCGCTAAGTATCCAAGTCGCTAAGAATCAACTCGCTAAGAACAATAAGGACAAGTTGCTAGAAATAATAGAGACAAGTCGCTACGCCAACCAAGTCGCTGGCCTAAGTGGAACCTCCACTACGTTGTACTGTTTGTCGGCTTGTCTCAATACACAAGTCGCTAGGCTCAGGTCGCTACTCCTCAAACTACAAGTCGCTGGAAATTAACAAAGTAAATCGCTACCAAGAAAACAACTCCGAGAGCCAAGTCGCTAGGTAGAAAACTTTAAGAACAATACTTTTCAATCCAAAACAATCCCAACCACAGTGATTCAAGCTTTCCAAATCAAAACCCAAGCACTTACAATGATTCTAAACACAAAAGTACACTCAAAATTCAAACTTTAACACAAGAAATGATCCAAATGATGCAAAAACCACTAAACGTTTTCAAACCCAAAAACCATATAAAACCACTAGAAATCCAAGGATATGTAAGAGAGATGATCAAACCATGGCTCTTGATACCATTTGTAACATATTGGATTTCACAAACACATCAAATCATGATCACATATAGGCGTATAATATAAGGTTTTAGAGAGAGAAATAGTTAGAGGTTTGGGAACTTAGTGAGAGAAAGTAAAAGTGTTATTATGAGCTCCAACCCTCTATCTTGGGAGGTAGAGGGTATTTATAGTCTTACATAAAATGCCACCTACGGGCTGTGGATCAGGCATACAGTGGGTAAAGACCCGTCCGTCCTCTACGGTGTTACTTAACTAAATACTACATAACATTAAATAACTACGACTACGAGCTTTCTATCTATTACATATACTTGAGGTGACCGACACTTTAATAACTGGATTTACTAAATCCTAACAGGTACTTCTACCGATTACTCTACTTATCTAATTATCTAAACTAAGGGGTAGTCTATGTCTATTGATGTGTGCTCGTATGATGATTAAAAATGTGTCTACCTAGATACTATTACTCCATAGTTATGTTTTATTGGTGGTTGAATTGTCACGTCCTTATTCTTAACGCGTTGTGTTTTCTAAGGTCGTAGGGTATGCTTTTATCCCTAACTCTTTGAGAATACCTTAAGGTTATTGCCTACGAGATCTCTAGGATTCATAAACTAACACTAAGGTTATCTTTGGATATTTAGTCTACGATTCCGCTAAGTGACTATAAACTAAGTTTCACAAAGATTACTCAAGCATTAAAAACACAACGATGACCTAGTGCAATCCTAAGCCAATTACAATTAAGATAAGAGACAACCAATCAATATTTAATAAATAAGTTTCATAGATCTAAGCAACACACAAGAAATTTAGCCGGACATGTTAAACATGCAAGCATACACACATACAATCGAAGATACAATGAAATAAATGAAGTAAATAACTTATCTTGATGTAAAATAGGGTATGAGAACCCTAAGATACTGTCCAAACCGGACCAAAATCGTTTTAGGTTTTTACTCCACAAGTCTACTTCCCAAAATTCTGAAAATTCGATTTCTATATATAATTTTACAACTGAGACGGCGTCACCTTATAGTTGGGACGCCGTCAGATCGCCGCCTTTAGGGTTTCGTCTTGGCCAAGTCATCATTCGGACGGCGTCACATTGTGGTTGTGACGCCGTCAGTCTTCAGTAGTGACGTCGTCTGAATCTGGATCTAGGCCGTCTAAGAAGAAAAGTCTTCGTGACGCCCTTACTCTTCAAAGCCTGACGCCGTCAGGTGTAAAATAGCAAATTCGCTCATGTGTCATCACAAAATAGGGACGGTGTCGCCCTCTGTTTGGGACGCCGTCAGGAGTAATTCCAGCAGCTTGAGTGTCTTGATCTTGACTTAGCCATTTTCTTCATATATTCACTCCTTTTCATCCAAAAATGCATCATTCCAGCATTTTGCTTCCAAGAGACCTAAAAAGTAAAAAAGGAATGAAATTAAGCAGTAACGGATATAAAAGTGGGCGATTAAGGGCTTAAATGACCCCTTAAAAGTGTACGTTTTAAATCCTTATCAAATATCCCTACACTTGGTATTTGATTGTCCTCAAGCAAATGTGCTTTTGGCCAATCAATTTATAAGTTAGGGAGCATAAAGCATTGGTTTAACATAATTCACAACAAGTAAAGGCACCGCAATAGTCATAACAAGCACGGAAATTATATACTAGCACCTCATAAGTGGTGTTTGGATTCTCTCATCTCTTGGGTGTATATGAAATATATCAAATGGAAATGGAAGATAAACACTCATTAACCGGTCATAGTACATAGATTACCATAGGCTTGAGTCTAGATCAAACCTCCATCGATTTGGCGTAAGTACCTAGAAACAACTATCTAAGAGGTCTTTTAAAGGGTTGTAACGTTAGGCTTACGGTTAGGGAAACAAAGGGTTTGGTTGGATAGGCGATTTAGTGGTGGCAAGTCAAAAATCTTTATGTTACAAGCATGAGAAGAATGACATTGCTAAGCCAAGACTCAACTCTCTAAACTCTATATAACTTTGAAACAAACAAACATAAATATAAAGATAGATGTAGGATGGTAGCCCGTAGTTTTTTTTTCCAACACTCTTTTTTTTTCTTTTTTTTTTGATTTTTTTCCCATACACTTATACTCTACCATCCTCTACGATAACATCAAAATATAAGGGATTTATAGGCACATCTCTACACTTGAGTTTTTATTACACTAACACTAATTTGACCCGAATTGAAAAGATAAAAACACATGGAGTACATTATTACGTAAATAAAGGGAATTTGAATTTAACGTTTTTTCCCGTCACTCCATAAAATTTAACTTTTCCCATGAGTCCCAATCATCCCAAAACTGTGTACAAAAGATATGACTCGACTTATCAACAATGCAAGTAACTAGATATTTGAACTAAGGGTTTAGTATGATAACAATAATGCACTAAAAGTGATTGCATACAAGGTAGGCTAAGGCGATTTGGGTGTACATTTGGGGGTGGATTGTAAACAATGCTCTTCATTGATATTTCGGAAAACCGAAACATCACGAGAACCACGAAAAGGATATGCTCTGAAGGGTTAACTAGGGGTATCGTGTACTAAAGATGAGTACATCGCAAGGGTGTGGGGAAATTACTCAACCGATGTGGAAGAAGTAATTATAATACGGGTATCAAACAAGGGTTATCCTAATTCCTCTTATCATTTAGTTATTCCTAACTACACAAGTGTAGTCTCACTAGCGATCTCAGAATGCATCACAAAACAAGTTCTAGAATCTATTATACTACCGGTACACTCTCGAAGCATTAAAGGTGAATGATTTAATTCCTATAGATCTAGGGGCGAACTCACATTTTTGGGGTGGAATTTGAGTGGTAAAGGGTTTTTGTGCTAGTCATATAACTCCTATCCATGAGACGCTTTATTAAGACTAAAGACCCACTAGTACAAGTCATGAAAAATTTTAAATTTGGCGCTAAAATTACCCTAACAAATATCTCTCATGGTTTATTACACAAATGAAATAGGAAAAGACAATTGATCAAGGATAAGCATAGTTTCAAAGTTCCTGTTTTATTCTCCCTCCCTACACTTAAACTGAACATTGTCCCCAATGTTCCCCGAAAGTATCAAAGTTATGATAATGGAAGGTAATTAAAAGAGAAAAAAACTATTACTCCCCTGATTAGCTCGGTAGGATCCGTGTGAAGTAGTGGTTAAATTCTTTCCAAGAAGAATGTATGCGTGATAAGCTCCATCCAATCTTATGTTTCTTCTTCTTGATAAATAAAACCTGCAAAATTTAAGAAAATAGACGAAACCTTCGCGTAAAATTGGCGATAAAATTATATATGACTCTACTAAACTAGGATATAATGCTTGTGGGATGGATGTTTGCAAATTTTCTGGAAAATTAAGACCTGAGAAATTCCAAAAATTTATAAGAAGCACAGAAAATGAGAGAAAGTTAGATAAGCTGTTTTTACTCCTCCTGACGTCATCAAGTTGTAATCCTGACGACGTCAGGTTATCCTGACAGAAACTGGCCTGCTGCATTTTTCTGGAAAAATTACACCTTTAAAATCTGGAAAAATCCTGCAAAACATCCATTATGACTCGATACAAGCATTTGACTCCAACAAACACAACACACACACACATATATATAATATATAATATATATATATATATATATATATATATATATTATATATATTATATCTTTTTCAATAATCGTAGTTCTCATGTTCACGTTCTTTTGAAAACGTGTGTAATCTTCCCTACACTTATCCTTTTGTAAAATACCTTTATATGTAATTAAGACGAGGTTAAAGACAAAATAAAGCATTTTCACAAATTCAAACATGAGAACATACAATAATAAAAAGGTATATGACACACAAACAAGCAAAAAATTAAGCATGGGTTGCCTCCCACGAAGCGCTTTTCTTTATTTATGAGTCTTGTAGCTAGACTCGAAGTCGTGCTCCTATTTTCCCCTTATCTTAGAGGCCCATTCGATTTCCTTAACTCTTCTTTCATCACAAATATATTCAGGGCCTAACTCTAGACAAGCGGTGTAGTAAACCTTGTTCTCCCAATCTACTTCAAAAGCCGGAATGTTGTCTACATCTAAATCATCAATACCCTCAAACTTCTTATTTTTGTAGAGCATTATATATTTAACACATTCGGTCCCGTTTGAGAACTTGGCTATTCCTTCCTCTTGATCATAAACCATCTTAGATTCCTCAATAAATGGTCTCCCAAGTATTACATCTCCTAAAAAACCATCAATGATGCCCTTAACATTTTCCAAGATCATGAAATCCCACCGATATGTGAAGTTACCTACGAAGACATGCAATACTCTAACCCTCCCAACATAGTTACTCACTTTCCTAGGGTAAAAGGGGTCCCTCATAGGTCCTAACTTCTCGCTCATGATCCAATTGTAATAGAGCCTAGAAATTATGTTCATGGGTGCCTTAGGGGGTGGCAATGGTTTATGACCATACCTCACCACCTACCAATAATATCATTCCACCTAGTCTCATACCTCACTCATACCTCACCATAGTTTTTTTAGTGGCAATGATCATTCCATACCTCACTCATTTTTTTTATTTTTATCTTTTTTAAATTCATAATTATATTAAACATCAAGCACATACCATTGCACCTTTCCACTACATTTATCATAGCAAAACACAAACAACCATGGATGTATCAACCCCATTTCCTTCCTTAGTCTAAAAAACCGACCTTTATCTCCAAAAACATTACACCACCTCCTGCAAACACTCCTGCCACCTGAATGAAACTCCACTGGTAACCTCAACTTAAAGCAATATCATCAGGAAGACCAGGAATTAATGGCTCAAAATTTGGTTCCTCCACTTCTCCTTTCCATGCCGCTTCGGCAAAAGAACCCGCACCCCATTGCCGATTGATGCCGCATCGGTGGCAATGGTTTGCCGTGCGGTTTGAATCCAAACCGAGCCCATACCGAGGGTGTTTCCACCCCCCTTATAGTCTATGTAAGGTGATCCCTATATTAGTATCCAATCATGCACGGGATCTTAATGTTTTTAGGGTCACCACTTTTTATGCATGGCTCGAAAGGTGGTCGCGGGAAGTTAACTACGTTATAGTGATAGGCGGTTTCCTTCCCGTTAGGGTATGAATCGAAACACTCCCTAAGTTCCTCCTCCTCCTTACTACCTTCCATAATTTCCAATACCTTATAATCCCCTTCTTTTAATTATCTTCCGAATCATCGCTTGTGGTTGAATTACTATCTAAAGTACTAGTGGATTCCTCAAGGGCTTTTTCAAGTGCACTTTCAATTTTCCTATTCATTTTCTTAAGTTCTCCAATTTCACTAACAATACGAGCTCGAAGTTGGTTGGCAAAAGTTGGATCGGTGGTGGGTATTGTTGATGATGGGTTGTTCTTTGGTGGGTTATCACCTTCCATGATGAAAAGTGATGGGATTACTAACAAAGTCACGAAGAAGGGGGATAGACTACGAGGAAGCTAAAAAATGAGAAAAAAGCTTACTTGATAGGAATCAAGCAAGGAAACCTAAACGAGATGAAAATCTAACTAGCTATTCTATTCCCCGGCAGCGGTGCCAAAAACTAGATGCGCGTATAACGCGTTCGGGGTCAAAGGAAACTTCCTTTTCGTCGAGCAAGGTTTTCAACACCTAGGCAGTGAACCTAATCGTTGTAGCGTAGTATTGGGTAAGCCTCGGGTATTGATATCGTTCTCTAAGGGAATAGGAATGCTAGTGAGAGATGTACTACGCTAAGGTTTGAGGTTGAAGAAGATTATTTTTTTATCTTTTTTATATTTTTTAGAAAGCTAAGGGTAAAATCTCGGGGTTTGGATTTGGGGGTTGGTACTTCTACCGATTACTCTACTTATCTAATTATCTAAACTAAGGGTTAGTCTATGTCTATTGATTGTGCTCGTGATAATGATTAAAAATTGTCTACCTAAATACTTCTACTTCCCTAATTATCTTTATTTGGTGTTTGAATTATCACGTCCTTATTCTTACAGCGTTGTTGTTTTCTAAGGTTGTAGGGTACTTTTATCCCTACCTCTGGAAAACCTTAAGGTTCTTGCCTACGATATCTCTAGGAGTCATAACTAACACTAAGTTT
>OU343216.1:32806318-32872392 GCA_910596185.1 Chrysanthemum makinoi | reverse complement strand
ATAAGTTGATTTGACATTATCTTAGTGTTTGATAACTAGTCAAATGTATGTAAACCTTGAAATGCAGTTTTTTTATAATGCTTGTATCCTTGTTTCATGCTACTAAACGTTTAAAACCTAAACTTTATTTGCATGATACTTACTTTTGAATTATCCTTAGCATGATTAACATGTTGCTTATGAACTCATAATATGTCAATTTGATATGTGATAATTTTTATATGATATGTTTGTGTTTGAAAGCTATTAGTTGGCATTCATTATATCTATGTGTAGTGCGATCTAAATGATACATGCTCCAAATTGTTATGTCTTAAACATGGCTTGCATGACTCTTTCATCTTGTTTCTTTTGCTTCTTGTCACATAAATTGTTTGCTACGTGTGCACATATAATATGTCAAAGTGCTTTTGGTATGACAAACTTTTAGAAGCCTTTTTATCTTACAAATTAATCACATAGATTATTGTGTTAATTTATAAGCCAAGTATGCTTAATCGTCTAAGTCTAACGACAAAACAATCTCAAAATGAAATGTCTTGAATAAAGTTGTATTCTTGCATAATATGATTGTCTTGATGCTATCTTGTATGGTGATTTCTTGTCTACTAAAGTGCAATGTGTTGTTCTTGCTTATATAATATGTTATCATTTGATTTCTATCATGTTAACATCTTTTGTCACTAACAAATTTGTTTTGTAGGTTGATAACAAATTATTTGTTATCTCAATTGGTTTTAACTTTTGTATGCTCATTTTGCATAATCCCTTTATTGCTACGTAGATTAGTACTATGCTTTATGGGACCCCTACACTTGCATATAGTTTAAAGCATATAGAATTAAGTTCTAGAGGGTTGGCTTTGCATTTTTGTCTTTCAACCCTCTTTTCCAAATCTCAATTTAAGCTCCGCTTCCAAAAATCATCTCCATCATTATTTAGTTATAACAATACTCTAATCCTCTTCACTTCCTATTAGGAAACCACATGCCTCATCATACGATCATCTTGTATTAATCGAGAAAGAATACGTGACTTTAAGGATGAAGCTCATTGTATGCTAACCATCATCCATAAAAACATTACTAAGCTCACCTCTTTTGTTAACCCGAATAACCTCCTAAACACTTTGTTGTCATTCCTTATTTGATACATTGCACATTATGTTGGATGTCCACCAATTAAGGGGAGAGAAATCCATTCACATAATTGTCTTTTGTCAAAATTTATGTCTCTTAGACTCTAAAATACCAACACATAGGTAAACACCACTTAGCTAAAACCGGTTCACGAAACCACAACTAGTTCAACCTTTTTAACCTTATATCACAAGTTTGCACAAATACCTCATCAAGTGAAAAACACATCATGTGTTTTACAAACTTCTTCATCTCCACAATCAACGAATCTAGGATTTTCCTTAAACTAGCACCTTACAACTTCACTATCTAGAACACCATCATAGGATCTTATCCTTTTCTCGCTTGACATATATCATGCATGTCATTGTTAGTGCAAACGATATATTAATCAAAACGACCATTTCCAACACGTTGGTCCATCCAACTCTCACTTATATGATGTCATTCTCATCCTCATATAGGTACTCATTATTATTATTATTAGTATTTTCCATATTGTCTTCACTTCTTTTCAAAGTGATAATCATCCATGTCGGTCAAAACCATGCTAATACTACCTTTCCCATTGTCACCTAGAATAGGTCAATTTTATAATTCGTGTCAATCAATGAATGAATTTATCTTCATGTTATCACTTTTATATATTCTTAGATAGAACACATTATTGATTACTCTTGGGTTGAAGCATATGAGAACTTGCTCAAAACAATAGGTTGTTAGCATCAATAAATCATTCAAATCATAACCCTTATGCATCATTGAAATGCAATGTCCATTCATATTTTTTTCTTCTTAGCTTTGGTCACTTGACATGACGAAAGGATTGCATGAGTCCATATTTTTATATTTGCTATACATACGAGTTTCTAACTCCTTAATAGCTTCCTACCTAATCACCACCACCTTCCATCACCACTTTCACTAATCATCACCACCATGGATTAGCGAAAACTTACTTTTAAATCTCGAGTCATCTACCATCACCACATGAATCCTACTAGTAAACCGACACCAACACTAGCACCACTAGTGGCACACCCGGTGGAAGACTTCATATCTTCTTTCTAAGAACTATTTTGTAGGCTTTTATCATATTATATTCTCACTTTTCTTATGATTGTAATTAGGAGACTACACTTCATGAGATCTTTGATTATATCATTTATCACATATATACATCTTATTTTTCTTTGTGAAAAGATGAAATATATTGCACTAATGTTTTTCATTGTAGGTTCATCATCATATACACTCGATTGTATATAACTTACTCATCTAAGGATGAAGTTTGCATCAATTATTTTTCTTATTTTAGGTGCTTCTTGACAACCTAGAACAAGGAGGAATATCCTTTAAGCACTCATATTGCATCGTCTATACACTTGGTTGTATATGACATATTTGTCTAAAGACAAAGCTTCTATTATACTAATATTTATTTTGAAGGTTCATCTTGACGCCCTAGAGCAATGGGAGCTTCCGTCAAATTCTTGAATGCATCTTATACACACTTTGTTGTATATCACTTACTCCTAATGACCAATGAATATAGTTTTGCACTAATAATTGTTTTGTAGGTTTTTAATCATACCCTGACACCTCAAACAAGGGGAGCAACCGTCAAGGGGGAGCATGCACGCATTTAGCATCATTCTCACTTTTCAACAAGTATTTGTGCTTCGATAAAAAGTGGAGAAAATAGGCTAACATTGCTATGGATTTTCCTTTTTCATATATTTCTCATAATTTTTGTTGCATAGAACTAACCTTGATGTAGGTTAAGCCTCTTTATTTGATCCATGGATCCGCTACCAAACAAGGGACGGATTGAAGTGGACGATTTAACTTCACTAGGGATGATGCAAGCTCGCCTTTTGGGGAGAAATTAAGTTAAACTCTAAGGACACGCCCTTTTTGTTTCGACAAAAGGGGAGAAGAGTGTAAACGGAGAAGGTAATGTAAAGGTAGTAAGGATACAAGTAACCCTTTACATTTTACTTTCTATTACGTTTACATATCTTTGTCATCATCAAAAATGGGGAGATTGTTAGTGCAAATATTACGATATTTAATCTATACAGTCGTTTGTTTTGATTGATGACAAACATGTAACTTGTAATACATAACGTAAAATGTACAAGTTACTTGTAATCACATTTGTCTCAACATACATTCAACACCTCTCGATGTCTCAAGTCCTCGTATGTTACAACACGTTTAGTACATGTTTGTTATGTGGCATTATGATCAAACCCATTAACAAATCATTTAGAATGTTTAAAATACGTTTAGAGTCACTAAGTATTTTAATAGGTTAACCATTCTATTTAGAACCTCATTTTACATTTTGCGTTCACAAGTATTTCAAAAGGTAACTAGACATTTTATTAACTAGTTACATAATACATTTTACAAGTTTACTTTGATAAACATTTTAATCTAAAATGGAAATACATGTTACATCATGGCATGCATCATCTTTGAAATCCTTGGAAGATCTCTTGAATATTTTGGTTAGATTGACACTCAATATATCAAATGTGATCTTGGTAAGATATGGTAATATCTTGAAAAGATTTGAAGAAAGATTTTTTAGATTTCTTGTCAGGCACCCACGGCGCCAAAATGCATAAAGGGCGGAACCCTTTATTTGGTCTCCTGGTCCGTGGACGCATCTATTTCTTTGCCTATAAATAGAAGCCCATTGTTTTCTCATTTCTTCACCACTTCAAATCACATCTTCTCCACCTTCTTGCATACATTTAGATCAATCATTAACAAGGTAGTAACATACATTAAACACCTAATGATCATGATCATAATGCTTCTAACATTCATCTTTGTTGTAAGCATACTCTTTGATCAACCAAGGAAAGTTTGGAGATCTAGCCATCCCCACTCACCACAAGTTGAAGATCTATCACAAGAAGTTTAGGGAACTTGTGATCTTCATCATGAAGGCTTCCTATCAATGGAAGTTCATTTAGAAGTAGTTATTCATATCCATTAGACATTTGTGTCATGGATCATTAGTGTAAACATCATTGCATCATAACAACACTTTCACCAAACTAGATTAGATGGTTTATGTGTTTGTGCCATAAAACACAAGGTTTATTATGTTGGGCCATAAAACATATTGGGAGTGGTTGTACCCTTGTAAAAGAACTCGACATCTAGCTTAGTGTCGGAAATATTGTATAGGCGACGTTAGGTTGGTTCTACCTCGAACTAGAACCCGGTATTTAGCTTTGTACCGGAAAAAGTGTAAGCGGCGATTGTAAGGTTTTCTCCGCCGAGAAGGGAGCTTGTTGATTTAGTGAAGTAACTCTCGAGTTGGGTACTCGAGGAGTGGAGTAGGGCGGAAAGGAGATCCGTGACCGAACCACTATAAATCCTCGTGTTCGGTTTGCACTTTCCTTTCTTTATCTCTTTACTTTTATACTTGCACTATACTATTGTTTGTGATGTGGTTTGATGTTCATGATTGTGTGACAACTTGGTTTACCATACTTTATATTAGTCACAAACAATAATTGGTACTTTCATATTATAACAAGCTTCATAAGCGATTTGATACTAAAGATCTAAAGTTTTTAAACGGTAGCGTATTCACCCCCCCCTCTACGTTTCCACAGTACCCTCACCCGGAAAAGACCTTTTCCAAAACCACCCGATTTTCCCTTGAAACACACTTTTCAAAGATACTGGTAAATCAAAAGTTTCTCAAAGCGTTACCCTACCGAAGATGCGCTAGGTTTTCACCAATCAAGTCTTTGCTAGCACTTTTGAATGGAAGACCAAGGAGATAAATTACTATCAACCTAGAAGGCATTACACCTCAAATGAGGTACATAGATCAAAGAAATCAACACGGTGTTAAAACCAAGCGGGTTAGAAGAAAGCGATGGGGACAAACAGTAGTTTAAAGAAGTAAGGGTGAAAAAGAGAATTTTGTTGAAAAAGAGAATTTTGCTGAAAACACGAGTTTTGTTGAAAATCCAACACAAGTTTTGGAACAAAAGAAAATAATTGATCTTTTATGCACTCAAATAATTTGAGTATGTCACTCCACAAGGGGAGATTACATAATCAAAGAATTTGAGTATGTCAACCCACAAGGGGGACACAAGTCAGTAATGGCTTGGGTTCCTAAAAGAAACTAACTTTTTCATCTTTTATGCAGGACAACCTAGAGGAGGAGCTTAAAGATCATTTGATTTTTGATAGTGGTTGTTCTGGAAGCATGACAGGAGACAAGGAGATTCAATGGATTTTAAGGCATATTTTGGAGGAAGAGTTGCTATTGGGAATGATCCTAATGGGGTAAATACGGGAAAGAACCATCAAGGCAGGATGCATTGATTTTGAGAATGTTCGTTATGTGAAGGAGCTCAAGTTCAACCTTTTTGATTATCTTAGATCCGTGAGGAAGAAGCACCACATGTTGCCAGTGACACGAGAATGTCTTATTCTCTCCCCGAGTTCAAGCTTGTTGATGATCACTTGGGAAACAAGAGAGTACCAGAACCAATAATGTTATGCAGTCTAGATTTGAAGAATATTAACTCTCTTTGAAAGAGCAACATGTTTAGTAGCAAGGGCAACACTTGAAGAAGCACATCTATGGCATAGAGGATTAGGACATGTGAATTTCAAGAATATCAACAAGTTGGTTAAGGCAAAATTTAGTTAGAGGTTTACCTTCTAAAACATACAAGAATGATCATTCATGTTTGGCGTGCAAGAAGGGTAAACAACACAAAGCTAAATGCAAGAAGATTGAGGAAAGAACTATTAGAGAACCTTTAGAGTTGTTGCACATGGATCTTTTGGACCGGTTTTGGTGCAAGCTTAAAAACAAGAAGAAATACTGCTTAGTTGTAACAGATGATTGTAGTAGATTTAGTTAGGTCTTTTTCTTGGGATTTAAAGTGTTGGATCGATATACTCTGACCAAACTAACTATGTAGCTTGTAAGGGCTTAGCAACCTTGGATAAATCCTAAGTTACTAACAATGAAACATTGAATTTACTTAAGTATCCGAAACTACTTCAATAAAGCTAAGAAGAATAACTTTAAACTTCAACGATTTTATTAACACTTTGAACTCCTTGATACGTATTCACTAACAACCCTAATAACTCTAATAGCGAACTTGCATATATAAGTCGTATCTCTAATATTCCTAATGTTCATTATCTCAATGCCAATAGGGGTCCACTTATAAGGCATAAGGAGTACCTAGTCGGTTTACAATTACAATCCTTATGCGACAAGTAATACTAATTCTAAATTAAGAATATTCTAGAATTACAAAGCTTATAAATGATATAGCGATTCTTTAGCTTTGCGGTACTTTGATCGGCGGTACTTTGACTTTCATTAGGCGGTACTTTGACTTTCTTCACACTTTGACTTTCTTCATTACTTTGTCTTTATATCCCAACAATCCTCCCCTAACTTGAATTCTACTTGCTTGATTTCAAGTTCCTTTATATCTTTAACATCTTTGTCTTCAAGGAAAGATTGTGTCTTTATCTTCAGATTTGTCTTGTACTCTCTGTGCTTGTATTATCATCATCAAAGTAGTTTTTATATGCAATCCTTTTAAGCAATCATTATCAGCAACCTTCATCTTTTCAGCTTCTCAGTAACATATGGCAAATTGTACATCAGATCATAAAGTTTCATACTATTCTCATCACTTCCAGGTGTGTTAACTCTTGTGAGAGGTGAATCATTAAAAATTTAATGGATTTTGATGTCTCTTTACCAAAGCCATTAACTCTGGAGTAGCAAATGTTTAGATGTGTAAAACCATGGTACATTGATAACCATATGATTTTTAGCAAATCATCAGCTATCAACGGATTTGTTAAGTCTTTACCAAAATCCGTACCCTTTTGGACTAGTTAGTTCTTGCAACCATAGTGAACTAATTACCATACAAATGGTTTTTCCGACCTTTACCAAGCCATTTTTCTTGTGGGCTAGCCAACTCTTCACTATTAGAGATATCTTTGGTTGATTTCCATACAACTTATTGGCAAGTTGTCAACCATCAACGGATTGAGATATATTTACGAGCCGTTTGGTCATGGATTAGCCAGATCCTTTTGTTAGACATGGTGGGTGATAACCTTTTGTTGTGTTAGTGCAAAGCACATTCACCAATTAAAACCATCTCAAAATCCATTTGTTGTTGTTAACTTTTGTTTCAAAATATTTTGCATTTTAACAAAAATTTCTTATTTTATATTAAAAGATTTTTAACTGGTTTTAAGGTACAAAGCGATTACTGGATAAAGTCTTGTTTGTCCAACAGTACTTTGAATAAAGTACCTATTTTTTCAAAATTTATATAATTAAGAACCATACCGGTATTTATGCATCATCATCAGCCATAAACTGTCCATTTGATAAACAATTCAATGACCATAAGGCATTTCATTCTCCTCTTCAACTTCCATACCATGATCTAGCATTCTTCTCATAAGATCTCTTGTCAGTGGATATCTTCTTTACTGCTTGCATTTGAATCATGGTCCCATCTTCTAACTCAAAACATGCACTCGATTCTTGAAAGAATCTCCGACTAATCTCCCAAACTTCTTGGTTGTTCAGTTGCATCAGTTCTTGTTTCTTCTGTCTCCTAGATAGTTATAAGATCTCCCAGCAAGACTAAGCCAACTCTAGTTGATGGAAAATGCTCAAAATACTCTTTAAGCTAGTTGATATAGGTGAAACAGGATCCTCTCTATCTATCAAATGCACGATATATCCCATAGCGGCTTAAATACTCTAAAACTTTCATCTTCTCTATGGAACACAAGGTAATCTCCTTCCTTTGATTCCACAACTTCAAAGTAAACATGAAACTTCTTTACTTGCAACTTCCTTAGACTTAGGATGCTCAAAATCTACAACTCTAAGATAATTCATAGCTCATCAACTGTGCTCATTCTTAATTGTATCTTCTTTGATGGTACATTCATCATCAGTTGTTCTCTTTCTCTTTAAACTCCTTTTTCTTGCATCCTCATTCTGTTTTTCATCATCAAAAGGAATAATACCTTCAACTTCCTTTTGATAAGCTTCTCTAACAGCATCATACAAATCTTTCATCTCTATGTATTTCAATTTATGTAAACCAGTATATCCTCTACCCTTCAGATAAGCCATCATGGCATTTCTTTCCTTAGAAATACTCTGAGGTCTTCTAGGTATACGTAACATATTGGATTTCACAAACACTCAAACAATCACTAATATGGGGCGTACAATATATGGTTTTTGAGAGAGAAAGTGGGATATTCTAGTGAGAGAAACTCATGAAAGGTTAGATTCCAAATGAACATCCAACCCTCTCCATTGTGGGGAGAGGGATATTTATCAAAAGCACGCCTCCTTGGTACGTGGATCGGAACATACAATGGGTAAGGCCGTCCTTTCTCCCGCGGTGTTACCTAGACTAAACTATGCTAATAACTAACTAACAAATAACATAATAAAAAGATATGTCTACGAGCTAGCTTAAAGCTAGATTATATTTGGTGTGACCGATGCTTTACAATAAAATTTCCAATTCCTAACAATCTCCCCCTAAGGGAGGTCACCCCATGATTTACATTTTAGCATCCTATCATTCCAATTAATCTTATGTCTTGCTCGTAGACTTCACTTCATCAAAATAAACAATCTTTGTGCTTTCATGGTGATATTATCATAATCCAACTATAATGTACATTAGGGTGGAGGTTATAGAGCTGATCCATTATGATGACCTTTGAGCTTTATATGAGATCATCGACCACAGTTAATCTCGGCATCACCCATTGTTGTGTTGCCGCGCATATGATGTTGGGACATTTGGACCGACATGCAGCCATTCTGGATCATGATATATTCTCATCGAGTAGTGGAAGCTTTAGTTGATTCATGATATTTTCTGCTGAATGCTTGAAAGTATAGAGTGAGAATATCAGAGTCGTTGATGCTTTTATCATGATTTCTTTAGAGATGAATGTGTTGTGTGAGCATGCGGCTATGGATTGACTTCTCCATTACGATCAGGTGCAGCGTGGAGTATACACACTTTGCTTGATTAACAATAAAACACACGAAAGTGTCTTTGATCACTTTACGTTGAATTGAGTACGACGGTTCCATTGATCGATTACAAGTCTGCATGTGATCAGGTATAATTTTGAAGAATTTCCTTGTGGGGGTTTGCATTTGCTCTAGGCTGATTCGAAACGGAACGTCTCAAAGAAGACAACAATTGAGTGAACCGGCAAATTTGAGATTCACTGATTGATGAAAAGGGATTTGAAAAACAATCGAGTACTTCTCAATAAAGTGTTTTTGCAATACAACGAAGGTTTTGAGAAAAATCAATTATCAATCATAAACACCTTTTATATTTGAAATATTAATACACGGTCGATGTGCTAGAAAAAATAATAATTTCAAGCACAATGATGGTTTTTCAAGAGTATCCGTCAATCCATAACTTTGAACCGAGGATTGATTCATAAGTTTGATTGCCCATTGTTTCTATTGGTTTGTCACATGGTTGATCTATTGGATAGATCTCACATGCCACCTACCAAGATCTTGTTTGATGTTGGCTCTTGAAGGCTTTCCATCTTCATTGTGACAATGTTTGCATATCACTCAGATGTTCTGGCAATACAACAAGGATAATGCGTAGGACTCTTAAGATATAATCTCTCTTTCCACATTGTGTGAAACAGAGAGTCTTCATTGACAGTTTCCTAAAGAGATTTATTTGATGATCTCGTGGCTCTAGACTCAAAAGTGCACATTTGGTTCCTATGCCGGAGACTAGGGAGAGGGTCTCCTTCTTCAATATAAACTATCTCTAAGAGGAAGTCGATAGATAATGTAGGTTCCCCGTGAGAATGAAACAAGTCCTTTTAAGAGAAGTTGAGTACCTTGGGAAGTTGTAGTGCAGTCGTCACGGGTCCATGACGTCTTGTCTTCAACACGGTGTTACCTTGGTAACAACCAGTAGCATATATTGAATCCGGTTTACGCCTAAGGTTGAATTATAGGAGGGCTATTTATTTTCACCCTTTTCTCATTCAATTATTTTTCATTCTTCACCCCCGATTGCTTACGAGACTTTATAACTAGAACCTTGTTGGGTTTATTCCATGTAATAGCTCAGTCTCAGTCCGCTTTCTTCCCGTATCTCACTTTTCTCCTTTTTTCATCATACCTAAGGACTCTACACTATCTAGTGGATTGTCCTTAGGTAGATCCCTCCGCTCTGCGGGATGCGTGGAATGAATACCTAACCTAACCATCCTTATAACTCCATGCATAAAGTAAATTGGTCGGTCTTTTGGTATTGTTCATTCTTCCATGAAACCAATTGAAAAATCATTTGGAAAATCAATCAAGGTACTTGTGATACGAAATCAAACCATTTTGTACCTTAATAGTTTTGATCATTTTGAAATGCTCCCCCTCAACATGTGCATATGATCTTGAAATTGTTTAGCACATGGAGGCAAGAGTTCTTTGAAATAATTTCTTGATCACAATTTCCGTAGAAACAGCCATTTGATTTTCTTGGTAAATTCTCTCCCTCAATATGTGCATAGAATATTTGAAATCATTTTATCACATAGAGGTAAGGGTTCTTTTGAAATACATCCACGATTACAAAACATTTAGAAACCATTTAACACTCAATCAAGGTACATTATGTTAAAACATAGAAATCTTTGTACCTTGAAGGTTTATATTTGTTTAGAAATGCTCCCCCTTAATATATGCTTCAAGATTTGAAAAGAGTTTAGCACATATTAGAGAGCAGTATGCACTTTGAGACAAAATTGGTCACCTTTTATCATCTTTCATATTTATATCACATTTTCTCCCAGATCAAAAATTTCCAAATCCTTTGAGATTTTGGATCTCAAGTGATTTAAATATGTATGAAACAAAACGTTTTGGAGAAAAATGTGTGGGTTTTATATGATCAAGTGGACTACACTGAAGTTCGCTTTTAGATTAAAGGGAAACAACGGTACATAACCTATCACTATTACATACATTATAGTTATAGTTGTTCATAGTCTGAACACCACATTATACACATCATAAAACAACGAGAAACTACTCGGAAGATGTCTTCATTAGTTCTTTGAAGCAGACTTGTAATGACCTTCACCAAGTCTACCACCCACAAAACTTTCAAGGCTGCGATAAATCTTTCTAGTCTTTAGTCTTAGATCCGTCAGCGCAATGAAGTCTTCAACATCTTCAAATCTGTTAGGACCAAAATCTTGTATTGTTCCACGGCTTCAGATCAAGTTTGATTTGCTTCACTCTCCAGTTCAATTCTTGTTCGACCATCTTGAGAGTACCATCACTGAACTTGAAAAGGTCGCCAGATCTCATTAGCATCGTGACCCGTATCTGTCGGTAAGAGGATGGCTCTAGGGTGTCAATCACTTTATAGTCATGACGAAATTCATGTCCTAAGGCTTCCCATTGCGGTCTTGTTAGGTTGACCCAGTGCGGTAGCTTTCCATTCCTAAATGAAAATCCCCAACTCTTTGTCGAATGACCAAGCCTCTGATCAGAGATTGACGGCAGCGGAGAGCTTTCTTCTCACGAACAGGTAGATGGTCAAGGTATCCTTGGAGGTTCAGAAGATAGAGATCTACAAAGTCACTTGGCGTGAGATGTTTGAAGTCGTTTTCTTCTATACATGATCTTTCAAGTTCGCTCTTGAAGAAACGATCTTCTTCAGATAATCATAGCCATTGATTGGGAAGATCTCTACACTAACAACACTTAGAATTCGCGGCTTGGATCGAAACTTTGCGACTCTTTTTAGCTCCATGTCTATCAATAAAGAATTTCTTCTTCTTGAACCACCAATGAGAAATGTTGTACGAAGCCGCGATGTCATACTCTTGTTCTTTGTCTGTCAAGAATTGATCAGGTACCATTTGCTCAAGATCCTGATCTATGTAGGTAGAAGCTTTCATTTTAGAAATTGATAAAGCTGGTCTTCTTTCTGTATTTCGAGCACATAGATAATCCAGGTAATGGTTGAAGAAGAACTCTGATTGAATAGTCACTTGACTAGGTTCACCACCGAGAGGAAGAGGCTTGTTCACATTGAAGCGGTGATCGCTACGGACTTGATCACTCGACATCTTATGACATTCTTCCATCGGTATTGAAGCGATTGGCATGCAGTGGAAGACTTTTGATGATTTCAAATCTGGTCCTTGAAGATCCTTCGGATTGATGGACGAGATTCCCTTCTTTTCACAAAACCACTTCACACGCCCATATCTCTAGTGATGTGAAGAAGAGTCTTCAAGCTGGGGCTTCATAGTTGGTAGTGATGGTTGATGCCCAGTTGTTGTCGAGATCATCGGACTGGAGGAATGGACCATGAAGGTTCAGGAGTTTGAGGTCTTTCTTCGGTGAGACCCGCTTTGAGTTATGTCTTTTGAATGTGCAACTCTAGAGGTTATAGCGTTCACCCAAGCGTATGCATCAAACCAATCCTCTTCTTAGGGTAGCTTAGGGATATGTTTTGTGGATGCATCATCATCATCGAGTCGACTCTGCCATGACATAAGACTCTTCATGTAGTACATGGTCTTCCGGGATAGTGGAGAAGGTGGGTGTAAACTTTGAATCAACCGTGGTCCATCTTGTAGACTTCTTCACGTACCACGATCACGGATGAAGCTGGATTGATTTGAAGGTTTTCGAGATGTTGGTGGTTTTGGTGGAGGTGTAGTGGTTTGTGCTAGAAGATCCACCGATTACTAGAAGTTCCGGCTCCTCGGTTGGAGGCGAGGGAGGAGGTTTAGGACCTTCTTAGCGTCTCCAACACCAAAGTCCTCCTTTCTTCTTAGCCTCCCTTTCCACGAATATCCTCAGTGTAGATGATTATAGGTGCTTAGTGATTCTTCAAGTGCTTCATATAGCTTCTATGAACCAGCGTCCTGGTGCTCATTAGCATCGTACATCTTATCATACAGAACAACTCTCATATTAGAAATGGGCAGATCCTTGAATCGTTGAAGCAGTGGAGCCTGCATTGCCCATTCAACAGCATCCTTTACCTCTCCCTCAATTGCGTCTACAACTCCTTGATCGAAGTTAAGGTTCTCTAGCTTGTAGACATGTTGCTCGAGGACGTTGATAGATTTAGACAGTTGCCTCTCAAGAGCTTCAATTCGTTTTACTACTTTATCGAGCAATTGATCAGATGTTAGAATTTGAGGTGGTGAAGCCGGTGGAGTGTCCGTGTCATTAATTGTAACCACTGGTTTGAGTGGTAGATCTTTACTTGAGGTTCGTGGTGGAAGTGCGGTTGTTCGAGTAGGTTTGGGCGATGGAATGCGGTTGCATGGTAGGTCTGACATCGGAGGAATGGTGTGTGTCTTCTTGAATGTCGATCAGTATACATGGACTCAGCTTCCTTTTCTCATCATTTAGCTTATAAGGCTCGTGTCGAGGGTTTTCATTTAAGCCCGATCACCAAATGAGAAGTCAGCATCTAGATTCTTTAATGAGGATAGAGAACCTGTAAACATGTTTGTTTCTTCCATATGCCTGTGTTCATGGATCTTGACTCAAGGATCTCCTGTGAGTCTTTCAGCCGATTCGTTTTCATCATTCTTATCGATTGGTATCACTTGATGCAAGTGTATCTTCCTCCTCTTTTCCATTCCAGTTTGTTGCTGAAGATGACTCAATGCTTCTTTTCTTGACTCAAATTGGGTGGTAGTTCTTGACGGTGAAGAAGACATGGTGGGGAAGCATGTGGCGGCTTGTTCACTTCTACACCAACAATCCCTTTCCCTTTGTCTTGTGTGATTGAAGTCGTTTGACGTGGCGTTGGCTCAGGTTCTCTTATCACAACACCTCCCACTGGTGGTCTCATGTTCAGACTTTCAGGGCTTTGTTTTATCCCTTGTTGCAAAGCGACATCGTCTTCATCTATCAATGCATGTCACTGTTGGAACCTCGGTTTCTTCAACATTTCCCTTTCCGGTATCTTTCCTTCTCCTTTTTTGCTTCTCGGGTGGAGATTGAACGATCACAAGTGTCAAGTCTCTTTCTCTTGGGAAGACTTGAGTAGGTGGACTTAGATTGTTTGGATTTAGATTGAGAGGAAGTGGATTTGGAAGTGTCTTCAGTGGATGTGGCAGAGACCATCTTTATGTATCTTTTGAAGTAATCGGCCTTCTTTATTGATCGGTGAGTAAAGCTTGGAATTTCCATGCCAAAGATCACTTTGTTTGTACCTTTGGCAACATATTTCAAGTTACCAAGCAAAAATTCACTACTTGCCTCATGTAAAAATGCTTCAGTTCTTGGATTGAACTGATGTTTCTGCTGCAAGTGCTGGATGATTAGCTTTGAGAACCGAATGCTAGGAATCACCCTTTTGTTGTCACATTTCCTTCCCTTTACTTGATTTAAGAAGTTTTCTCTGTCGGTAATGAATGTATCCATGGCCAATGAGAGTTCTTCCCAAATGCGTTCGGCAAAATCGACATTTCTTTGCTTGACAATTCCCCACAAAACTTGTAACATTGGAGCCCTTATTCTGTCAAACCCTGACGTTTCCCTCATTAAGCATAGGTTGAGGACGGTGGCAATGGCTCTCTAGGGTTGATGCATGTCATTGGTGATTATAGAAGAGACACGTGTAAGCTTAGTAGGGTATCCCAGTTCTTCCACAAAGTTCATTAGTTCTTCATTATTAGGTAGTGGTACAAACTGATTAGTGAGATCTCGAGGTGTGATTTCAAGTGTCTCCCTAAGAGTTTCAGTGTCAAATTCATACCATTGGTCATCTAGCTTGTAGGTGTATTTTGCAGTGATCTTGTTACATGTAACAGTATTCCAGAATTGTTGCAGATAAATCATAGGGATATTGCACCTCATGGTTAGAGCACCAAAGAAGTTGGTGTTCTTAAGGATATCAATGGCGATTCGATAGATAGGGTTTGGTTGATGTCTATTCTCATCCATGTATCAGTTGCTCTTAGCTATATCAACCCATTGATTATGAGGAAGAAGTTCCTCATCGGTAAGCACAACTGGAGGAGCATTGATCGCTGTGATATCACACGAAGTTGTGTCTGCCATTGTGTTTCTGTAAGATATACCCAAGACAACAGTATTGACCAGAAGCATAGTTAGGAGTTATATAGAAACAGAGTCATTCATCATAACAATACCATGCATTCTGGATATAAGTGTGAAACAAACCAGTCAAAACTAACATATATGCATATAAGAGAGTATGCATTAGACACAAATTGCATGTAAGTCAGGACAAATCGCATATATTGACAACAAATCGCAAGAAGTACATCATAACGGACAAATCGCAAGAGACACCAATGGACAACAAGTCGTATATATCAAGACCCATCAGAGAAGTCGCTTAATCAAATTGCATGCTGATAAACTAAGCAAATCACAAACTGAGTGTATAGAGAGACAGAGTAAACTTATATTGAAACGACAAATCGCATCAATTTTTAATAGACAAATAAAGCTTAACTTTATTGCAACGATAAATCGCATGCATGAATATGAGTGACAAATTAAGCTAACATGAATCACGAGACAAAATCGCTACGGACATTATGAGTACGAAATTAACCCAACACACAGAGAAACACAACCATAGAAATTCAACCACTATCAAAACATAATCATGTTTATACTGAATAACAACCAACAAACCTACTAACAATATCTACAACATACATCAAATCCACGAGCTATTCGCGCAAAACAGGGAACGAAGATCAGGCATAATCAATCCAAGCATATCAAGCATGTGACAGAGTATAGACAATTCATACAAACAACTAAACTATCTAAAGGAATCAGCATACACCACGCAAACAAGAAATAAATAATCAAACCTAATAAAACGATAAATCGAGGAACGGGAGGAGTGAATCTGCAAAGGAGAGATGTTTGTTAGGTCTAACAGTTGATGAATTAAGCGACATACATGTGCCCAGCAGGGTTAAAAACATACCACAAAACAATTTATGCACAAATCGCTAGTTTGAATGAAGTTGAGAGCGTTTGACTGTGTGTTTGACTAGTTTGTTTGAAAGCTTTTGACCAAATGACAAATCACAAGACTTTTTATATACTGACTTTAACTTAAGACAAATTGCATAACTAGTCCCTTTACTTGCCAAGTCGTATAACATCAACACAACACAAATCGCATATAATTGCAAGAGCACAAATCGCATGATTTAAAAACTACACAAAACACATATCTTAACCAATACACAAATTGCATATTGTTGCACAAATCAAATTGACAAGACATATACTAGTTCTATCATGGAAAGACCACCACATAAACCTGATATAACACAAGGTAAATCATTTCAAATAAGGTAATACATAAGGTAACATGCAGCAGGCCAGAGATTCAGATTCCAAGATACAAGTAAATCTTATGCAGAGACCCAAACAAATCCTCCCCCTCAATCAATGTCACGATTAAGAATGAGTGAACATTGATTGAAATACAACCACCCGTTATAAAATAGAGTATATCATCTGTTCAAACTTCATCTAAGGGCCCGTATCATTATTGAATGACATTTCTAGGACCGTAGATGTTATCGATAACAAAATATACACAATTTTTTTTTAATATAATTTTTTAAAAGAAAACAAATATAGGTTAATTTGTACAAGGATTAATGAGAACGAGTCCTGATTCAAGTCGAACAGGAGTCAAAGTACGAGGTACATCAATTCTGACAAGCTACAATTCCTGAGTGAGCAATCTTCATTTCTGTTGGAAACCAGGTCATGATGTTCATGATAGAAGTGACCATTGTACCGAAAAGGACACTTTGCACTAATAGCACATGTAGTATTGCAAATAGATGAGTTAGTGACATGAGTATCCTCACTATTGGATGTTGCACAGTCTGGTCTAGGAGTATCATTAATAGAAATCCCTTTAGGTTCAATATTCTTGAAAATTTTTCCTGTGGGCATCCACTTAAGGCAAGATCTAGGTGTGTAAGTCCGTTTGGATCTTGTAAACTTAAATAATCTACCAGTAGGAATCCATTTGAAACAACTGCTAGTAGATTTGGATGTAGCCACTTCCCTGTTTTGAACATTGGTTCTTTTGTAATTAGTTTGTTTCTTAGGGGATTGATCAGCCATTTGATGCTTCTTATATGAGCTAGATGAACTCCTAATATTCCTGATCTTAGGGCTTCGAACATTAAGCTGGGTATTGTTATTCATCATATCGGAATGAATTAGTGAAGTGACTGGTTTTGACAAAACTATATTCTCACCAACTTGGGAGGCAAGCCTAGATTTCGATGGTTTAAATCTCTCTATTTTAAAAGCATTGGGCTGCCTAACTACAGTACGTTCTGAGTTCTTCAGTACAATTGGCTTTCCCAAGGTCGATGGTTTTGCAAACTTAGTGTTCACCCTATTTCCAACAGATTTCCTAAGCTCATTTTTTAAGGCAACAATGGTGAAGCTCTTATCCTGAATTTGGGCTTTGAGGGCATCAATGTCTGCCAACAAGGAGTTAGTTTGCTCTATCAGCTTGGAATTGTTCTCTAATAAGTTCTTTCTCATGGACTCATTTTCCCTTAAAAGGTTGGTCACACATAGAGCCAATTCATCATTCCTAGATTTAAGCGGACCACTCACCTCATAGTTAGGATTGTTCATCCCTATATTACATCTCTTACGCAGATTTGAGAGTTGCAATTTCAGATTACGTATGGTTGAATCTTTGTCCTAAATCTGGATTTTTAACTGGTTAATTTCAAAAGAAAACTTTCTTCTCTTTGTTGTATTGCAATTTATAAGGAAATACAATGTTTTTCAAGAGTTGTATATTTGTTTGAAAGTTCATCAAAAACCCTTTTTTCAACCATTTCATTTGTTTTAAAGATTCTAGACTCAGACTCAACCAAGAAACATTTATTAATATCATGTTCAGAATTAGGATCATTTCGTTTAGGTACATTAAGGATGCATTATGTTGATCAGCTAAGGGTACCTCATCACATGACATATGTTCATTTGCCGGTATGATATCTGGATTCACATCATGCATAATAAGAGTCACTGAATTGCAGGTTGTTTCAAGATTATCTGACTCTGAGCCTCTGTATTCAGTACAGCCGGTTTCATCATCGTTTGTTGTATCAGATATTCTGCATTCAGCATTCAGCATCACCCGTCCTTTCAACTGAATCATTACCCGACACATCGCAACTTTCACTTAATTTCACTTGACACTCATTCAAATTATCGTCCTCTTGAGCAGCTTCCTTAATGTACTTTTCCACATTATCCATAAGTTGGATAAATGTATCAATGAACTCCTGAATTTCCATTCCAGTATGTTTCTTGAAAGAAATTCCAGTCACGTGTTGATCGAAGTCTGCGGAATATTCTCCATTGATGAGTTGCTGAAATTTGTTGAGGATTACCTGAAGTGCAGCATTGGAGTCATCCATTAATAGTTTCCTTTTGGAAAGTTGAGACTGTAATTTTTCTAGGTTCAGCAGCAGATTTCTCGTCAATGTGGGTAAGTCCTGGCGGAAAAGAGCACTACATGTTCGATCCATAATTGTGGATAAGAGGTGTAAAATGTGAGAGTGAAGTAGTTGATATGGCTCAATACTGCACTTAACTTGCATTGCATTATGTAGCATTAGCAGGCGTGGTTCTTTAAAATTGAACTCAGATGAAGTAGTGTTTTGATCATCATTTGTTGAATCACTCATAGTTAAACATTCAGAGTAGCAAATAGTTTCTTTGTTCTGTGAAGTATCATAGAGTTCAAGCACTTTGGAGATTAAAGGGTCAGTGGTGTAAGACATTGTGATGAAAGAAAATGACAAGTATTATGTAGTAACCCACTTTAGGACAAATCGCTTAGCCCAAGTCGCAAAGATAACAAGTCGCTTCATCACGCAAATCGCTGAAACCAACAAATCGCTTAACCCAGTAACTCGCTAAATAACAAGTCACCTAAAAATGACAAATCGTATAAATAGCACAAGTCGCTTAAACACACAACTCGCCTAAATAAGCAAGTCGCTGAAAACAGACAAATCGCTCACCCGAACAAATCACACAAGTACAGCCACTACCCGGACAAATCGCTTAAATAAGTGATTTGTAGAGGACACAAATCGCTTCCAAGCAGGGACAAATCGATAGTTTGAATGCTTTACCGTGGCTCAAATCGCTTCTTTAAACTTTACTAAAACGCCTCTTTTAAATCCAAAAACAGTCCAACCACAATGATTCAAGCCTTCCAAATCAAAACCTAAACACTTATGATGATCCTAAACACAAAAGTACAATCAAAATCTAAACTTTAAAACAAGAAATGGTCCAAATAATGCAAATACCACTAAACTTTTTCAAACCCAAAAACCATATCAAACCACTAGAAATCCAAGAACATGTAAGAGAGATGATCAAACCATGGCTCTTGATACCATTTGTAACATATTAGATTTCACAAACACTCAAACAATCACTAATATGGGGCGTACAATATATGGTTTTAGAGATAGAAAGTGGGATATTCTAGTGAGAGAAACTCATGAAAGATTAGATTCCAAATGAACATCCAACCCTTTCCCTTGTGGGGAGAGGGATATTTATACAAAGAAGCACGCCCTCCTTCGGGGCTGTGGATCAGGCATACAATGGGTAAAGACCCGTCCTTCCTCCACGATGTTGCACTAGACTAAACTATGCTAATAACTAACTAACAAATAACGTAATAAAAGAGATGTCTACGAGCTAACTTAAGCTAGATTATATTTGGGGTGACCGATGCTTTACAATAGAATTTCCAATTCCTAATAGTATAACTGGTTCAGGTTGTTTTTCTGGTAAAACAATCTCAGCATCTAATTTTGCTTGAAACTTTCTGGCAGCTTCTTTATTTTTAGCCACTTCAATAGCCCTTAGTTCTGCCAAAGTGAGCTTCTTCTTCTTCTTTGTTTCTACCAGTTTACCTTTTCCTTTGTCTTTAGGATCTAAAGCAGGTTGAGATTGTAAGACTTGAGGTTGTTGTTGTTCAACACCTGGAATACTAATACCTCTTGGTCTTGACATGTTTTGCAATATCTAAGCAACAGTCTCATCATCACTAGCAGTGTGTTCTACTTTGGATGTATCAGCTTCCTCTTCTTGTAAGACTGTTGAAGGACCAGCTTCTTCTTCAAAATTTAGGGTCCTTGGTGTAATGAGCTCTTGTCTAAAGGATCCTTGAAGAGCAGTACCTTAATCAGCACCTTGAACATCAGCACCTTGATCACCAGTACTTTGAGGCTCAGTACCTTGAGACTCAGTACCTTGAGGCTCAGTTTGCTCAATTTTCTCAGCTTCTTTATCAACAGTGTCAGCTTCTTCATAAGTTTGAGCATCTCCATTCAAATTTTCTAGCCCCAATATCCTCCCCAATTGGAATGAAGACTGCTTGTGAATCTTCTTGCATTTAGAAGCCTTCTTAAACTTCTTACCTCTTTTCTTCTGAGACTTGACCCACAATCTGTGATGTTGAACTAATGCCCAGACAAAGTTCTTCAATCTTCTAAATTTGTTGTTCAACTTCATCAGTTGTGCAGCTTGAGCTTCATAATCTTTCTTTAATCTTAATAGCTCCATTGTCAAAGCTTAATTATCCAAAACC
This sequence comes from Chrysanthemum makinoi, assembly GCA_910596185.1. Taxonomy (NCBI): domain Eukaryota; kingdom Viridiplantae; phylum Streptophyta; class Magnoliopsida; order Asterales; family Asteraceae; genus Chrysanthemum; species Chrysanthemum makinoi. Next base: position 32,851,481 of record OU343216.1, on the reverse strand, counting down.
TGACCCTCAGTAGCTATATCTCCCTCATCTCCTCCAGATGTTTGAGACCCATCTGTGGAAGTATAATCATTGGGAGATGATGGTGGGTTGACATCTGGTTCTGAATCACCATGAGCAATATCTTGCATAGATGCATTAGGTTGAGATGCAGTACCTTGCTGTGAAGCAGTACGTTGAGAAGCAGTACCTTCCCTTAAAACAGAAGGCTCATGATCTTCACTTTCAGCAGCTTCATCTCTAACAGCTTGCACTACCTCCATCATATGAGCTGTTAATTGTGTATCCCTCCCAGAAAACTTGTCTGTAACACCCCCAATTCTTGATATGCAGCGGAATTCAAACTGGGTATTACTTGATGGCACAACAGTCATAATAATAGAAAAGGATCTCTAAAGGAGTCGTTTTTAAAAAGGCTTTATCATTCAAATATATCAGAGTTTACAAAATAGGTCCCAGTTGGTTCCATTGATTACAAAACACATCAATATAAAGTTTTTGATGTTTTGTGAATGATAAATTATTTATTTATATAGTCTTCTTGATCTTGCCCTTCCGTGCCAGCTTCCGACATTATGGAACTGAAATACATGCTTAAAACTGTCAACACAAAGGTTGAGTGAAATTCATAGAGTTTGTTTAATGGTTGAACACATTATGTTGGTAGTGTGAGTTAATTAGACTCACACCAATGGTTTGAAAACAAAACAGTTATTATTAGACTAAGCATCATGCAATCAAGGCGTTAACGTGTTCCAAATTTTATTGGAGAAATTGTTGGTACGTGCCCTAGTAGGTAAAATTGCCATTTTTACCTAATGTTACTCAAATATAGTGCGTTTGTTTGCCTCTAACGGGCCAACACAAACGGGATTCGTCAATCCCAATAGATCTATTCACAATATTCGCACCCACTCTCACATAGTGATTAATGATTCATGATTTAGGGACTTATGTTTGGCAAATGCGGTAACTTAGTGCTAATAAAACAATCAGATAAGCATACAGTTTGAAAGCAATGTGTTTGGTTTAAAATAAAGCATGTATCTCCCCCAAGGGTTTATAAAACAATTAAGTAATAAAAGTGGGGCTATGAACTCACCAATAGTTGATGATATTAAGTATTTTAACGGATGATGGATAAGTCGGAAGACTTCTATGTGCAACCTAAAAATGAAATGTTGCGACTTAAGTTTGGAATAATGTTTTAGGAAAACATAAACTATCCTATATATATCCCTATGTTGATCATGATGTAGTCAATTTTCATTTGATGTTTATAGAAAGATCTTTAATATGTGAAAACATATTTAGTTTATAGATATCGTACTACCGTTCGGGCCATCATAATTCAGAGGTCATGCAGTAAACGTTCGAGGAGCTAGGACACTTTAATTCGTAAATCCAGCAACTCGTTGATACGTTTTACTCAAATGAAACCCCTCACATGAAGCTCCCTACTATTGTAGCACTTAGTAAATACAACATATGTTTTGAGTGAAGATTGTTATAACATAAAGTTTATCATGTTTTAATAACTATCTAGTTTTTACAAGTTCTCGTCATTTCAAACAAGCCTCGAGGCTTTAGCCATGGCCTTGCCGTGACTTTGGTCTTGACTTCCATGGTCTTGAGACTTAGCTTTGGCCTTAGCCGTAGCCGTGGTCTTGGCTAATGGCCATTAGGCCTCTTGGTTTGCATTTAGTTGTGACAAAAGTATAGTTATGAGACTATATTTACGGCAGTTTCTGTTTTTGAAAGATTTTGGCCTATTTATACGTTTTCAAGTTCCGAGCTTCTATGTTATTGAAGGAAAACGTCGTTCTGGACAACTTTCGTGTTTTAACTTTTTGATGATTCGGACCAGAAGTACCATTTTAAAAAGGGCAGAACTCAAACTGAAAGTTATGGGCAGTTTCGGCGTTTAGGTTTCGCTAACTTCTTTTGCTTATAACTTTTGACTCGTTTGTCCGTTTCGGGTGATTCAAATTGCTATGTTTACCTTTTAATCTTGTCTACCATATTACGTAAGTTATAAAGTCCTTATGTTACTGTTTTTAATGGTCTCTCATGTGTAGAATATGACTAGTTTACTAGTTTGTTACTTTTATGACAATATGTGAATTAAAACAAGTGATTGAGTATATGTACATCATGAATCAACATAGTAACTATATATATAGCATGAAATAGTTAAGATTATGAATAATAAAGATGAGATGATGGTGGTGATAAGTTGCTTACAACTTTTGGCTTTCAAAATAGAAAGGAGTAACTTAGTAAGGATAGGACTTTGATTGATCGGGTAAGACTTTGTATTGAGCAAGCTTTCCACACCTTGGCACCCTTGCAAACTTGAAGAGTTGGTGATGATGTACTAAGTGACTTGAGTGGATTTAAACTCAAGAGGATCACTTAAACTTGCTAGAGATTTGATGAAGTAGCTTGATCTTTGGAACTTCTTTGCATAAACTTGGAGTTTATAGATCAAATGATGGAAGATGTGAGTGGTTTAGGGTATGAACGACCAAAATCAGTTTGTGATGGAGTTTATGATGTATTTCACTTCCTATTTATAGGAGGGTATGTTTGGTTAACCATATATTGGGTTAATTATTAACCATGGTTAAGTTAGGACACTTGTAATGATCAAAATGATGCATGCTTAGGATCAAGCCACATAAATGGTGACTCCCCACCCTTAGGTCGGTTTCAATGCATGACAAGGCTTAGATGAGAAGCCTTGGTCTTATCTTGAGGTTAGAGTAAGTTTTGGTTCCGTTAAATGCCAACCGTAAGTCGTTAAGCCATTAAACGTACAACCGGGTATCGTAAAAATACGAAACTTACAGGAATGATGATACTCATCATTATACTCCATCTAAAAATATAAAATGAGTGATAAGTCTCATTGGGTGCAAAAACGCTGCTTAAAGTTAGAAATACGGGTCAAAAACGCGTAATTCGCGTAAAACGCAGAATGAAAAACGTAAAATTCCAAAACTTGTGGAATTGTCATAAAATGGTAGAAATACATATTTCTAATGTTTATATGGTTTACTGGACATATCGGGATGTCCGAATGACGTTTTAACCCTAAAGTAGTTCTCGGACACGGTTTCGTAAAAACGGTTCTGAATGGATTCAACGTGCGCCATCAGGACGACTTGTCGAGTTTATTTATCTTGTCATGATAGTAAAATAAAAAAAATATTTACGATATGAATAGTGAAAATGAATAGTAAATGTGAATAGTAAAAGTGAATAGTAAATTCTCGAAAATGAAAAATAACCTGAAAATGCGGGTGGTTACATTGTCACTCTTTCTAGCCATGAAAGTAAATACATTGGGTGGAAGGACTACAACTGGTAGCAAGCTAGAAGGTTTAGGCTCATCCTTAAGCTGTTTGTTCAAGAATAATTGAACAAATCTTGGGTACATTAAAAACAGTGAACCATTGGAGATGTGAGATAGCATACCATCTAGAATCATTCTTGAAAAGTTAAAGGGTTGATTGGTAGCTAATCCCACTAAGGTAGAGGCTATATTTGAACCAAATTGTTCCCATGAAGTACTCTTGCGACTTAGGCAATGTAGCAAAACATGGACTAGATACTTCCATTGTGGACTAAATAAGGGTTTCTTAAAGGTTGTTTCAGTGAGAGACCCTTCATACCCAATATCCCTTAATGTATCCCAAAGCACTTGTTTGTCAAAACGAATAGCCCCTTCTTCATCATCGAACAATAAATCTTCCCTAATCGAAGCTTCACTAACTCTAACTATCTTCCCAGCAACCTTAGCCTGAATGTAGGATTCATCATCTTGCATATGAGATCTAGCTGTTGCCCAAAATTGTTGAATCCAGGGTTCAATGATATCAGGTTCGACCAAAAGAGCATAATTGATTGATGATCCAGTGAGGAAATCAATTATGTCATGAAAAGCGACATTGGATGGTGTTTTATCTAAGTTAGCCACCATGTTATGCTTACTAACTGTGTTTCGATTAGCCATTGCTTGTAGAAGAATGTATGAAACGGTTAAGGTGAATATGAGAAAAATAAGGAAGAGATGGATAGGTATAAAGATGAGAGGGAAAATCGGAGGGTAGTTATTTATAGGTAAGATTTAAAAAATCACAGCCCAATTAATAAAGTTACCGTTGTTTGAATTTTACCCCATCTTTTGACCGTTGGAACAGTACGTTGACAAGACTGCAGTGCTTTCCACGTAAGCAGTACTTTCAGAGCAGTACTTTCAGATAAACAATAAGCAGTACTTTTCCATCCTCTTCTTCTCAATGGCAAAATCATCAAAAAGCATTGTCTTGCCTCCCCTCAAACAATGCATAGGACTAACTAACTAACTAATAAGTCCTCCCCTTAATTGTAGCTTAATAGTTAATCATACCAATACTCACTACTAAATGATTGAATCTTGAAACATCAAATCCCTTTATGAGTAGATCAGCTACATTGTCATCTGTGTGGACCTTGACAACATTAATGAGCCTATGCTCATAACAATCTCGAATAAAGTAATGCCTAATCTGAATGTGCTTGGTCTTGGAGTGATAAACTGGATTCTTCACAATGCAAATTGTACTCTCATTGTCAATGTTGATAGGAGTATTCTTAAAATTGAATCCATAATCTAAGAGTTGATTCTGCATCCACAGTACTTGTCCACAACAGCTTGCAGCAGCAACATATTCTGCTTCAGTGGATGATGTTGCTGCAATGGTTTGTTTCTTACATTGCCATGAAACTAATCTTCTTCCAAGATACTGGCATCATCCAGTGGTTGATCTTCTATCATAATTATCACCTGCATAATCACTGTCTGAAAAAGCTTCCAAGTGAAAAGGTCAATCCTTTAGATACCACAACCCTAACTTAGGTTGTTGTTTCAAATAACTAAAAATCCTCTTGACTGCATTCATATGAGAGACCTTGGGCGAGACTTGATATCTTGCACATAAACAGACAGCAAACATGATATCAGGTCTAGATGCAGTGAAGTACATAAGACAGCCAATCATGGATCTATAAAGCTTGACATCCACAGCTTGTCCATCTTAATCCTTTCCCAATGAGTTGACAGCTTTAATGGGTGTGGTGACAGGCTTCATAGCATCAAAGTTAAACTTCTTAAGAATGTCAGTGACATACTTATCTTGACTAATGAAGATTCCAGCCTTTGATTGTTTAACTTGAAGCCCCAAAAAGAAAGTTAATTCACCCATGGAACTCATTTGAAATTCTTGTTGCATGAGTTGCTCAAATTCTTTCACCATAGACTGTTTTGTAGCTCCAAAGATAATGTCATCTACATAGACTTGAACAAGCATGATATCCTTCTTATCTCTCCTGATAAACAAAGTCTTATCAATTGCTCATCTCCTGTAACCATGTTGTAATAAGAAAGTGGAGAGTCTTTCATACCAAGCTGTAGGTGCTTGATGAAGACCATACAGAACCTTAACAACTTTGTAGACTTTGTTTGGATGTGCAGGATCCTCAAAACCAGGAGGTTGTTTGACATAGACCTCCTCTGTAATCTTGTCATAAAGAAAGGCACTCTTGACATCCATTTGATAAACAGGAAAGCCCATATAAGATTCAAAAGCAAGGAATAATCTAATGGCTTCAATCCTTGCTACAGGAGTAAACACTTCATCATAGTCCACTCCTTATTCTTTTCTATATCCTTATGCAACTAATCTTGCTTTGTTCTTGATGACATTCCCTCTTTCATCTCTTTTAACTCTGAAGATCCATCTTGTACCAATGACTTTCTTTCCATCTGGTAGATCACATAGTACCCAAACGTCTTGAAGTTTGAATTGAAGAAGTTCTTCTTGCATGGCTTTAACCCAACTCTCTTTAGTTAATGCTTGAGCTACAGTCTTAGGTTCTTCTTGAGAGATAAAACAAGTGAATAAACACGTTTGTTGATCCTTATGATTCATCTTGTTTTGTTTATACACAAAGCTAAGTAAAGCATTATGTGATTTAGAAAAACCTTTAGCTTTGGTTCTTGTGAGCACCCCTGATGTAGAAGGTCCAATGATTTGACCAGTAGGATGATCTTTATAAACTCATAATGTAGGAGTCTATGGAACTTCAAGATCATCATCCAAATTTGTGAAATCAGCTCCTTCATTGGAATTTGAGAAAATACCTTCATCATCTAATTCATCATCAGTGTCTTCTAACCCAGGCATGTTAGGATCATTCAAATCATCAGAAGTACTGGCAATTGGTGCAGCAGTACTTTGATCCAAAGTACTGTGATCTAAAGTACTGTGAGAGTAATCTGTAGACTTATCCTTTTTCTTTGCTTCTTCATAAGCTCTTCTTTGATCATCATCGTAAGATTGTGCTATTGTTTCTTGAAAAAGCATCCTATTAAGCTCATCTTGAAGAGCTTGATCTTCATCAGACAAAGTGGACTTTGGTTCATCAGTACTTTTCTCTTTCTCAATAGATATAGGTTCTTCATCAGGAACAGCATCAGGTCTAATATTTACTCCATGAACAATGTACTATAAATCTTCTTCTTTGTGAACAACTTGATTTTCTTCTCTGACAGGTACATAGTTCATAGAAGGAGTCAAAACATCAAGATCAAACATCCAATCAGGACCTTTACCCTTTTGACTTTCCTGATCTTCTAAAAATTCAACATGAAGACAATCTTAAACCTTTTTGGTAAGCTTGTTGTACACTCTAAATCCTTTACTATTGGTACAATAACCCAATAAGTATCCTTCATCTGACTTGCCATCAAATTTTCCCAAAGCATCAATAGTATTGAGAATAGTCAGAGGACATCCAAAAGGCTTCATAAAACGTATGTTAGGTTTGTTTCCCATAAGCAACTCATAAGGTGTCTTCATTTGAGGTTTAGTGACTGATACTCTATTCAACACATAACAAGCAGTACTTACAGCTTCAGCCCAAAATTGAATAGGTAATAGAGAATCTGCAAGCATTGTTCTGGCTGCTTCTATCAATGTTCTGTTCTTTCTTTCTGCAACACCATTCTGCTGTGGAGTTCTAGCAATGCTAAACTCCCTCTTAATCCCTTTCTTGGCACAAAATGCATCCATAAATTTGTTCTTGAATTCAGTCCCATTATCACATCTAATACCTCTTACTTTGAGTCTCAATTGGTTTTCTAGGGCTATTATAAGATCATGAATAGCATCAAAGGTTTCATCTTTAAATCCCAAGAAAAAGACCCAACAAAATCTACTACAATCATCTGTTACAACTAAGTAGTACTTCTTCTTGTTTAAGCTTGCAACAGAAACAGGTCCAAACAGATCCATGTACAAAAACTCTAAAGGTTCTCTAATAGTTCTTTCCTCAATCTTCTTGCATGAAGTTGTGTGTTTGTCACACCCCCCAAATTACCTGTTTTGCAGCGGAATGGAATACCTGGGGGATGACTGTCATAGCATCAAAGTTACAGTTATATCGAACAACCTAAAGTGTCATTTTGAAAATATCGTTTGATTAAATAAAATAATTAGAGTTTACAAAACATAGGTCCCAAAAGATTTCCAATGTACCAAAATGAGTTTGTTACAATCAAACGATAGTTAAGTGCATAAAATCCAAGTGAGACGCGTCGTCACCGCGACTCTATGATAAGTCCACATGCATGCCCTGAAGTGTATGCCTTAGATACCTGAGATAAAACATGCTAAAAGTGTCAACACAAAGGTTGAGTGAGTTCATAGAGTTTGGTTTATCATGAAAAGCCTTTAAAGAACGTTCATGCAAAGAAAGGCAAATTTTTTGGTCATTGAGAACAGTCCACAAAGCAAAGGCATTGTAAATCCACTCAGTTCCAAGTTCCGCCCATACAAAACTTGCAACCTGTGTGTTCACAACCCACTGCCAAAAGTAGTATGTCTAGTAGTCAAGTATACGTTGTCATAATAGTTCACCATATAGCACCACGTATATAATAATGTATGCCAGGCAAAGCCCCTAGAATAAATAATATGCGTCCCGTAACATACTGAACGAGAGGTTGGCCGACCTCTAATAGCGCTATCAATACTACCTACTGATAGGAGACTAACAATGCGAATGTACGAACAGTACATCATACAACTATTATATACAATTAAGAACGCTCCGAACATGGGAGACTTTGCACGCTCCACCAATAAGGCGAGACTTTGGGTCAAGAACGCTCCGTAACATAGTGAGACGTTCTGCTCCATAACATGGGGAGACTTTAAGTCGATAACGCTCCGTAACATGGGGAGACGTAATATAAAGTGAGTACGGTTCATAAACACAAATCATAAGTTCATAATTAAGTTCAAGAGTTTAAGTCGAGTTCAAAAGTTCAAACAGTCAAAGAGCTCAAAACATATCAAAAGGTTCAAATCAAGTTCAAAGTGTTCAAATATATGTTAATATCGAGTGTTAGGAAACAAACTCAATGGTTTTAGAAAGCTTGTAACATTATCTAAAAGTGATAACACTGAAATTTTATCCATACGAGTTCCGATCATAAAGAAAAATAATGGTGAAGTGAGGTAGTTGAGCTAAAAATGTAGTTTATGGGTAGTTTTCGGGAAAGTTTGAGTGGTCGTATTTTACTCATTAGAACTCCGTTTCAGGAACGGCTGGTCATTTTGGAAAATAGGCCGGGTGAACTAACTTTTACTCAGAGATACTATTTTACCAAAACCAACTCGATCATTGAGAAAAATGGCTCCAAACATGGGTACCCGAAAAGACAGTTTCAACACTTGGAAATATTTTAGTAAAAGCTGATGGAAATAAGTTGTGAACGTCGGTTTTCAAATGCTTGTATCTCGGTCATGATAAGCTCGTTTTCTACGATCTATATATCCTTGGTTTCGTGTTAATATATACTAATATATTTTTGATAAGTCGACTCCTCTAGTTTAAGTTAAAAACTCGTTTTTGTCCTTAGAAAAGCCCTTGACAGCAAGTACTATTCCAGAAAATTAGTTTTCGTCGTTAAACTTGAAGTTAGCGTATCTTTTTCGTTATAAACCCGTTTTAACCCATTCAAGCGGCCACGGTTTCGTTTTTAAGTCTATTTTCTGAAAATATTAGCCAAATTTAACTCACAACCTACTGAAAGTTCCAGATTTCACAAACGTGACAGCAGCTAAATATATATTGTCGAAAATGATTTTTCTAGTTTGTAACTTGTTCTAAACCATTCCAATCAACACCAAAACTATTCTAAACCTACCATACACCTTCTTAGGGTGTCATGGGTTCCTAAACTTCACCAAAATTGATAGGTTTCATGGGAATAATTATAGGATAGTTTATACTAATAATAAGTAATAAAACCAAGTTAAAAGTGGTATGAATCATAGAGTACTTGCATGTTTTTCTTACTAGATCATAAAAATAGATCATATATGATTATAAAAGAGTAGTAAAAATTATAAGAAGCTTACTTGAGTGATTGAAGAGTTTTTGGAACTTAAAACTTAATTTATCTTTAGGTTTTTATTTCAAAACCTTGAAATAGATTACTAAATGAACTTGTTTAACACTTTGATCTTGAAAAATATATTGGTTTCTTCTTGTTCTTGGCTTGGACGAAAATCACAAAGAACATGGGAGGGTTTTCTCTAGTTTTCACCTTTTAGTATGTGTTTGTATGAGATATTAATTTGCCAAAGAGTATACGTGTAAGTTTAGTTAAGAAAATATCAATAAGTGGTGACTAGGGGGGGGCGTGGCATGGGATAAGGGTGAAGAGTTTGATGTAGGTTTTGAATAAAAAGATTTTATAAGTTAGATATTTAGTTATTTAGGATAGGATAATTAGTTATTAGATAAAGAGTTAGCTATAAATATATTTTAACGGAACAAAATAAAATATATCGAAGTCATAAAAATTATAAAAATGCATTTCTCGCAAGTATCGGGTGAATAAATAATTATCGAATAGAATTTACGAAAACCGTCGTAAATATATATATATATATATATATATATATATATATATATATATATATATATATATATATATATATATATATATATATATATATATATATATATATATATATATATATATATATATATATATATATATATATATATATATATACAAAATAAATTCAAAACATGGGGTAAACTAATAATATAATTTTTATAGTTTTAAAATGAGTATAAAAATATATTTGGACAATTGTTGGAAGTGTCGGATCAATTATTCAAAATAAATGGTTGTGCGATAACGTTTATTTAATAAATAAATATACGTTAAGAAAATATGCAAACCCATGCATGAACTAATATGCAGATGATGTTACTGATGATATGTGGACTAACTCTAGTCTATATGTAGTGATCTCAATGATGTTCCGTGAATGCGCAACCTAACCTTCACGGTTACGCGAATTCGATACTCATAAACCTAGTTTACAAAAATGATGAATAATAATCGTGAATATAAATTTTTCTCTGGGAATGAATAGTGTTTTGTGAATAGTACAATTTTGAAATAACCTCTCAAAATATCAAATCGACTTCAAAAATGATGAATAGTAAAATGATGAATAGTAATCGATGAATAGTAAATTCCCGAGATGAATAGTAAAAATTTCAAAGTTTGTAAAATGACCTGAAATTGAAAATTGTCACAGTGTTGTTTACCCTTCTTACACGCCAAACATGAATGATCATTCTTGTATGTTTTGAAAGGTAAACCTCTAACTAAATTGCCTTTAACCAACTTGTTGATATTCTTGAAGTTCACATGTCCTAATCTTCTATGCCATTGATGTGCTTCTTCAAGTGTTTCCTTTGCTACTAAACATGTTGCTCTTTCAGAAGAATTAAGACTTCATATCTAGACTGTACACATCATTAGTTCTTGGTACTCTCAGTGTTCCCAAGTTATCATCAACAAGCTTGAACTCAGGGGAAAGAATGAGACATTTTGTGTTAGTGAATAACACAGGGTGCTTCTTGTCACAGATCTGAGAGACTAACAAAAGGTTAAACTTGAGCTCCTTCACATAACGAATATTCTCAAAATCTATGCTTCATGCCTTGATGGTTCCTTTTCCTGTAATTCTACCTCCATTAGGATCATTCCCAAATGCAACTCTTCCTCCAAAATAAGATCTAAAGTCTGACAGAATCTCTTTGTCTCCTGTCATGCTTCCAGAGCAACCACTATCAACAATTAAATGATCTTTAAGCTCCTCTTCTGGGTTGCCCTGCACAAAGATGAAAGAGTTAGTTAATTTTAGGAACCCAAGCAATTACTGACTTGTGTTCCCCTTGTGGAGTGACATACTTAAATTCTTTAAGTATGTAATCTCCACTATCTTTGAAAACGTGATCAATTATTTTCGTTTGTTCCAAAACATGTGTTGGTTTTTCAACAAAACTTTCTTTTTCATCAAAATTCTCTTTTTCTTTTTCAACAAAATCCCCTTTTTCACCCTTACTTGCTGAAAGTACTGTTTGTTCCCCATCAGCACTTTCTTTCTTAACCCAGTTGGTTTTAACTTTTTGTGTAGATTTCTTTGATCTAGATACTCTTTTTGAGGTGTAACGCCTTCTAGATTGATAGTAATTGGATCTCCTAGGGATTCCATTCAAAAAAGTGCTAGCAGTACCTTGATTAGGTGAAAACCTAGCTGTACTTTGAGAAGGTACTGCTTGAGAAACTTTTGGCTTATCAGTACCTTGAAAAGTGCTTGAGGGTACTGGTGATTTTGAAAAAGGTCTTTTCTGGTGAGGGTACCTATAGTCTTTTGAAAAGTTGTTGTGGTTAACCCTATGTGAATGATTCCAAACTGGTTTATTCTCCCTTGGTTTTTGGTTGGCAGTTTTAGTATTTGGGAATTTGCTTAAATATTCTGAGTGAAAGTCACAGTCCTTAATCAAATGATCAGGACTATAACAAACAAAGCATAAATTTTTACACATACTCCCAAAATTTCTTCCTTTAGTTCTATGACTAAAACAATCCTGTCTTCTTGGTGAATGACCAAAACTATCCCAAAAAGATTTAGCAGTATTTTGAAAAGTTTTTCTTGAAGGTACTGCTGAATGTTTAGCAGTACTTTGAGTTGAAGGTACTACTGAACTCTTAACGTAATCATCCTTAGGTTTCTCAACTGTTTCTTTTGGGGTTTTAGAACTAGATGGACCTGAATTAGATTGACCAGTAAGCTTTTTCCTAAACTCTAAATTGTCTACTCCAAAACAAGAAACATCTGTCCTAAGTTGTTGAAAACTACCAGTGGGATGAGGGACTGCATTATAACCCTTGTCTTTCTTAAATTCAGGAGGTGTTTGACTAATTGATTCCTCATTACTAGATGTGTTCTCTTCTGAGCTAATGAGTTCATCATCACTAGTGGTTATCTCCTCTGAATCAATTTGTTCCTTATCACTAGGTGGGTTCTTTTCTGTTTTGCTAAACTCCATACCAAAACCTAGGCCAGTTTTAATGTGTGCTCTTTTCTGTTTTTCAACAAAACTTACATATGAAAGGCCAGATTCTTTCCAACTAGCAAATTTCTCTAACAATTCATCTCTTTCTTTAGTCATCTTTTCAAGTTCAGAAACCTTACATCCTAACTTCCATTCACTTAATTTTAATTGATAATCCTGTTGCTCATATTTTTCTGCCCAAGCCATTTCATTATTTTCATGAGTTATTATTTTGGCTTCCATTGACTCTAAAGTTATTTGATAACAAGCTACTTCAGACCTAGCCCTTCTACAATTATCTCTTTCAGTTACATAATCTTTAAGCACTTTTGATAAAAATCATGACACTTAGAGCATACCCGAGAGATAGTGGGTGAACTTGGTGAAGTAGCTACCATAGCGAAAGAGCGAAGGTTCTTCTTCACTTTCCATGATCCAATCAAAGCTTCCAAGACCATGTCTTGATCCCAAAGCAAAGCAAATCTGGTTCCTCATCAAAAGCTGTGCTCCAATCAAACTCTTCCACTGCGACCATAGAGTAGGTTACTGGTTCATCATCAAATTCAGCACTCCAGTCAACCTTTGATAGATTTTCTAGAGCAACCAAAGCTTTTGATTCAGTAATACGAATTTCCTTTAGTTCAAGCTTGGGTTTCTCAATCATTCTATTTGCCTGATATTTATCAAACTTGCATTCTCTTGCAAAGTGTCCAGTCTTTTGACAATTAAAGCATTCAATCTTGGATTTGTCAAACGTTATACCCTGTTTGGGTTTGAAGTCAATGCCTCTTCCTGTTTTCTTCATGAACTTCTTGATCCTTGCAGTGATCATGGCGACTTGCCACCTTATATCTATTTCTTATAGAGCATCCTCTTCAATTTGTGACAAATCTTCTTCATAAGTAATAGGTAAAGTGGCTTGTTGAGCAAAGAAGGAACATACAACTTCATCAGAGTGGATGTTGTTTGGTGGTGATGAGGTGGGGGTAGTCATGGTTGTGTAAATAGGTTGTTTATCACCAACAGTACTTTGTGCAGGATAAGCAGTACTTTTAGTGGAAGTACTGCTTCTATTTTCAAAAGACACAAAAGCAATGCTGTGAGATTTTGAACTTGTTTGGCCATTCATCTCATGCTCATACACCTTTAAGTGGTTGTAAAGATCATCAAAGTCCATAGTGTCCAAGCCAGGTTGTCCTCTGATCATAGTAGCAATCACATGCCATACGGATGGCAAACTTCTTAAGAACTTCAGGTTTGCATCTTCAACAGATACCTCTGCTTTGTATAGCTCTAGCATACTAAGAAGATTTTGGAATCTGTCATAGGCAGCATCAAGACCTTCTCTTTCACCAACAGTGAATGTTTCAAACTGTTGCTTCAACAGATTTCTATGCATCTTCTTGGAAGCATCATTACCTCCAAATCTTGTCTTGAGAGCAGCCCATAGTTGTTTTGCATCCTTAGCATCATGAAACTTTAGTAGGTGACCATCAGGAATAGCAGACAACAGTATGTTGAGAGCCTTTTCTTGATTTCTTACAGTAGTTCCTGGCAAGGTAGGCTTAGGTGGTTTAGGTTGTCCAGGAACTTCTATAGGTTCTTCAAGAACTACATTACCATTGACAATTACATTCCACAGTGCATGGTCTGTAATAGCAATGTACTACCTCATCTTCATGCTCCAGAGATCATATTCTCCCTTCTTGATGATAGGAATTCTAAGTGAGGTGATGGATGGGGGTGGTGCAGCTTCAGTCGACATCTTTTAGGGTTTGTAGTTAAATCGGTTTTAAGGGTTTCTTCTTAATCAGAGTTTCCCCACAAGCTAAGATACCACTTGTTGGATCGATATACTCTTACCAAACTAACTATGTAGCTTGTAAGGGCTTAGCAACCTTGGATAAATCCTAAGTTACTAACAATGAAACACTGAATTTACTCTATTAAGTATGCGGAAACTACTTCAATAAAGCTAAGAAGAATAACTTTAAACTTCAATGATTTTATTAACACTTTGAACCTGATTGATACACAGATTCACTAACAACCCTAATAACTCTAATAACAAACTTGCATGTAAGTCGTATCTCTAATATTCTCTAATGTTGCGTATCTCTAATGCCAATCTAGGGGTCCTTTTATAGGCATAAGGAGTACCTTAGTCGGTTTAAAATTACAATCCTTGTACGACAAGTAATACTAATTCTAAACTAAGAATATTCTAGAATTACAAAGCTTTCCATAAACGATATATCAGTTCTTTAGCTTTGCAGTACTTTGATACGAGCAGTACTTTGACTTTCATTAAGTAGTACTTTGACTTTCTTCAGCACTTTGACTTTCTTCAATACTTTGTTTTTTATATCCCAACATAAAGATGAAAGCTTTGATGCTATTCATGATCTTATAATAGCCCTTGAAAATCAATTGAGACTCAAAGTAAGATCTATTAGAGGTGATAATGGGACTGAATTCAAAAACAAGTTTATGGATGAATTTTGTGCCAAGAAAGGGATTAAGAGAGAGTTTAGCATTGCTAGAACTCCACAGCAAAATGGTGTCGCAAAAAGGAAGAATAGAACATTGATAGAAGCAGCAAGAACAATGCTTGCAGATTCTTGATTACCTATTCAATTTTGGGCTGAAACTGTGAGTACTGCTTGTTATGTGTTAAATAGAGTATCAGTCACTAAACCTCAGATGAAGACACCTTATGAGTTGCTTATGGGAAACAGACCCAACATTCGTTTTATGAAACCTTTTGGCTGTCCTCCGACTATTCTCAATACTATTGACTCTCTGGGAAAATTTGATGGCAAGTCAGATGAAGGATACTTATTGGGTTACTGTACCAATAGCAAAGGATTTAGAATGTACAACAAGGTTACCAAAAAGGTTCAAGATTGTCTTCATGTTGATTTTCTTGAAGATCAAGAAAATCAAAAAGGTAAAGGTCCTGATTGGATGTTTGATCTTGATGTTTTGACTCCTTCTATGAATTATGTTCCTGTCAGAGAAGAAAATCAAGTTGTTCACAAAGAAGAAGATTTACAGTACATTGTTCATGGAGTCAATATTAGACCTGTTGATGTTCCTGATGAAGAACCAATAACTATTGAAAAGGAGAAAAGTACTGTTGAACCAAAATCCATATTGTCTGATGAAGATCAAGCTATTCAAGATGAACTTAATAGGATGCTTTTTCAAGAAACAATAGCAAAATCTTATGAAGATGATCAAAAAGAAGAGCTTATGAAGCAGAAAAGAAAAAGGGTAAGTCTACAGATTACTCTCACAGTACTTTGGATCACAGTACTTTGGATCAAAGTACTGTTGAACCAGTTGACAGTACTTCTGATGATTTGAATGATCCAAACATGCCTGGGTTAGTAGACACTGATGATGAGTTAGAAGATGAATGTATTTTCTCAAATTCCAATGAAGAACCTGATTTCAAAAATTTGAGTGATGATCTTGAAGTTCCACCAACTCCTACATTAAGAGTTCATAAAGATCATCCTGCTGATCAAATCATTGGACCTTCTACTTCAGGAGTGCTCACAAGAACAAAAGCTAAAGGTCTATCTAAGCAACATAATGCTTTACTTAGCTTTGTTTATAAACAAAACAGGATGAATCATAAGGATCAACAAACATGCTTATTTGCCTGCTTTATCTCAAGAAGAACCCAAGACTATATCTCAAGCATTAGCTAAAGAGAGTTGGGTTGAAGCCATGCAAGAAGAACTTCTTCAATTCAAACTTCAAGATGTTTGGGTACTATGTGATTTACCAGATGGAAAGAAAGTAATTGGTACAAGATGGGTTTTCAGAGTTAAGAGAGATGAAAGAGGTAATGTCATAAAGAACAAAGCAAGATTGGTTGCACAAGGATATAGACAAGAAGAAGGAGTGGACTATGATGAAGTGTTTGCTCCTGTAGCAAGGATTGAAGCCATGAGATTATTTCTTGCTTTTGCATCTTATATGGGATTTCCTATTTATCAAATGGATGTCAAAAGTGCCTTTCTTTACGGCAAAATTATAGAGGAAGTCTATGTAAAACAACCTCCTGGTTTTGAGGATCCTGTACATCCAAACAAAGTCTACAAAGTTATTAAGGCTCTGTATGGCCTTCATGAAGCTCCTAAAGCTTGGTATGAAAGACTCTCCACTTTTCTATTGCAACATGGTTACAGGAGAGGTGCAATTGATAAGACTTTTTTATCAAGAGAGACAAAAAGGATATAATGCTTGTTCAAGTATATGTGGATGATATTATCTTTGGAGCTACAAAACAGTCAATGGTGAAAGAATTTGAGCAGCTCATGCAACAAGAATTTCAAATGAGTTCCATGGGTGAATTAACTTTCTTTTTGGGGCTTCAAGTTATACAATCAAAAACTGGAATCTTCATTAGTCAAGATAAGTATGTCACTGACATTCTTAAAAAGTTTAACTTCAGTACTATCAAGCCGGTCACCACACCCATTAAAGCTTCAAACTCATTAGGAAAAGATGAAGATGGAGAAGCTGTGGATGTCAAACTTTACAGATCAATGATTGGTTGTCTTATGTACTTAACTGCATCTAGACCTGACATCATGTTTGCTGTATGTTTATGTGCAAGATATCAAGTCTCACCCAAGGTCTCTCATATGAATGCAGTCAAGAGGATTTTTAGTTATCTCAAGCAACAACATAAGTTAGGGTTGTGGTATCCTAAGGATTCACCTTTTCACTTGGAAGCTTTTTCAGACAGTGATTATGCAGGAGATAATTATGATAGAAGATCAACCACTGGAGGATACCAATATCTTGGAAGAATATTAGTCTCATGGCAATGTAAGAAACAACCATTGCAGAACATCATCCACTGAAGCAGAATATGTTGTCTGCCGCAAGTTGTTGTGACAAGTACGTGGATGCGAATCAACTCTTGGATTATGGATTCAATTTTAAGAATACTCCTATCAACATTGACAATGAGAGTACAATTTGTATTGTGAAGAATCCTGTTTATCATTCCAAGACCAAGCACATTCAGATTAGGCATCACTTTATTCTAGATTGTTATGAGCAAGGCTCATTAATGTTATCAAGGTCCACACAAATGACAATGTAGCCGATCTACTCACAAAGGGATTTGATGTTTCAAGATTCAACCATTTAGTGGTGAGTATTGGTATGATTAATTATTAAGCTACATTTAAGGGGGAGGACTTAATTTAGTTTAGTTTATTCCTATGCACTGTTTGAGGGGAGGCAACACAATGCTCTTTTGATGTTTTTTTGCTCTTGTGGAAAAGAGGATGGAAAGTAATGCTTGGAATTCACTGAAAGTATTGCTTTGAAAGTACAAATACGTGGAAAGTACGCTTGTTTTGTCAAATATTGTTCCAACGGTCATAAATAAGGGGTAAAAGTCAACAACTTTGCTACGGAGGGGGTAAATGCCAATTCCAACGGTAACTTTGTTAATTGGGCCTTGATTTTTTAAATCTTACCCATAAATAACTACCCTACCGATTTTTACTCTTATCTTTATACTTATCCATCCATTCATTCTTCCATCATCACTTTTCTCATCAAATCCACCTTCGCCGATCCATTCATCCTTCTACCAACAACCAATGGCTAATCAAGACGCCATCGAACATCAATTTTCATGCTATTATTGATTTCCTAACTGGGTCTTCAATCAATTATGCTCTCCTGGTCAATCCTGATATTATTGGACCATGGATTCAACAATTTTGGCTATGCTAGATCTCGATTTGCAAGATGATGAATCATTCATTCACGCTAAGGTTGGAAGGACAATTGAATCACTGAGGCTACAATAAGGGAAGATTTATTGTTTCATGATGAAGACGCGGTTGTTCGTTTTGAAAATCAAGTACTTTGGGATACACTCAGAGATATAGGGTATGAAGGTTCTCTCACTAAAACTACTTTTCAGAAGCCCTTATTTAGTCCCCATTAGAAATATCTCATTCATGTTTTAGTTCACTGCTTGAGTCCCAAAAGTACTGCCTGGGAACAGTTTGGTGCAAGCATAGCTTCTCAGACATCGGGATTAGCTACCAATCAACCTTTTAATTTTTCACGAATGATTCTGGATGGTATGCTTTCTCATATCACTAATGGTTCACCATTATTGATGTACCCTAGATTTGTTCAATAATTCCTGAACAAACAGCTTGAGGATATTCCTAAACCTCCAAGATTTTTACCTGCTGTAGTACTTCCTAAGAAGGTGTTTACATTTATGGCTAAAAGAGTGATAAGTTGTCTGGGAGAAATACACCTTTGACTGCTCATATATTGGAAGTAGCACAGGTTGTTAGAGATGAAGTTGATTCAAGTAATGATACTGAGTCTTCAGATTCAAGGGAAGGAACTGTTTCTCAACCTACTGCTCCATCACCAGATCATGAAGTTTCTCAACATACTGCCCAGAGAGAAAGCTACTTTGCAAGGTACTGCAAATGATGATTCAGAGCACGATGTGATTCAACCGCCATCTCCCAATGATTATACTTCCACAGATGGGTCTCAAACATCTGGAGGAGATGAGGGAGTTCTGGATAATTATGCTTTAACAAGGGAATTAAGGAGGTTGAAGAAGGATAATGAAGCTCAAGCTACACAGCTATTGAAGTTGAAAAATAAGTTCAAGAGATTGAAAAGATTTGTTTGGCCACTAGTTCAACATCACAGGTTGTGGGTGAAATCACAGAAGAAGAGTGGTCAAAAACCTAAGAAGGTTTCTAAGTCTAAGGGAAAGAAGCTTAAAAAGCAATCTTCATTCACATTGGGGAGGAATTTGGAGAATGAGAATTTGAATGAAGATGCTAAACCTCATGAGAATTTGAATGAAGATCCAGATACTGAAATTCATGAAGATCCAAATGCTAAAACTTATGAAGATCCAAATAAAGAAGCTGAGCAAATTGAGAAAGTTAATCTTGAAGGTACTGATGTTCAAGCTACTAATGCTCAAGGTACTGATGCTCAAAGTACTGGTGTTCAAGGTACTGCTCCTCAAGGTACTTTTAGGCAAAATCTTATTACACCAAGAACCTTGGATTTTGATGAAGAAGCTGGTCGTTCAACAATTATACATGAAGAAGTTGGTACTTCTAATCCGATTCAAAGAAGAGGAACATTGTGCTAGTGATGATGAGACCATTGCTCATATGTTGCTCAACATGTCAAGACCAAGAGGTATTAGTATTCCTGGAGTTGAACAACCTCAAGTCTTACAACCTTCTTCTCAACCTACTCAAGAGTTAGATCCAAAAGATAAAGGAAAAGGAATCTTGGTAGAATCCAAGAAAAATAAGAAGAAGCTTCCTTTAGCAGATTTAAAAGCTATTGAGGAAGCCAAAAATGATGAAGCTACTAGAAAGATACAGGCTGAATTAGATGCTGAAATTGAAATACCAAAGAAGCAAACTGTTCTACCAAGAAGACCACAAGGTATTGCTAAAGAAAGGAATGCCATGATGAGTTATCTGAAGGAGGTTTACAGAGGTTAAGATATCTAGAGATGAAAAGCTTATATGATGCTGTTAGAAAGTCTATTCAAAAGGAACTTGATAGTATTATTCCTTTTGATTCTGAAAAGCAAATTGTTGATGCAAGAAAAGTCAAAAGAAGTTCAAAGAGAAAGAGGACAAGTTTATACGTGGATTCTTCATGGAAATTAAGGTGGACCGTCATAGTGATATAGAAGGCTCAAGTTCTTTTCTTGAGTAGTATTGTCATGTTTTATGTACTTTGGTCATTATTGGTAGGTTCATTTTATTGTAAGTTATAAGAATGGTGTGTCATTCTTATATTTGAGTCTGTAAGTGTCCTACGGGACTGAGATGAGGGAAATCACCCTCATCCTTTGTACCTCAACGTTTTATGTAGTAATGGATTTTACCGGGGTGTATTAACCCTTTTACCCAAAAAAGAGAAAGAGGGAAACTAATGATGAACAGCTATCAAAGAAGTTTAAGTTGAGAACAGATACAATTGATGAGCTGAGGAACTATCAAAGAGTTGTTGATTTTGAGCATCCAAAGTCAAAAGAAGTTGCTGAGACAAAGTCTAAGATTTCTACATTTGAAGTTGTAGAATCATCGAAAGAAGGAGATTATCTCATCTTTCATAGAGAAGATGAAAGTTTTAGAGCATTCAACTTGTTGTGGGACATATTGCATGTGATAGATAGAGAAGATTTGTTTCATTTGTATCAACAAGTGCAAGCTTATTTTGAGCATATTCCACCAACAGGAGTGGGTTTAGTCTTGTTGGGTGATCATACAACCATCTGGGAGACAGAAGAAACAAGTAATGATGCTCTTTGGAATAATCAAGAAGATTGGGAAATCACAAGTTGGAGATTCTTTGAATCATCAGGAGTGCATGTATTGGAGTTAGAAGATCGTATCATGATTCATATGCTAGCAGAAAGGAGATATGCTTTTACAAGAGATCTTATGATCAGAATGCTAGATCATGGTATGGAAGTTGAACAAGAGAATGAAACAAGACTATGGTAATTGAGTTGTTCATCAAATGGACAACTTTAGCAGATGATGATGCATGATTACTGGTATGGTTTTTATTATATAAATCTTTTGAATAATAAGCACTTTATTCAAAGTATCGCTAGACAAACAAGATTTTATCAAAGTACTGCTTGTTAGACAAAACCGAAAGTCTTTTAATAATAATGAGCAATTTTTGTAAAGTGTAAAATACTTTTTGAAGCACAAGATAACAAAGATCAAATTTTTTTGAGAATAAAACATGGTGTTAGTACTTGTACTACACAACAAATGGTAATCAACTCACCATGTTTAATAAACAAGAAAGAGTTTGACTTATCATGAGGGTACGAATCTGATGTGATTATCAAATCCGTTTTTAGTTGACAATTTACTAAAAATTGTATTGTTTTCAACTCACCATATTTGTAATAGTGAATAGTTGGCTAGCCCACAAGATAATGGCTTGTGGTAAAGGCTGTGGAAAATCCATTTGTATGGTAATTAGTTCACCATGGTAGTGATTGTACTAAAAGAACTAACTAGTCCAAAAGCAAACGGCCTTGGTAAAGACTTAACAAATCCATTGATAGCTGATGATTTACTAAAAATCATATGGTTATCGATGTACCATGGTTATTAACCTAAACATTGGCTACTCCAGAGTTAATGGCTTTGGTAAAGAGACATCAAAATCCATTATTTTTCAATGATTTACCTCTCAAAGGAGTTTATACACCTGGAAGTGATGAGAATAGTATGAAACTTTGTGATCTGATGTACATTTTGCCATATGTTGCTGAGTAGCTGAAAAGATTAGTTGCTGTGAAAATATCATATGTTGCTGATAAAGATTACTTTGATGATGACAATACAAAAACAGTGAGTACAAGACGAATCTGAAGTTAAAGATACAATTTTTCCTTGAAGACAAAGATGTTGAAGTTAAAGATACAAAGGAACTTGAAATCAAGCAAGTAGAATTAAAGTTAGGGGAGTATTGTTGGGGTATAAAGTCAAAGTACTTCTTATGAAGAAAGTCAAAGTACTGCTCATCAAAGTACTGCTATGTTAAAGGACTGTTATGCAAATCGTTTAAGGATTGTTATGTAATTCTAGAATATTCTTATATTAGAATTAGTTTACTTGTCGTTAAAGAATTGTAAACCGACTAGGGTTTTCCTTATGCCTATAAAAGGACCCCTAGATTGGCATTAGAGATATACATGCAAGTACGATATTAGAGTTATTTAGCGATTAGGTTTTAGTGAATCAGATAATAAGGTTCAAAGTTTGGTTTTAATACAATCGTTGAAGTTCAAAGTTATTCTTCTTAGCTTTGTTGAAGTAGATTCCGCATATTTAACAGACTTATATCAGTGTTTCATCATTAGTAGTTTTGGATTTATCCAAGGTTGCTAAACCCTTACAAGCTACATAGTTATTTTGGTCAGATTATATCGATCCAATACATACCAGCAGGGGGATGGAGTAGGAGGCTCCGCTGAAGCCTACAGGCACATGTCCAGTGGAGATTGGCAGGCCCACCAGGGAGCGTGGATGGGCCGTATGGACACGTGGATGGCGCAGCAGGATCAGAGGGCTAGCTGGACATATGATCATACCGCTCAGTGACAGATGCAAAAGATTCGCGTCCATGCGTGATCGCTTGACCCACACTCCCGCAGACGATCCATTTCTGGCAAGGGAGGAGGATTACCCGCCTTATGGATACCTGGGCCACCTTCCTCCTGGTTATGACTACCATTATGGACCCCCTCCCCAGTGACTCGTGTATTTGTTTATGAATTGTTTATGGTTAAGTATGGCTGATTCTTGAAACAATTTTGTTTGGGCATGTAAAAATCTAGGCTATCTTAACTTTGTGGTGAACTTTGAACAATTTGATATGTATGTGTCACACCCCCAAATTACGTGTTTTGCAGCGGAATTGAATACCTTGGGGGAGGACTGTCATAGCATCAAAGTTACAGTTATATCGAACGACCTAAAGTGTCGTTTAGAAAATACATCGTTTGATTAATTAAAATAATCAGAGTTTACAAAATGTAGATCCCAAATGAAAATCAATGTATGCGGAAATAGGTTTGATACAAGCCAAACGATGTTTTTAAAGTGTATAAATCCCATGTGAGACGCGTCGCCACCACGACTCTATGATGTGTCCATATGCATGCCATGAAGTGAATGCCTTAGATACCTGAGATAAAACATGCTAAAAGTGTCAACACAAAGGTTGGTGAGTTCATAGAGTTTGGTTAACAAGTAAAGCTTTTAAAGAGCGCTAATGCAACAAAGGCAAAGTTTTTGGTCATATAGAATAGTTCGCAGCAAAGGCATCGAAATCCACTCGTTCCAAGTCCCCCATACAAAACTTGCAACCTGTGTGTTTACAACCCACTGCTAAAAATAGTATGTCAATCATGTATGTATATATCATAGTAGTAAAAAGAAGTATATGTGTCACCACAAGGGTCTTCCAACACTCGTGTTGGGATGTTTGTAAATTAATAGCCTTCCAACAACTTAATTTGGAGCCACTAATTCTTGTATGTAGCCAATCAACCTCTTGACGAGTCTAACTTGTTTGTTGTGTTGCATTGAATAACTTGAATAACAGATTATATTCACCCAAGGTCGCCATCAAGGACACAAGGGTGGGGGGCCACCGATAGTACTATCAATACCTCTCTGCCAGCTCCCGCAGGAGTTAACCAGTTGCTAAAGTTTGTATGTTGATGCATAATTGAAAACTAGTTTAGCACATTAAGGCACATATCACAATAAACCACACATAATGTCCAAAGTGTATAAGAAGTATATTGTAACACAATTGTATAAATGGTTTGAGTATTCGCAAGAGTGAAACAAGTATTTAAGCATGAATCTCCCCCAAATAGTTTGTAAGAATTTAAACGAGTAAAAGTGGGGTATGAACTCACAAAAGTATATGTAAAATTTTAGTGTACTTGTGAAAGTAAATGAAAATAGTTTGAGCATGTATCTCCCTCAAAAGTAATTGAAGATGTATAAAAGTAGGGGCTATGAAACTCACTGTAATCAAGAACGCTAGAGTATTTGTGAAAGTAAATGAAAACAGTTTGAGCATATATCTCCCCCAAAAGTAGTATAAAAACAATTGAAAGTGGGGCTATAGAACTCATAGTAATATGTCAAAGTTTAGAATATTTGTGATAGTGAAAGTAAGTAGTTGAGCATGTATCTCCCCCAAAGAGTTTGTAAGACAAATAAGTAATAGAAAGTGGGGCTACGAACTCACCTGGTGTGATTGATATGCTAACAAAATGAAGTGCACTAAAATGAGGCTCGGAGACTATCCGCGACCTAAATGAATGTCATGAATTGAGTTATGATATGTTGTCGTGAATGCGTGTTAGTGTGATACAATGATGTGCATGCAACTCCATATGATATTCATACCACTTGTATGTTTTGGAAATAATGTTTATCGTCAAAATATGTTTATGACATCCCGTCATATTATAAAATACTTTACAAGTATTTACGTCAAAATGTCATCCTACAATAGTTTATTAATGTTTTATAGTGAAATTTTAACTTTTCGCCGCAAAATATTGTCGTTGAAAATTTCTTGAAAGTGATAAAAATGGCTTCGAAAAACTAGTCGTAAAATGGTGTACGTCGATAGTTAGGAAACGAACCCGACGGTTTTGGAAAGTTTGTATCAAAATCTAAAAGTTTCAGTTCAGGAGTTTTCGTCATAGAGGTCTCGAACATAAAGATAATAAAGGTTAAAGATGGTAATTTTGGCTAAAATGTCGGTTAAAAATGAGTTTCGGCCAAGTTTAAACATCCATAAATAATTTATTACAACTCCGCTATACAAACGGTTGATCGTTTTGAAAAATATGCTTGGTGATCTTGATTTTATTAGAAGACATCTCGTTACAAAAAGTTTTACATCATCGTTAAAACAAAACCTTCAACATGGTCTTTAGTTACCGTAACACTTGTCTCAGAAAAATAATATAGTTTTTCGTAAAATAATAGTTACGGAAATTTTATAAAAATGTGTATATCTTAGTCGTTTCAAATCCGTTTTCTACGATACGCCTTAGCTTCGTATCAAAGTATACTAATAGATTTTTGATAAGTCGAAATAATTTGTAAAGCTTAAGGCTCGTTTTTTACTCGTACAAAATAATAATAGTATGCTGAAATTTTCAGGATTATATATATTTCGTCGCCAACTTGAAAAATTCATTCCTCCTTCGTTATAAGTCCGTTTTAATCCGTTCAAGCGGCCACGGATTCGTTTTAAAGTATATTTTCTAATTATCAAGGCCAAAAATTCGTGACTATAGTTGGATTTTCCAGAAAAATATAATAAGGACAGAACACATTTATATACTTGTCGAAAATAGTTTTTATCGTACTAAACCTATTCCAATCCCTTCAAATCAACTCCAAAGCTAATCTAATCCTACCATACACCTTCTTAGGGTGTCATGGGTTCCTAATCATCATCAAGACCAATATATACCAAGGGAATAATTATAGGATGACTTTTATATATTCAACTCTAAAAATCAATGGTAAAAATGGTATAAACAACACAAGTCTTGCATGTTTTTGCTCAAAATGATGAGATGAGTATGAAATGAATATGTAAGATGAAAAATAAATATGAGATGCTTACAAGTGATATGATGAGGTGATTAGAACAAAGGTTTAACCTAAACACCCTAGGTTTTTATTTCAAAACCTTAATGAGAGTGTAATCTAGATTGTGATAAACTTGAGCTTGGAAAAACTTGATGATCTCTTGAAAAAAAACTCATATGGCGGTTTTGAGACAAGGGAAGAACAAGAGAGAAATGTTTGTACTACTTGTGAATTATTATGAGGTGAATGATAAGTGAATGAGATAAGACTTTTAGGTAGTGTATGAATCTATACAAGACTAAAAATCTACCAACTTAATAAATGAAATCACCCTTCCCTATGCCGGATTTTAGGGGGGAATGTTTTCCCAATATCTTTTTTTTTTTTTTTATCAAATGTATATACTTGTTGTTGTAAGAAAAGTGTAAGTAAGAATGTTTATATAAATAACTTGTATATAAAATGTTAGTGTATTTAAGGAACTTTTATGTAAGAGTAACTTTTAATGGATCAAGGTAGAGTATAATAAGATCATAAAAATTGTAAAAATACATTTCTTGCATAATTTGAGTGATATAATAATAATCGTGTAGTTTTTAAGAAAACCGTCGTAATAATATACATTTAACAATTTACATACAAAATGAATTTTAAAACACGAGGTAACTCAAAATATAGTTTTTATAACTAAATGTAAGTATAAAAATGTATCGGGATCATTTTGGATTTATCGGATCAAATGTTCAAAATAAAGTTTACGCGATAACGTTTATTTAATAAGCAAATAACGTTTAATGAAAAATGCAAAACCATGTACGAATCGTTATGAAATGATGAATATGGAATATGAGAAATGACCAGAATTTGAGAATTGTGACATTCTTCCCATGTCAAAGGAATCACGTCCCCGTGATTCGATTAATGATACTATGGCCCAAAACGCGACAAGGGTTCTAAAAGTTTATGCTCATGTATGATTTAAATGATTATGCCAATGCTCATGCATATGTCGTGACTACATCCCATTATAAAGACATGCTCCCTTATGATTAGGCTCGATGAGGGAGCTTTCCATTCTCGAGCAAAATTTCCAAAAGACTTTTAGGTAACCGATTTTTGCTTAATCCCACAACTCATCAAACAAGAACCGTCATACGATTAGGCTAAATCGGTTTAGGTAACAACTTGTTTCTAGCTCGATCTTTGCAACTCATCAAACAAGAACTGTCACGCGGATCAAACCGGAAACAAGTGGTTTGAAGAAAATCTTTGAAAATTTGGCTCGATTACGGAATTGCTTACTCATATGAGACTACTACTCCCTTCATTGCATGATTCTTCCTGAATTAGACATAGGTGATCACGCTATGTATAATTTAGGAGTAACTATGCAATGCTTGGACTAATCGACTCATATGATGTTTGGTATTGAGTCATAAGTCCGCATGTATAAAGAATGTGCACTTATAATGATATGATGAGATGCTATGATGATGTGGTTATAGTCTAGGGTCAATGATGCAACCTAGTTCTCTATAACCGATGCTCTGATACCAATCTGTCACACCCCCAAATTACCGGTTTTGCAGCGGAATTGAATACCTTGGGGAGGACTGTCATAGCATCAAAGTTACAGTTATATCGAACGACCTAAAGTGTCGTTTAGAAAATACATCGTTTGATTAATTAAAATAATCAGAGTTTACAAAATGTAGATCCCAAATGAAAATCAATGTATGCGGAAATAGGTTTGATACAAGCCAAACGATGTTTTTAAAGTGTAAAAAATCCCATGTGAGACGCAGTCGTCACCCACGAACTCTATGATGTGTCCATATGCATGCCATGAAGTGAATGCCTTAGATATTCGGAGATAAAACATGCTAAAAAGTGTCAACACAAAGGTTGGTGAGTTCATAGAGTTTGGTTAACAAGTAAAGCTTTTAAAGAGCGCTAATGCAACAAAGGCAAAGTTTTTTGTTATATAGAATAGTTCGTTGTGTGCAAAGGCATCAGAAATCCACTCAGGCCCAAGTCCCGCCCATACAAAACTTGCAACCTGTGTGTTTACAACCCACTGCTAAAAATAGTATGTCAATCATGTATGTATATATCATAGTAGTAAAAAGAAGTATATGTGTCACCACAAGGGTCTTCCAACACTCGTGTTGGGATGTTTGTAAATTAATAGCCTTCCAACAACTTAATTTGGAGCCACTAATTCTTGTATGTAGCCAATCAACCTCTTGACGAGTCTAACTTGTTTGTTGTGTTGCATTGAATAACTTGAATAATGATTATATTCACCTGTCAAGGTCGCGTCATCAAGGACACAAGGGTGGGGGCCACCGATAGTACTATCAATACCTCTCCGTTCCCGCAGAGTTAACCAGTTGCTAAAGTTTGTATGTTGATGCATAATTGAAAACTAGTTTAGCACATTAAGGCACATATCGCAATAAACCACACATAATGTCCAAAGTGTATAAGAAGTATATTGTAACACAATTGTATAAAATGGTTTGAGTATTCATAAAGAGTGAAACAAGTATTTAA
Source organism: Chrysanthemum makinoi (assembly GCA_910596185.1). Classification (NCBI taxonomy): domain Eukaryota; kingdom Viridiplantae; phylum Streptophyta; class Magnoliopsida; order Asterales; family Asteraceae; genus Chrysanthemum; species Chrysanthemum makinoi. The sequence goes on along the minus strand of OU343216.1, from coordinate 32,823,231 downwards.
GCATGAATCTCCCCAAATAGTTTGTAAGAATTTAAACCAGTAAAAGTGGGGTATGAACTCACAAGAGTATGTAAAAGTTTAGTGTACTTGTGAAAGTAAATGAAAATAGTTTGAGCATGTATCTCCCCCAAAAGTAATTGAAGATGTATAAAAGTAGGGGCTATGAAACTCACGGTAATCAAGAACGTTTAGAGTATTTGTGAAAAGTAAATGAAAATAGTTTGAGCATATATCTCTCCCAAAAGTAGTATAAAAACAATTGAAAGTGGGGCTATAGAACTCATAGTAATATGTCAAAGTTTAGAATATTTGTGATAGTGAAAGTAAGTAGTTGAGCATGTATCTCCCCAAAGAGTTTGTAAGACAAATACGTAATAGAAAGTGGGCTACGAACTCACCTGGTGTGATTGATATGCTAACAAAATGAAGTGCACTAAAATGAGGCTCGGAGACTATCCGCGACCTAAATGAATGTCATGAATTGAGTTATGATATGTTGTCGTGAATGCGTGTTAGTGTGATACAATGATGTGCATGCAACTCCATATGATATTCATACCACTTGTATGTTTTGGAAATAATGTTTATCGTCAAAATATGTTTATGACATCCCGTTATATTATAAAATACTTTACAAGTATTTACGTCAAAATGTCATCCTACAATAGTTTATTAATGTTTTATAGTGAAATTTTAACTTTTCACGCAGCAAAATATTGTCGTTGAAAATTTCTTGAAAGTGATAAAATGGCTTCAAAAACTAGTCAAAATGGTGTACGTCGATAGTTAGGAAACGAACCCGACGGTTTTGGAAAGTTTGTATCAAAATCTAAAAGTTTCAGTTCAGGAGTTTTCGTCATAGAGAGGTCTCAACATAAAGATAATAAAGGTTAAAGATGGTAATTTTGGCTAAAATGTCGGTTAAAAATGAGTTTCGGCCAAGTTTAAACATCCATAAATAATTTATTACAACTCCGCTATACAAACGGTTGATCGTTTTGAAACATATGCTTGGTGATCTTGATTTTTATTAGAAGACATCTCGTTACAAAAGTTCTACATCTAAAAAACGCCTTCAACATGGTCGTTTTAGTTACCGTAAACACTTGTCTCGAAAAATAATATAGTTTTTCGAAAATAATAGTTACGGAAATTTTATGAAAACGTGCATATTTATCGGTTTCAAACCGTTTTCTACGTATTATACGTCCTTAGCTTCGTATCAAAGTATACTAATAGATTTTTGATAAGTCGAAATAATTTGTAAAGCTTAAGGCTCGTTTTTGACTCGTACAAAATAATAATAGTATGCTGAAATTTTCAGGATTATATATATTTCGTCGCCAACTTGAAAAATTCATTCCTCCTTCGTTATAAGTCCGTTTTAATCCGTTCAAGCGGCCACGGATTCGTTTTAAAGTATATTTTCTAATTATCAAGGCCAAAAATTCGTGACTATAGTCGGATTTTCCAGAAAAATATAATAAGGACAGAACACATTTATATACTTGTCGAAAATAGTTTTTATCGTACTAAACCTATTCCAATCCCTTCAAATCAACTCCAAAGCTAATCTAATCCTACCATACACCTTCTTAGGGTGTCATGGGTTCCTAATCATCATCAAGACCAATATATACCAAGGGAATAATTATAGGATGACTTTTATATATTCAACTCTAAAAATCAATGGTAAAAATGGTATAAACAACACAAGTCTTGCATGCTTTTGCTCAAAAATGATGAGATGAGTATGAAATGAATATATAAGATGAAAATAAATATGAGATGCTTACAAGTTAATATGATGAGGTGCAAAGAACAAGGTTTAACCTAAACACTCTTGGTTTTTATTTCAAAACCTAATAAAGAGTGTGATTCTAGATTGTTATAAACTTGAGCTTGGAAAAACTTGATGATCTCTTGAAAAAAACCTCATATGGCCGGTTTTGAGACAAGGAAGAACAAGAGAGAAATGTTTGTACTACTTGTGAATTATTATGAGGTGAATGATAAGTGAATGAGATAAGACTTTTAGGTAGTGTATGAATCTATACAAGACTAAAAATCTACCAACTTAATAAATGAAATCACCTTTCCCCTATGGCCGGATTTTAGGGGAATGTTTTCCAATATCTTTTTTTTTTATCAAATGTATATACTTGTTGTTGTAAGAAAAGTGTAAGTAAGAATGTTTATATAAATAACTTGTATATAAAATGTTAGTGTATTTAAGGAACTTTTATGTAAGAGTAACTTTTAATGGATCAAGGTAGAGTATAATAAGATCATAAAAATTGTAAAAATACATTTCTTGCATAATTTGGGTGATATAATAATAATCGTAGTTTTAAGAAAACCGTCGTAATAATATACATTTAACAATTTACATATGAATTTTAAAACACGAGGTAACTCAAAATATAGTTTTTATAACTAAATGTAAGTATAAAAATGTATCGGGATCATTTTGGATTTATCGGATCAAATGTTCAAAATAAAGTTTACGCGATAACGTTTATTTAATAAGCAAATAACGTTTAATGAAAAATGCAAAACCATGTACGAATCGTTATGAAATGATGAATATGGAATATGAGAAATGACCGGAATTTGAGAATTGTGACAGTATGTATATTTTCATGTGGTGTGATTTATCTAACTTGTGTGGTTGGATTGTCTATTTGTGTGTCGTATATCTTTTATTGGTTGTTTATTCTCATGTTTAAATTTGTAAAAATGCTTTATTTTGTCTTTAACCTCGTCTTAATTACATATAAAGGTATTTTACATAAGGGATAAGTGTAGGGAGGATTACACACGTTTTCAAAAAGAATGTGAACATGAGAATTACAATTATTTAAAAGATATACATGTGTGTTTGTTCGAGTCAAATGCTTGTATCGAGTCATCATGGATGTTTTGCGTGAAATTTTTCCAGATTCTAAAGATAAAAAATTTCCAAAATTTTTTCCAAAAATCGCACTCGCCGACAAGATAACCTCGACGGTCGCGAACTGACGGCGCAAGAGGAGTAGAAACTGCTTACTACTTTTTCTCGTTTTCTGAGCTACTTATAAATTTTTGGAATTTTCCATGTCTTAATTTTCCAAAATGTGTAAACATCCATTCCACAAGCATTATATCCTAGTTTAGTAGAGTCTTATATATATTATTACCGACGATTTTACGCGAAGGTTTCGTTTGTTTTCTTCAAGTGTGCAGGTTTAATTTATCAAGAAGAAGATACATAAGATTGAAAGGAGCTTTTCACGCAAACACTCTTCTTGAAGAAAGATATAACCACTACTTCACACGGATCCTACCGAGCTAATCAGGGAGTACTAGTTTCTTTCATTATTAATTACCTTCCATTATCATAACTTTGATATGGGAACATTGGGGACAATGTTCAGTTTAAGTGTAGGGAGGGAAAATAAAACGGAACTTTGAAACTATGCTTATCCTTGACTATTTGCTTTGTCCAATTTCGTTTGTGTAATAAACCATGAGAAATATCGGTTAGGGTAATTTTGGCACCAAATTTAAAATTTTTCATGACATGTAGGAGTGGGCCATTAGTCTTAATAAAGCGTCTCATGGATAGGAAGTTATATGACTAGCACAAAAACCCTTTACCACTTAAATTCCACCCAAAATGTGAGGATCGACCTTAGATTTGTAGGAATTAAAGCATTCCACTTTAATGCTTCGAGTGTTTTGATCTTTTCAATTCGGGTCAAATTAGTGTTAGAGTAATAAAAACTCAAGTGTAGGGATGTGCCTATAAATCCCTATTATTTTGATGTTATCGTAGAGGATGGTAGAGTAAAAGTGTATGTGGAAAAAAAAAACGGGCTACCATCCTACATCTATCTTTAAATTTATGTTCTTTTGTTTCAATTTATCTAGAGTTTAGAGTGTCGAGTCTTGGCTTAGCAACGCCATTCTTCTCATGCTTCTAACATAAAGATTTTTGACTTGCCATCACTAAATCGCCTATCTCACCAAACCCTTTGTTTCCCTACCGTAAGCCTAACGTTACAACCCATTAAAAGACCTCTTGGATAGTTTTTCCTAAGTTCTTACGCCAAAGCGATGGAGGTTTGATCTAGTCTCAAGCCTATGGTAATCTATGTACTAGGACTGGTTAATGAGTGTTTCTCTTCCATTTCCAACTTGATATATTTCATATACACCCGAGAGATGAGAGTATACAAACACCACTTGTGGAGGGCATGTAATTTCCGTGCTTGTTATGACTTTTCCGAGGCTTATATGTGTTGTGAATCGTTCTAAACTAATGCTTCATGACCCCTAACTTATAAATTAATTGGCCAAAAGCACATTTGCTTGAGGACAAGCAAATACCAAGTATAGGGATATTTGATAAGGATTTAAAAGGTACACTTTTGAGGGGTCATTTAAGCCCTTAATTGTTCACTTTTGTATCCGTTACTACAACACAACAATAGACATAGAACTACACTCACATTAGTTTAGATAATTAGATAATTAGATAAGTAGAGTAATCGGTAGAAATACCAATCCCCAAATCCAAACCCCGAGATTCGTACCTTTCAATTTTCTAAAAAACATAAAAAGGATAAAAAAAATAATCTTCCTTGACCCCAACCTTAGTGTAGTAATTTCTCACTAGCATTCCTATTCCCCTAGAGAACGATATCAATTCTCGGCTTACCTAATACTACACTACAACGATTAGGTTCATCGCCTAGGGTGTTGAAAAACTTGCTCGACGAAAAGGAAGTTCCTTTGACCCCGAACGCGCGTTGTACGCGTATCAAGAATACATGTCAGGAGAATGATGCACAACTTGCTTTGGTCCAAGTAAGTCAGAGTAATGAGTTAGGTAAAGTAGGAACAACCACTAATATAAGTGATGACATGCATTTGGAAAATGATTTACCTGTGATGGTTGATGATGTATTTTATAGTGAGTATGTTTCTTACCCACGGGCAGACTTTGCAAATGGAGTCTATACCACATTCTTCTATTATGGTAAGGACTTTCCTACTGCAATGGATGTCAAAAATAAGGTAAGAGAGCATTCAATAGAAACTATGAGGAGTTGATTTTATGAAGAATGAAAACAAGAATAAAGGGTCAGATGGTAAGTGGTTCCACTTTTAGGCCCAAGTGAAGGTCCTAGATCGATATAGGCCCGCTAGAATTCCATTAACAAGAAGGGGTATAAATGCATTGCTTTTTGGCAAAAAGGACCCTTCACAAATACTCTGCCCATGGCTATTGTTTGTCGGCTGGAATGGTGAGACACGCATATGGTCGTAGTAACATATAATGAGCAACACACTTGTTTGCAATCAAGAGCCGAAGCTTTTGACCTTAACTATATCTCAAAGCAAATTACAGACAAATTGAAACCAATCCACGTTCCCGTCAAGTCTCTGCTCATAATCAACTTACCTACCAATACGAGCTTGAAGTGTCCTTTATAAGGTTTTGGGTGAAAACTTAGCATTAACAGGCATTAGGGGTCAAGTCAAGCTACAATTTACCATGTTGAGAGATTATGTTCAAGAGTTGCAGAAGAGAAACCCTAATACAATTATACTGATGAATGTGGAACGACCTATAGATGAGGCTCTTCCAACGAGAGAATTCAAGAGAGTGTATGTTTGTTTAGGTGCACTGAAGGAAGGATTTAAAGCGTGTGGTAGATCGTTGTCTGGATGATTTTCCAATTCATGGTCCTTTGAATGGTCAATCTGACAGCCTATGGCAATTGATAGCAACAATGGTATATACCTTTTAGCTTATGCTTTGCTGAATCAAAACATAGGATCATGGACTTGGTTTCTTCATCGCTTATCCGATGATATAGCACTTGAGCCAATTCAAGCATCACTTTTATTATCGACATGCAAAAGGTACTCCCTTAATTTGTTTATGAATTTAAGTCTCTATTTTGAAACGACATTAAACATATTTGATTTTGTGCGTGATAAGTGGAGCTTTAAGAGATGTTTTTCCGCATGCGTAACATGATTTTGTATTAAGCATTCATGAGAAAATGAAACTTCAATGGAAAGGTAGGGCCTACAAAGAGCATCTATGGAAATGTGCAAATTTCAACTGTGTACGCTTTAAAGCTATGGCTGATTTCAAGAAATTTAATCAACCAGCCCATGATTGGTTAAGTAAGATAGCACCGATCCATTGGTCAAGGTCACATTCTTCATGTAAGTCATCTATCCTGCTTCGCTTAATTTTAATGCAAAGATAAACAATTATAATTAATACATGTTTATTTGTAATCTTTAGGGAGAGCTCATTCTGATGTGTTACTTAATAACATGTGTCAAGTGTTTCATGACAAAATAATTGAGGGTTTAAACAAACCTGTGGAAACGTAGAGGGGGGTGAATACGTTACCGTTTAAAAACTTTAGATCTTTAGTACCAAATCGCTTATGAAGCTTGTTATAATATGAAAGTACCAATTATTGTTTGTGACTAATATAAAACATAGTAAACTAAGTTGTCACACAATCATGAACAAAAAACCACATCACAAACAATAGTATAGTGCAAGTATAAATGTAAAGAGATAAAGAAAGGAAAGTGCAAACCAAACACGAGGATTTATAGTGGTTCGGTCACGGATCTCCTTTCCGCCCTACTCCACTCCCCGAGTACCCAACTCGAGAGTTACTCCACTAATCAACAAGCTCCCTCGCGAGAAAACCTTACAATCGTCGCTTACACTTTTCCGGTACAAAGCTAAATACCGGGTTCTAGTTCGAGGTAGAACCAACCTAACGCCGCCTATACAATATTTCCGACACTAAGCTAGATGTCGAGTTCTTTTCCAAGGGTACAACCACTCCCAATATGTTTTATGGCCCAACATAACAAACCTTGTGTTTTATGGCACAAACACATAAACCATCTAATCTAGTTTGGTGAAAGTGTTGTTATGATGCAATGATGTTTACACTAATGATCCATGACACAAATGTCTAATGGATATGAATAACTACTTCTAAATGAACTTCCATTGATAGGAAGGCTTCATGATGAAGATCACAAGTTCCCTAAACTTGTTGTGATAGATCTTCAACTTGTGGTGAGTGGGGATGGCTAGATCTCCACGCTTTCCTTGGTTGATCAAAGAGTATGCTTACAACAAAGATGAATGTTAGAAGAATTATGATCATGTGATCAGTAGGTGATTAATGTTTCTACATTGTTATCCATGATCTAAATGATGCAAGAAGGGTAGAGAGAAAGTATGTTGAAGGGATGATTAAACAACTTGGTTTTGGCTATTTATAGCCAAATGGAGGAGCTGCCGACAACCACGGAACCTCAAAAGGGTTCCGCCTTTATGACCATTTTGGTACCGTGGTCCGGGTCTGTTAAAGATTACCAAAATCTTACCAAAGTCAACCAAATCCATCTAAGATTGTGTAAGATATGTAGAGTCCAAATCTAAACAAAATATTCTATGAAATATTCTAAAGATTACAAGGATGATGCATGTCATGATGTATGTATTTCCATTTTAGATTAAAAGTTTATCAAAGTAAACTTGTAAAATGTATTATGTAACTAGTTAATAAAATGTCTAGTTACCTTTTGAAATACTTGTGAATGCAAAATGTAAAATGAGGTTCGAAATAGAATGGTTAACCTATTAAAATACTTAGTGACTCTAAACTTATTTTAAACATTCTAAATGATTTGTTAATGGGTTTGATCATAATGCCACATAACAAACATGCACCTAACCCTGTTGTAACATATGAGGACTTGAGACATCGAGAGGTGTTGAATGTATGTTGAGACAAAGTGTGATTACAAGTAACTTGTACATTTTACGCTATGTATTACAAGTTACATGTTTGTCATCAATCAAAACAAACGAGACCATATAGATTAAATATCGTAATATTTGCACTAACAATCTCCCCTTTTTGATGATGACAAATATATGTAAACGTAATAGAAAGTAAAATGTGAAAGGTTACTTGTATCCTTACTACCTTTACATTACCTTCTCCGTTTACACTTTCTCCCCCTTTTGTCGAAACAAAAAGGGCGTGGTCCTTGAGTTTAACTTCATTTCTCCCCAAAAGGCGAGCTTGCATCATCCCTAGTGAAGTTAAATCGTCTACTTCAATCCGCCCCTTGTTTGGTAGCGGATCCATGGATCAAATAAAGAGGCTTAACCTACATCAAGGTTAGTTTTATGCAACAAAAATTATGAGAAATATATGAAAAAAGAAAAATGCATAGCAATGTTAGCCTATTTTCTCCACTTTTTATCAAGCACAAATGCTTGTTGAAAAGTGAGAATGATGATAAATGCGCGCATGCTCCCCTTGTTTGAGATGCCGTGGTATGATTAAAAACCTACAAAACAAATATTAGTACAAAACTATATTCGTCATTGACGAGTAAGTGATATACAACAAAGTGTGTATAAGATGCATTCAGTAAATTCTTGACGGAAGCGCCCCTTGCTCTAGGGCGTCAAGATGAACCTTCAAAATAAATATTAGTATAATAGAAGTTTTGTCTTTAGACAAATATGTCATATACAACCAAGTGTATAGACGATGCAATATGAGTGCTTAAAGGATATTCCTCCTTGTTCTAAGGTGTCAAGAAGCACCTAAAATAAGAAAAATAATTGATGCAAACTTCATCCTTAGATGAGTAAGTTATATACAATCGAGTGTATATGATGATGAACCTACAATGAAAAACATTAGTGCAATATATTTCATCCTTTTCACAAAGAAAAATAAGATGTATATATGTGATAAATGATATAATCAAAGATCTCATGAAGTGTAGTCTCTAATTACAATCATAAGAAAAGTGAGAATATAATATGATAAAACCTACAAAATAGTTCCTAGAAAGAAGATATGAAGTCTCCCACCGGCTGTGCCACTAGTGGTGCTAGTGTTGGTGTTGGTTTACTAGTAGGATTCATGTGGTGATTGTAGATGACTCTGAGATTTACAAAAGTAAGTTTTCGCTAATCCATGGTGGTGATGATTAGTGAAAGTGGTGATGGAAGGTGGTGGTGATTAGGTAGGAAGCTATTAAGGAGTTAGAAACTCATATGTATAGCAAATATAAAAATGGATCATGCAATCCTTTCGTCATGAAGTGACCAAAGCTGGAAAAAAATGAATGCATTTCAATGATGCATAAGGGTTATGATTTGAATGATTTATTGATGCTAACAACCTATTGTTTTGAGAAAGTTCTCATATGCTTCAACCCAAGAGTAATCAATAATGCATTCTATCTAAGAATATATGAAGATAAATTCATTCATTGATTGACACGAATTATAAAAATGACCTATTCTAGGTGACAATGGAAAGGTAGTATTAGCATGGTTTTGACCGACATGGATGATTATCACTTTGAAAAGAAGTGAAGACAATATGGAAAATAATAATAATAATGAGTACCTATATGAGGATGAGAATGACATCATATAAGTGAGAGTTGGATAGACCAACGTGTTGGAAATGGCTGTTTTGATTAATATATCGCTTTACTCGACAATGACATGCATGATATATGTCAAGCGGAAAAGGATAAGATCCTATGATGGTGTTCTAGATAGTGAAGTTGTAAGGTGCTAGTTTAAGGAAAATCCTAGATTCATTGATTGTGGAGATGAAGAAGTTTGTAAAACACATGATTTGTTTTTCACTTGATGAGGTATTGGTGCAAACTTGTGATATAAGGTTAAAAGGTTGAACTAGTTGTGGTTTCGTGAACCGGTTTTAGCTAAGTGGTGTTTGCCTATGTGTTGGTATTTTAGAGTCTAAGAGACATAAAATTTGACAAAAGACAATTATGTGAATGGATTTCTCTCCCCTTAATTGGTGGACATCCAACATAATGTGTATCAAATAAGGAATGACAACAAAGTGTTTAGGAGGTTATTCGAGTTAACGAAAGAGATGAGCTTAGTGATGTTTTTCTCGATGATGGTTAGCATACAATGAACTTCATCCTTAAAGTCAATGCACTTTCTCGATTAATAATATGATCAGATATGATGAGGCATGTGGTTTCCTAATAGGAAGTGAAGAGGATTAGAGTATTGTTATAACTAAATAATGATGGAGATGATTTTTGGAAAGCGAAGCAAAAATGAGATTTGGAAAGAGGTCGGTTGAAAGACAAAAATGCAAAGCCAAACCTCTAGAACTTAATTCTATATGCTTTTAAACTATATGCAAGTGTAGGGGTCCCATAAAGCATAGTACTAATCTAACGTATGCAATAAGGGGATTATGCAAAATGAGCATATAAAAGTTAGAACCAAGAGAGATAACAAATAATTTGTTATCAACCTACAAAACAAATTTGTTAGTGACAAAAGATGTTAACATGATAGAAATCGAATTATAACATATTATATAAAACAACACATTTGCACTTTAAGAAATCAATCACAACAAGATAGCATCAAAACAATCATATTATGCAAGAAAATGACTTTATTCAAGACATTTCATTATGAGATTGTTTTGTCGTTAGACTTAGATACTTAATATACTTGGATATACAATAATCTATGTGATTAATTTGTAAGATAAAAAGGCTTCTAAAAGTTTGTCATACCAAAAGCACTTTGACAGATTATATGTGCACACGTAGCAAAAAATAGTGTGACAAGAAGCAAAAAGAAACAAGATGAAAGATTCATGCAAGCCATGTTTAAGACATAACAATTTGAAGCATGTATCATTTGACTTACATAGATATAATGAATGCCAACTAATAACTTTCAAACACAAATATATCATATCAAAATTATCAATGATCAAAATGGCATATTATGAGTTCATAAGTAACATGTTAATCATGCTAAAAATAAAAAGTAAGTATCATGCAAATAAAGTTTAGGTTTAAACGCTTAGTAGCATAAACAAGAATACAAGCATTATAAAGATAAAACCGTACTAATGTTTACACATTTGACTAGTTATCAAACACTAAGATAATGTCAAATCAACTTATCGGATCAAACAAGAACATGTAATCAACACATGTAAGTGCAATGCAAGTGGTTTTAAAAGAAAAGTCATATATACTACTTGTTTGATTAGTATTCCTAGGGCGAGGCAAACTATCAATGTTTTAACACTTACTTTAGGCAAGTATAGGAAAACAGATTTTTCAAGTTGGAGGATGAATATGAGACTACATTAGCGGTGCTCAATTAAGGCTAAACACCCACCATTTTACGGGTGATTCCACATACCCAACTTCTCTCCCAGAAGCAATTCAACCGTTAGGTCAAATTGAGTTTCTAGTGCAATAGGTTCTCCAAAGAGTCATTCTCATGTTAGAAAGATGGGAACTCCTACTTTTGCCTATCTAAGTGTATAAAAGATGATAGTTTATACCAATACACGCTGCAATATAACTAAGGTGATGAAGACGTCATGTTATACACATGAATTTTAACAATATGTTTTAATCTTGTGTTTAGAATCTAAGGTTGTAAGATTAATGAATTGTACATCTAATTTGGTTTGAGTTGAAGTGTGTACTTTAAATGTGAATTGATCATCTAAGACTAGAGAATGGAATATGTTAAACTAAGAACGTTTCTCAAGAGAGCTCTTTTGAATTATTTAACAAGAATCTAAATGAGGTTACCAACTTCAATAGATCATGTGTATGTTCTAAAGATGTGTAGTTTTAACCTTGGATGTGCACAAGGTTTGAGCAAGGTTAGGTTATGATATACGCTTGAAAGGAAATAGATACAAATAGTATCTTTCAACAAATGAGATTATCCATGGGATAAAGTTATCATGCTTATGAAAATAAGTATGACAAGATGAATTGGATATGCTAGTTCATAGAACTTGTGGATGTTCGTTTCAAGATCATTTAGCCAATGAGGTGTAATGAAATCTCTTGTAACATAACCATTTATGTCGCAAGAGAATAATGATGCAGGATATACAATATCCTTTTAACAAGATGAATACTTAACGATGAATTTCTTAGGCATAATGTTTTTCAAAACATCATGTTTTCCTAAATGAAGATATGAAGCCAAAGTGTTTGAATCGGTAGTCCCATCTAAATAAACTTGGTCTCAAGATTATATGATGATGACAAGAGGAATTCACTCGAGTTTTTTTATGTATACTCCTCAAGAGTCATTGTTGCTTGGGGTGTATGATGTTGGTTTTGAGATTGCATTTTAACATATGTTGTTAAAATGTTGATTTGAGGTTTAACTAAATTTATGCGAAGTTTAACCAAAGTATTACTAATACTTTGATAATTTGTGAAGGTAGTACTACTTATACCTAGTGGAAATTGACAACAATTACCAAGAGCACCATGCTTATTTGATAGTTGAGGTTCTAGCCATAATGAATTATCTAAGTCTTTATATGTGGGAAAGGATGTTTGAGTTTGTTCAAACGCGGCATTTGATTCAAGACAAGTGTTGGACACAAAGGGCTTTTGGAGCAATACACTTAACAAATTCAAATGATGGTAAGGATGGTGGATTGGTTGATCTAGGTGTTAGGTCTTCTAGTGTGTCTAAAGAAGGATGTGGTGATGTAAGGTTTGTTGTTATGGGAGTACTTAGGTTGATTATTTGTCCATAGATGTTGAACACAAAAGGTATGGATACTAATTCTTATGGTTCATTGGTTGTTACAACTAGTGGGTGAAGTGCTTGAAGTTTTGGTTATGTCTATGAAGCTTAGGGGTTGAGGTATAGGTTCACCTTGAAAGGGCACGCTTGATTTAAAGGATGCTCTTGGAAGTTCATGAGCAATACACTTAATGGTGCCAAAAGATGGAAGAGGGATAGTAGGTGTCAAAGAGGATAAGTGGCATAGTGGGTTGTTTGTTTTGGAAAAGTGTTTCAACATGTGTTGTTAAAATACTTCATGTTGATTTTTCGATATGACTTTTAATGACTACAATCGTAAGTCGCATATACTTGAATATTTTCGATGAAATACTTAAGTTGTCAATCCTAATTTGTTGAGATTATAAAGCTTAGATTGAACCTAAGGATAACAAGACTTATAATGAGTATCTATGTAAATACTTATCGTCTTGAAGGATGACACATTATTTTCATGTTAACCAAGTGAGGCAATACATGTAGATACAAAACAATATCTATAGTCATATGATAGACTTGTGTTATGATATCTTTAAAATAATGAGTCCTGATTTGTTAGTCTCGGTAAGTCATCTAAGTCATCCGCAAAATGGGTGGAGGAGATGTTGAAATATCTTAGGATGAAGAATTCAAGTTAATGAAGCAACAAGATCGAATGCTAATCCTAGTGGTTTTCTTAAGTGAATTATTTGAGGTTGAGGATTTAGTCATTTTGACTTTGCTTTAAGAAATGCTAAACTTAAGGAAAAGTAATGTTGAAGGTGTGAAAATGACCATCTTGAATGTGTCGATTTATGGAACTAAGGATTCATGGATTTGATGTTAATCCATACAAAGATGGTAGTTTCTAATGAGATGGAAGTGTCTAAAATCATGTCAAACATCCTAAGTTAATCCATTGAGGATGTGTTGAGTGAGGTATGAAAGATATGCATTAACAACTATCCTAGAAACGAAATTTGGTAAATTAGATTGCGGGAATTTAGTAAAATTCAACAACTTACCAGAGGATCCACGGCACCATTTCTTCACACAAGCGGAACCCTTAAATTGGTGCCGCCTGGTCCGCCTGTATGTGCATGGCGGTACCAAAATCCATAATGACGGAACCAAATTTTGGTGTCACCGTCCGTGGACACCAGAAATCTTTGCACCCATTTTTTAGGTGTGGGACTTTTTCAAACCTGAAATTTTTCTTAAAACATATGGCATTAACTATTTCTAGTTAGGAAAAGTCAATAACACATATACAAACATAGTGGAGCATTGATTTTGAACAAGGGCTAACGATTTTCACATATAAGTGAAAATGGGTAAAATTTGATAACAGCCGTGTGCTATCCCCCGCATGAACCGTTAGCATACATCAATGTTTTAAGTTAGTTTATCATCCTACAAAGCAAGAAACACATAAATTACATCATACAACATTGTTTTTGTCCTTGTACCAAACACTCTCTTAAAAACTCTATTTTCAAAGTACTTGACTAATTTACTTAGTACTCATTGCTAAGTGAGTTATGACATTTCATAAGTTATGCGAGATGTTAGTATAACCTATGCAAAAGACCTGATCTAATTCTACAAGTGATGGTAAAACAATTTTCTAACTTAGTGCACAAAATCTAGCAAAGTCTTATTGTGCATAAACAAGAAATCGTCAAACAAGCGAATAAATAACATGGCAAGATTGACACTTATATTATGCAAACAAACAAGTGTAAACAACAATTTGAAAATAAGCAAGCAACATATATGCAAACAACATAAACAAGTGGTCATTTAGCATAGCATAACAAGAAAAACACTTTTCGTCATTTAGCGTTTAAATATGACGATGTATACCAAGCTTGATTAGTTTCCTTTAAACATATTACCAAATTAATTAGTTTCAAAAGAAGTTGTATCAAAGTTCTAAGAATACCAACTTAAATTGTTTGATTCAAAAATTTGAGTTTTTATGTTAAAGCGAAACTTAATATTTTAGACATACTGTAGTATTTGGTCTATTTTACTTATTTAAAATTAGACTCAGGCCATGAAAGTATTTTTAAGTGAAAGTAGACTCAATTCCCTTTAAAATGATAGGTGGCTCGACTCGTACGGACTTACGGTTAATTAGTTATGATTATTTGAAGTTGCCCAAAATCTGCATATCTGTACACGGATTCCACGGAACCAAATAAAGGGATCCGTCCTTTATAAGATTTGGTGCCGTGGTCCTCTCGAGACGTTCACCAAAACTAGTATTTGACATAGAGAAAACGTGTGTGACTTACTAGATTTCATAGTAAACATATAATACACATATTTAACAACATATCTACTTATGTAACTTATCTTAAACATTTACGGAGGTGATTTTTCAACTAGATTTATAGTTATCCCAAACACTCCTTTAAAATCATATTTCTTCATAAATTTTCTATAAGCACACAATACAATACTTACTAGTTCTTTCAACAAACTTTTATTTTATTTTTCAAGAAAACCTTCAAGCTTGTATACAAAGTTACATTTAACAACAAAATTTCTAAGTATAACAAGCAAAGCATTTTTCATATTATTTTTCGCTTCAATGGTAATTTGATACATGGATCGTACTCTATTTTAAAAACCATTTGTTTTGAAAATAAGAGCCACGTGGCTCTGATTCCAATTGTGGAAACGAGGGGGGTGAATTCGTTAACGTTTAAAAACTTTAGATCTTTAGTATCAAATCGCTTATGATGCTTGTTATAATATGAAAGTACCAATTATTGTTTGTGACTAATATAAAGCATAGTAAACTGTTGTCACACAATCATGAACATCAAACCACATCACAAACAATAGTATAGTGCAAGTATAAAAGTAAAGAGATAAAGAAAGGAAAGTGCAAACCGAACACGAGGATTTATAGTGGTTCGGTCACGGATCTCCTTTCCGCTCTACTCCACTCCTCAGTACCCAACTCGAGAGTTACATCACTAAATCAACAAGCTCCTTTCTCAGCGGAGAAAACCTTACAATTGCCGCTACACTTTTCGGTACAAAGCTAAATACCGGTTCTAGTTCGAGGTAGAACCAACCTAACGTCGCCTATACAATATTTCGACACTAAGCTAGATGTCGAGTTCCTTTACAAGGGTACAACCACTCCCATTATGTTTTATGGCCCAACATAACAAACCTTGTGTTTTATGGCACAAACACATAAACCATCTAATCTAGTTTGGTGAAAGTGTTGTTATGATGCAATGATGTTTACACTAATGATCCATGACACAAATGTCTAATGGATATGAATAACTACTTCTAAATGAACTTCCATTGATAGGAAGCCTTCATGATGAAGATCACAAGTTCCCCAAACTTGTTGTGATAGATCTTCAACTTGTGGTGAGTGGGGATGGCTAGATCTCCAAGCTTTCCTTGGTTGATCAAAGAGTATGCTTACAACAAAGATGAATGTTAGAAGCATTATGATCATGTGATGTGAGGGTGATTAATGTATGTTTCTACATTGTTATCTATTGATCTAAATGATGCAAGAAGGGTGGAGAAAGTGTGTTGAAGGGATGATTAAACAACTTGGTTTGGCTTGCTATTTATAGCAAAATGGATGAGAGCGTCCACGGACCAAGAACCCTCAAAAGGGTTCCTACTGTACCCTTTTTAAAATTGCAAATCAACAAGATTACCAAAATCTTTCCAAAGTCAACCAAATCCATCCAAGATTGTTTGATATATGTGAGTCCAATCTAAACCAAAATATTCTATGAAATCTTCTAAAGATTACAAGGATGATGCATGCCGTGATGTAATATGTATTTCCATTTTAGATTAAAAAGTTTATCAAAGTAAACTTGTAAAATGTATTATGTAACTAGTTAATAAAATGTCTAGTTACCTTTTGAAATACTTGTGAATGCAAAATGTAAAATGAGGTTCGAAATAGAATGGTTAACCTATTAAAATACTTAGTGACTCTAAACGTATTTTAAACATTCTAAATGATTTGTTAATGGGTTTGATCATAATGCCACATAACAAACATGCACGAACCTGTGTTGTAACATATGAGGACTTGAGACATCGAGAGGTGTTGAATGTATGTTGAGACAAATGTGATTACAAGTAACTTGTACATTTTACGTTATGTATTACAAGTTACATGTTTGTCTTCAATCAAAACAAACGATCAGATAGATTAAATATCGTAATATTTGCACTAACA
>OU343216.1:32796068-32806218 GCA_910596185.1 Chrysanthemum makinoi | reverse complement strand
TAAATTGCGGTCGTATTTGCTTGCTTAGGAGAATTGACACCTAGACCATATAGTAGTAAGGGTTGAGAAGAATTGACCAAGGACTATCAATCCCTCTTGTGCGAATTGACCAAAGGATCACCATTCGGAAGGCGGAACTTAAGAAGTTAGGGATGTGTGTCTAAGAATTGACCAAAGGATCACCCTCTTGTGCACATTGTTTTGAATCTTGCATGTAGGGAACTTAATGACTTAGCATAGGTTGCTTAAGATCCTCATCACCCCATAGGTAATGCATTTGATTTTGGGTAGGAATCTATGTCTAATAGGCTATGACAAATTGACCAAAGGAGTCTAGCGAATTAAACCCCCACTTGAAGCGGTAGGAAGTATAATTAGAAAACATAGATGTTAATACAAATAAACCGTAAAAACGTTTATTAATATTTTGCGATTTCTTTATGTTTTGTTGATAACAAAGATAATGTTATCATAACTAAAATTATAAGGATACATGTTATTTTTGTAAAGCATTTACACATAGCCATCTAATACAAAAGTGTTGTAATTAATCATTTGTTGTAATAGTTTAGTAGGATGGGTAAAAACCACAACCCATGGATCATAACCCATGGATCATAACCTATACCCATTTGACTAGATACAATGTATACTTTAGATACATTGAATCTAAGGAAAAATCATGGACCAACCCATAACCCATGACACATAACCAAAAAACCCATGGGCAAAGAGGAGCGTCCCACGGATCCCTAGGATTACACTAGACGGATCCCTTGTGGGAGGGATCCGTGGGATCCGGGGAACGGTGGAAGATTTTTCCTATAAATAAAGAGCCATTTATCCATTCTAATTGTGACAACTCGTACTTTCAAGTCATTTCTCAAATTTACTATTCATCTCGGGAATTTACTATTCATCGGTTACTATTCATCATTTTTAGAGTCGATTTGATATTCGGAGAACATATTTCAAAATTTTACTATTCACAAAACACTATTCATTCTGGGAGAAAATCACTATTCATGCTTCACTATTCATCATTTATCGTAAACTAGGTTTAAGAGTATCAAATTCGGGTAACCGTAAGGGTTTAGTCAATTCATGAACATATCATCGAGGACATTTCATATAGACTAGGATTAGTCTACATATCATTAGTAACATCATCATCATATTAGTTCATGCATAGTTTTGCTTATTTCATTAAACGTTTATTTTCCTATTAAATAAACGCTATTGCGTAATCATTTATTTTGAACATTTGATCCGACACTTCCAAAAATTATCCTAATATATTTTTATACTTGTATTAAGATTATAAAAATTATATTATTAGTTTACCCGGTGTTTTAAATTTATTTTGTATATAGATTGTTATGTATATATTTTATTTAACGTTTTGAAATACTACTCGATAATTATTATTTCACTAAATTTTTATAAGAAATGTATTTTTATAATTTTTATGACATCGATATATTTTATTTTGTTCCGTTAAAATTTATTTCTAGCTAACGCTACCCTAAATACTTATTTAAACTCACAAATTACCTTTATTACTTAAACATTTATACAATTAATTACACAAAATACATTACTTTTATTTTTTTTTATCTTGTCGACCACAAGAGATGACTCAACACAAGTTTTGGACAAAATATCTACTAGCTAATATATCTAGACCTATACTTGTTTATTTAATTTATATACAAAACACTTACACATACAAACATATATCTTTAGGTGTAAAAAAAATATCACTTCTCATTTCCATCTCCTAGAACCAGCCATGGGTGAAGACCAAGGAGAAAACCAAAAATTTTCAAGGATCAAGCTAAAATATTAACTCTAGTATACTCTTAATCAAGGTTTTGAAATAAAAACCTAGGGTAATTAGGAAAAACCTTACTCTTTAAACCTCATCACTACACTAGTAAGCATTTCATAATCATTTTCAATCTTTCATATTCATACTTTGGTCATTTTATCATGCTTGAGGAAAACATGCAAGTTATATGATTATCTATACCACTTTATTTGTTTTTAAGTACTTATAATGAATATATATCATCCTATAATTATCCCTTGAAACATATCATTTTTGATGATGTCTAGGAACCCATGACACCCTAAGAAGGTGTATGGTAGGTTTAGAATAGCTTTGGCGTTGATTTGAAGTGGATAGAACAAGTATTACGCGAGAAAAATCCATTTTGACAACTATAAATAAGGGTCTGATCATTTTTGCTAATTCTGGAAATTTTGACAGTTTGTAAAATATTTTGGGCTTGATATTCAGAAAATATACTTTAAAACGCAAAGCGCGGTAAGCTTGAGCGGGTTAAAACTTATAAATTAAGAAGTTATGCTATTTTCAAGTTTAACGACGAAAACTATATTATTTTCGGAAAGTTCAGCATGCTGTCCAGATTTTTAAGAGTCAAAAATGAGTCTTAGCGTTATCTAAATGAGTCGATTTATCAAAAATATATTAGTATACTTTAACACGAAGTAAAGGACATATAAAACGAGGAAAGCGGACTTATAACAATAAAATTACATGTTTAAACGAGGTCTGCCGTAATTTTTTTATTACAAGTATAAAACACTAATATATTTTCTAATAGCCAAAAACTAGTTGCCGCTAAAGACCATGTTGGGAGTCATTTTTAACAACGATGGAGTACTTTTATAAAGCGATGTCTTCTAATAAAAGTAAGGCCGCAGCCTATTTTCCAAAACGTTCAACCGTTAATCAAGCGGAGTTGTAGCGAATAAGATAATGATCACTCAAACTTTGCCGAAAACTACCCTTAAACAATATTTTTGGTACAAGTACCCTACTTTACCTATGTTTTTCTCCATGATTGAGACCTCTATGATAAAATTTAAAAGCTAAGACTTTGAGATAATGCTACAAGCTTTCCAAAACCGTTGAGATAATGCTACAAGCTTTCCAAATGACATTGTTTTACGACGAAAAGTTATAATTTCATAATAAATCACTAAATGATTATCGTAGGATATCATTTCAACGTAAATACTTGTAAAGTAATTTATAAATTGTCAAGACGTTATAAGATTATTTTTTGACGATAAACGTTATTTTCAAAAATTCACAAGTGGTATAGATATCATACGAATTGCATGCATAACATTACATCATAACTTATTATATATCATATCATTCATATTAGGTTGCAATTAGAGATTGCACCTCATTTCAGTATTGCCATTATATCATCATAATCATTGTATCAGGTGAGTTTCCATAGCCCCGTTTTACAAGTTTATACATTATTTCAAACCTACGGGGGATAATACATTGCACATCATTTTATTACGAGCCCAAGTATATTCAAATTCATTTACATTGCTTAAGTTACCTCATTGCCAATTGAATGTCCCTTTTTCATAATCATGAACCGCATTAATTCTGGAAAGGTTTTGGATAGATCATTGCGCATTCTCCATCCGGATTGGTCCCAACTGGTCAAACCGGATGCATTTCATTTCAAGTCAATTTGAGTTGTTTGGCAAAACACTCAGGCAACATCACGCATCACGGTCATGTGCTTAGCAATTGTAACATTTTTTTATGTGACATATTTGTCATACATAACTTATACTTGTGTTGGTCGTAATAAACATTTTCATAAACTCTATGAACTCACTCAACCTTTGTGTTGACACTTTTAGCAATGTATTTTCAGGTATCTAAGGCATACACTTCATGGCATACATAAGGACTTATCATAGAGTCGCGGTGACGACGCGTCTCATATGGATTTATACATTTTTAAAACATCTTTTGAATTGGCATCAAGAGCTAAGTTTATAAAAGTTTTAAAGTAAACCGTATTTTAAAAACTTTTCGATCACTATTGTTTCTGAAAATTACAAGAAGGCAATCTATGCAACGACCACCACTACTTGAAACTAATGGTTTTATATAATATTGGAAAAATAGATTAAAACATATGTGAAATCTAAAGATATTGATCTTTGGTACAATATTGTTGAAGACGATTTTGAGGCTACCTCAAATGATGATAAAGGAAATTTAGTTAACATACCTCATGATAAACTAAATGATCAAATGAAGAAAAAGCTTTCTAAAATAGTTAAGCTAAAATGGTTTTGTATAATGCTTTACCCAAAACGAATTTAAAGAATTTCTATGCTTAAAACCTCTAAACAAATTTGGAATTCTTTAGTTGTAACTTATCAAGGTAATCAACAAGTTAAAAATAATAAAATTGTTTTATTTGTTCAACAATATGAACAATTTTCAATATCGGATGAGGAAACTATAGATCATTCATTTGATAATTTTAATACTATTATTACATCTTTACAAGCACTTGATGAATCTTTTTCTCGCCGTAACCATGTTAGGAGATATCTAAGGGCACTCCCATCTAAGTGGAGATCCAAGGTGATCCCGATCAAGGTCAAAAAGATTTGACAATCCTCACCCTTGATGAACTCATAGGCACCTAAAAGTCTGAGCTTGTCCTTGCTAAAGACTGCCTCAAAGGTGAAAGAGAAACACAAATCTCTTGCCCTTAAAGCCAAAAGGCTTCCGTGATGAAGAACTCCTCGAATTGTGACAACGAGAGTGCGCTATGGCAAGTGGACTTTAAAAGTTCTAGAAGGAAGGGAAGATATCGTCAAACAACTGTATGGCGATAAGAAAGGCTTCCTGAAAAGCAAAAGAGGAAGATAAGCCAACATGATCGTACTTGCTTTAAATGTGGGGACCCAAACCACTTTATTAGTAAGTGTCCCATACGGGATGATCAAAAGCGTGCTCGCATGCACGTGAGGAATGGCTAACGGGAGGACGAAGAAATTTGTCTCAGGAAAATGGCCATGTTAGGAATACTATAGTAGCTCATCACTAGATGATGGTTCCTTTGCATAATGAATATGACAAACTTTGCAATATTAACTTAAAACTAATTAACAAAAAAAAGCTCTTAAAAAGCCAAAACCAACGTTTAGAGAAAGAAGTCATAGAATTAAAAGCAAAATTGAAATTGCTTGGCGAAAATAAGAAGCATGACGCTGAACTTTTATGCTCAACTTCAAACACTTGTTGATCAACTAGATTCTAAAATTGAGCTTTGTTTCTTGCAAAAGTAGGATTATATTTTGGAGGTGGTTGTCTAGTGGTGACATGAGTTGGTTTCTTCTTATTAACGATAACAAAATCAGTTCTAGATAAAGAAGCTACGTTATTACCTTTGCTTCATTCTGAAGAGCCCACGGATCCTCGGCTTAACACTAGCTTCCCTTTGATGGGATCCAGGGATCCGCCACAACAAGCATGGTTTTTCTAGTGCCTTAACAAATTGTGTTTCTTGGATAGGATCTCGCAAAGAATAAACCGTTAGTCTTACCGCTGGGGCCGGACTTGGCGGTCGACTTCTACGTGAGTAAGTAGACATTCTTGAGGGAAAGAGAAGTGTGTATTATTACGGAGTGAAATTGTAAATTGGAATGGGGATTACAGCCCTTTATAGGCAGGTGCGCGGGGCTTCCTAGATTCTCACATAGTGGTTAGTTGCGAGGCCAACTTTGGTGGACAAGGGTTGTGATAATCGATCTTGGGGCGTAAAGGGTCCGATGGTTAGAAGTTCAACCCGTCATAAGCCTTACGCGCATCTCTAGGCTTGGGCCATAGCCGAATTAGCCATTGGGCTTTGATAACATCAAATAGTCATGAATATTAAGTGTCAATTTCCCCCGATAATGCTCGTTATTTATATCATTTATATTGATTTACGCTTGTTTTCCATTGTTTTCCATTGTTTTCCATTGTCTTCCCAAACGTTACGACGTAACTCCATTAGGTCAAAAGAGGTTCCACGCCGCTGATACTTACCCGTAACTCACTTGCATCACTTACGGCGTAATCGAAGTTTATTGAAGACTACTGCGCACCACCCTATATATGGTTACGTAACTAGTAGATCTAGTGCATTTACTGAAGAAATAGAAGGTTACGGGCGTAACTCCTTTATCGGGTTACGCCAGAATCTGGGCACACCTATAAATACCCCATAAATTCCGGCATTTCAAAGCATCCCATTCCACACACAACACTCGAACGTGGGAAAGCTCAAAGCAAAGTCTGGGAGCATACAAAGTCGTTTCCAAGGGAGAAGTCACCCATTCTGATAAGCTTTAGCATTTTATATTTCTTTTACTTTCACCTCCGTATTTCGTACCTTTGAATATTGTATTGATTTGCATGATTAATATGACGACCTAAGCACCCTTTGGTGCTAGCCTAGTTATGACTCCTTAATTGTTTTGTTTGCTTTTACCTTTACTCGCATACAATTATTTCCTAAGTGTATGCATGCATAGTTCTTTGGTAGTCACCCTTGATTCTAGTTTTGAATAGCTTTCAATTGATCTGAAGATTGACCAACCTCCGCTTGGATGAACGCGAAGTAATCGGGTACGCTCAAGCTCCTAAATCTACGGCACTCACTATTTAGAATCTAGTATGTAAAGCGGTACTGCTAATGAGTTGGCTTAGTGTTGGGAATTATCGTTTGAGTTGATAAGACAAAAAAAAGAATGAAACAAGAGCACTTAATATGACAAGATGAAACCTACAAAAATATGGAAGGACTTGCTTGCAGAAGCTTTATTTATTACCATTTGTAGATTTGTAAACCATAATCCTCTAGTATATAAAGAGGACATAGGTGTAGGTTTAATATACATGTCTTCCATAATGTAATAATGGTGTGTGTATCCTAGAGTAATGTCTTGAAACGCCTATGTTATTAGTTAGTAGTCTAGACGTGTTCCTATAAACGTCTAGGGTTAGTTAGTGTTAGTGAATGAAAACCTTTAGCAATAACATTGATGTTATATGTTATTGTTATCCCTAGCTGAGCTTATAAATGATCTTAACAATTGGTATCAGATCGGGGAGCTCTTGATATAGGGATCTACAAGATTTTTCGAAGAAAAAGGTAAAAATTCGATGCTGTTTTCAATTTTCGCAACTTTCTGCAGGGCTGTTTTCAAGAATGCATAACTTTTTAGTGAACCGTTGGATCGACCTACAATTTTTGCTGCTGCATCTCAGTATATCCTTCTAAAGTTTCACCGAAGGGATTGTCAATTAGAGCTCTGAATCAAAAGTTATAAGCAGTCGAAGTCTGCTGCAGAAACTGAAAAAGTTTCGTAAGGTTACTACAGCACTGTTTTGAAACGATCATAACTTTTTCGTTAAACGTTGGATCGTGACGAAATTCTGGGTGGACATTCTCTATATAGCCATCTAACTTTTCACCGAAGGGATCGTCGAACTGAACTCCCAGTAAAAAGTTATTAATGGTTGAAGTCTGCTGCTGGACGAAAACATGAATCTGTTGCTACATGATGCTTTCTAATATCTTTGGTATAAATTGATCAAGGTTGGTGTTGCTATTTATTCAAGGTCACGTGGTCAGTGGAAGCATGATATATATCCTCGTACTAATTTTATTGGTTATTAAATTACTATCATGGGTCGGTGCTATATTTTCTACCCATTGGATAGTATAGTTCATTGTTATATCACGAGAAAGTGGTTGGAGAATTGAGGTTTTATTTTAATTAATCACTTGTGTTATTTTTGGTTGCTGCTATGTCGACTTGCGCATGTGGTCGATATATGATAATGCAAGGAAAGGTAAATGAAAAACTACAAGGTGGTGTTATCATTGTGCTTCAAAGTGAATATCGCTGCTATACTTGTTCGGTTATGCTTCTAGAGGTAAGATTTTTTTTTTTTTGAAGAGCATGGTGCGATCAGTAACATATATTAAAACGGTTTTCATGAAGCCATAAAGGATAGTGATTGGCTTCCTAAATTCTTTGATCAAAATCTTTACCTCGTACTCATTTAATTCTCATAGTATGGCTTTTTATTAATTTGGTCAGTGATATAAATCATGGGTCCATGCAAATTTACGATTGATAAAGGGCTATTCTCATGGAGTTTTGCACGTATTAAGTAGTACATGGAGTTTTGCATCAGGATAGGAGTATAATATATTTGACATGGCTAAAGGTACTTGCTTATCATTCAAAGTACTGCTGCTTATCCAAAAGTACTGATGCGTGTCGAAGGTACTGCTCGTCCTTCAAAGTACTGCTCTTTGATCGAAGGTACTGCTCATCCTTCAAAGTACTGCTCTTTGATCAAAGTACTGCTCGAGGTTTCAAAGTACTGTTCAAAGTACTGCTGCTCGTTGATTTGGTTAATGATGTTAGTCGAACATTAGTACTGCTCGTTTTTAGTACTGCCCGTTGAGAATATTTTGTACTATATTGCTACATTTGGGTTTATGAGCAGCTTTGTGTTCCCAAATATAGAGATGATATATGTAGGCTTGTGTTCACATGGGACTTACTTTCATTATTCTGATTGGTTAGATGCGACGATGGTACTACTGGTCTCAAATACTTTTTGTTTTGATAGTATAAGTCACATGGGATCAGGCTACTTTAAGCATGCATGGTTTGATTGGATAATACTTGTGAACATGCATGAGGACGTATGGTTTATTAAACGTATGGGAGGTACTATTTGGAATTTTGAAGACATATATGCAATGATAATTTTATTCATGTCTTCAACAGTATATGGTTATTGTTTTGGATTTAAGGGGAAGTCGGGCATAATATTTGTTATAGAGTTGGTTCACACACACAAGGAGTTTGGATTTTTGTTCTTAAAAGATTTTAAAAAGCTCGAAGTTGATTTTATTGATGAATTGATTACGAAGAAGGTTGAATATCATTTATTTAATGTTGTAGTTGAGTTTCACAGGTTTGTGTTCTTATTATATAACTTGATGAATCTAGCAATGTGTGATTTTTCTTATGATGTCCTCATTATCACATATCATTTCAGCTGAAGTTGTATCAGAGCCGCTGTCTCATATTAGTTGAGGATTTTGTCGAGGGACGGTCTACTTATATTTGGTGTTTTTATAAGTATGGAGTTCCGTGGATAGTACAAGATTTAAGACAAAAGTTTGGGAAATTCTACTTCTTCATCAAATTCGTTATACCCGGTTTTCTTCACAAGTAATCATTACATAAAGTTCTGATTTGAAGAATCATTTGATCTACATGCATCAATCAAGGGGAAGTGTTTGATTTTTACTATTGTTGATCATTATTACTAATGCTAGTTGCGCCTCTATTGTTTTGAATCCATTTCCTTCTTTGGCATTTTGTGGTGATTTGAAGCATGGAAGTCTTAGATTGGAAGTGTGATATTGGTTAAGCTGGTGGTCAAGATCATTATTTGCACAACGTCCCTATTTGGATAATAACAAAAAGGGAAGAGATGTTTGAGTGGCATGCAGCATGGACAAGGATGACAAGGAAGATTACTTGTTTCATTCATGGTGAGATCTCGATTTCTCTCGCTTCCGGAAGTTCGAATGGTTTTGTCATTATCAACTAGGGAAGATTGTTTGGAAATTCATTTTGATTTGATAACATCAAAAGAATGAAACAAGAGGGACTTAATATGACAAGAAGGAAACCTACAAAAGATGGAAGGACTTGCTTGCAAAAGAAGTTTTATTTATTAGTCCTTAGTAGAGATTTGTAAACCCTAATCCTCTAGTATATAAAGAGGACATAGGTGTAGGTTTAATATATGTCTTCCATAATGTAGTCGACTAAAGGTGTGTGTGTCCTAGGCGTAATGTCTTGTAAACGCCTAGGTTATTAGTTAGTAGTCTAGACGTGTTCCTATAAACGTCTAGGGTTAGTTAGTGTTAGTGAATGAAAACCTTTAGCAATAACATTATGGAAGACATATACTAAACCTACACCTATGTCCTCTTTATATACTAGAGGATTAGGGTTTACAAATCTCTACTAAGGACTAATAAATAAAACTTCTTTTGCAAGCAAGTCCTTCCATCTTTTGTAGGTTTCCTTCTTGTCATATTAAGTCCCTCTGTTTATTCTTTTGTAACTATTAACTCAAGCGTATAATTCCCAACAATCTTCCCTAGTTGAATGACAAAACCATTCTCAACGGAATCCTCCTTCACGGCAGAAATTGAGATCGAGATCTCACCATGAATGAAACAAGTATGTCTTTTTCTTT
>OU343216.1:32695596-32795968 GCA_910596185.1 Chrysanthemum makinoi | reverse complement strand
GCTCAGAGGGAATCCACCAGACCACAAAGTTGTTGAAAACTCTACCCTTGGTATCCATCTGTTGTTAGATCTAAGGGATGTTGAAACTCTTTGGGAAGAAGAATTCCCCTATATTGATCCACCTATCGCTCTCGTGAAATTAGATCAATCCAGGGTTATTTCTAACTATTTGAGTTAACTTAGGTTTTGGTTGCTACTACAAGTGTTCAAAGAATACACCTCGGAGCTTATACACTAGGTTGTGAACCTAAGATTCCATCCTTTTGAAGTAGTGCCCTTTTCCTAGCCTTTTCGAGATCATAGTTCTTGTGGCGCGCATTTGAATCATATGAATTTTACGCTTAATGCCTCTTTAGACATTGTTCAACAAATCCTAGATTGGCCGTATGTACCTACTTGTACAGTATATGTAAACAAGTTTAATAAAACATGTTTAATAGAAACAAACATTATTGTGGGCTTTGAATGTGGAGCTTTGGTTTTGACAAATGATTATTCTCAACAACTGGGGAGGCAAACGGGTTTTTAAAGATTTAGAACGCTGGGATTTAAAAGCGCTTGGTTATCTAACTACCGATGGTTTCCTTGGTTGAAGAGATTTCCTGCAAGATTGTTGGTTTTGTAAACTTAGTATCCACACCTTGCCGCTAATCTTCTCAATTTGTTTTGTAAAGCAACATGTGCAAGCCCCTTTGCTTGAATTTGAGCCTTTTAAATGCCTATTTCATTTACTAATGTATCCACATGCATTACTTTGATCATTTGAAGATCGACCATTGTGTTCAAGAAAAGATTTGTTTTGTAATTTAAGTTCAAGAGAGATACAATGTGCCTCTAGTTTTGAAAAATCTTTATGAAACCGAAAGCAATGGTCTTTTGAGAAGAATGTTTCTCGTGATTCAAGAGTTTGATTTGACGCTTCGCTTGAGTTGTTAACAAGTAAGGGCTCACGCATACGAGATAGTTGTTCAATTGTGCAAACTAACGGTCAACCTCTCCTTCATTACTAAATCCAGCCAGTTGCTCAATATGTTGTGTCGACGGCAAATGTATGATCAACAAGATTGTACCCTCGACCATCCGCTCGCGGTCGCTGTCATAGGGTAAGATAGACATCAACCATTTGTTCTTCGTCACGCTTAGGCTCTGGTGGTCGAGTTAAGTATGATATCTTCTCCGTGACCGCCGCCATCCGCTTCCAATGCTACAACCTCATTGTCCAAGATTAATGGCGGGCAAGTGAATCACAACATTCTCAACGCCCATATGAGCATGCGCTTCATGTACATCAACTCTTTCACCTTGCACGACCGGGATATCTGAATTTGATGATGTCCGACGCCAATGCCGTAGAGCGAGGCCATGTATCCTTCTTCAATGCGACAAATGGATCTTGATGTTCATAATCCATTTCACTACTCTGCAGAAGAATCAAAGAGAAGAAAAGGTGCAAAGTCGATATAGCATAATGAAGGTCGATATAGTGAATCTCAATTTCCCTCCAAAAATAATTTTGAAAATTTTGACTCTCAAAATTTGAAATTCACTATAAAATTCAATTCTAAGGTTGTAAGAAAAATTTGAGTTATGAGAATTGTTACGCAAAAATTTGACACTCTAAAATTTGAATTTAGGCCCAAAATTTGAATTTTGACCAAAATTTTCAATGTTAAACCAAAAATTTGAATCTCGCCGAAAAATTGAACGCTTAGTCTCCCCTAAAAAATTAAATTTTACCTTAAATTTTTGATAACTTGTGTTGGTGGATCTTGTAGTCGAATGAAAGCCGCTGATGAAGTGTCCTTAGGCTTAAATCCCAATACAATAAACTGCGAGCACTTAAGCGAAAACACCAAAGTTACGCGAATAACAATCAAGAGTTACGCGTAGATTTTAGCTTACGCTGCGTAAGTATGGAAAAAGACTAAAGTTATGCGAAAAGCGTGAAGTTGCGCGAGAAAACTTAGGCGTTAGGGATTATCTTATGCGTAAGACCGGGCTTAGGGGCGAGGAAATTCTTATGCGTAGGGATTTTCTACGTGGGATTTTCTACGCTGCAAGCTTTTATGCTATGCGTAAGTTTAGGGTTTTATCCTCAAATGATCTTTACACTATCACAAAGGCAAAAGATATCCAAGTCGACGTATTTTCAGGCTTATCCAAGCAAGAAAACACTCTGAGTAAAACAATCTAAATCGAAGATCAAAACCAAGGATAAAGTTACGCGAGAATTAGGTTTTGATACTGTAGTTCACTGTAAATGACTTTTGCCCAAAGATGTTTCTAAACCAGATTTTTGTGATGAAATAGCTTCAATATCACCAAAATAACACAAAAGTGTGAAACTTGATAATCCAAAGCTTCTAAACTGCATGCCAGAGGGAAAACACCCTCAGACAAAAACTAGCTTAAAACGATTCTACACACATAAAGTTTCAAACTTTTTGCCAAAACTTAAACTTTAACACCCAATAACCTTTAAAGTACAAGAATCTTGGATTGAAAAGTGTTAAAAATGAGTTTTTGCTGAGAGAAAGTTAAAAAACGTGAACCTTATTTATAGATAAAAAACAAACCGCTTCACCCAACTAGATGGCTTATTGATACCTAATCGATAGGTCACTAGTTTTACAACACAAGCATCAAAGAGAAGAGATAGAGAGAGAGATGCGATGAACAATCTCACCACACACACACAGATAAAATGAAGAAGGGTTAGCGTGAGAGTGAGTGAAAGAGTAAATTGAACAACCAACCTTCAAAATGAAGGTTTCACAAGGGGTATTTATAGGAGGGAAGCTAGGCAACACCCTAGTTCCCTTCCTTTCCTTATTGGGCTAGGCCTAGGCTTATGGGCCTTCTACATGCAGCCAAGGCTAATAACAAACATAAAGGCCATAATAAGCTAACTATTACATATGAGTAACTAACACTTAATAAGGATTAGGAGTGATTCCAAAACAATCGCATGCTCCAATTTACTACATTATGTAACCTCTGACCTTCCAGATGGGTAGGGAGTGGAATCAACAAGCTCGAGAACCATTCAAATTCGATGATCATCTCGCCTAGCCATGATATCACGCTTCTCATAAGCGCCTTTTTTTCTTCTTTTATTTGGCCTCGGGTTGAAGATTCCGTTTCTTAGTCAAGTGTCGAGAGATGGGTTGTTGTTGTGGCTCAAGGATTCCTCTCATCGCCACCACCAGATACTCAAAGTGATCACCGTTTCTCGAAATCGCGGTGTCTCGAATCCCGAGGTTTTTAGGAAGAGTTTAGGAGAGGATCTTTGTTGAGTTTTAGTCCTTTGGGTGGAGGCGCATTGAAGATCGAATGGAGGATGATTCACCGTAATTTTCAGCAAGGCTTGGGCTGCGTTATCCTTATCCCGGATCTTTGTCTTCGCCGCCTCTTGGAAGTTTAGGCCTTACGGCTTCTTCAGATAGTCGACTGAGTTGGTATTCCAAACATGCTTCCAACAATTTAGTCCGTGGGAGGCAAACATTGCGTAGCCGCCGACATTGGAGCTACTAGCCGGTTCACCAATTCATCATCTGAGAAGATTGTGGGTTCAACTGTATTGATGTTCACATTCATTGGAGTTGATTTCATGGTTTGCTTGCCCGTATGTAAGAGATTCGTGATAAAGTTGTCGGTATGCATCTCCTTTGGTTTAGGAACGACCTCCATAAGAAACTTTAGAGTATCCTTTGATCATCTCGCCCATTCTCCCTTGAAGATCATCTTTCATGAGCTCGACACTCCTTTCAACTTGCATCTTGTCTTGCTCATCATGAAGATAGACGTGATCCCCGTCAGCAAGAAAATATAACTTCTTCTTTGTAATATTTTTCTCTCGACCGCTTGGATGTACCTTTAACGATTCGCGATTTCTTTGCATGAGACATCCAAGAGGTGCTGGTTTCTTCTATAACGGACCGGATGGAGTTGGTTGTTCTTTTGATGGTGGTGGGTGATGAGTGAAGATGAATCATGATGATGAGATATGAGGAGACCGGGTCCTTTGGTGGCTCAAGTTTCTTCCTTTGAACGTGCGCGGGACTATCTAGAAGAAACTGTCATACTCAACATCTTCTTCATTTCAGACTTAGCTTTTCATCACTTTAGCTTTAGCCTGCAGCTTCTTCATCGCCTTTTTCTTTCTAACTCTCGATTCTCGTTTTTCAATGTCAAATTCAATAGATCTTCCACCGCTTATGTTGTTGTTCAAGAGGTGGCACCAGATCCCTTATCGGGTCGATTAACCGCATCAGATTTGGCGGGTTGAACTCCACCACTTGATCCTCCGGGCCACCCATTTGGTCTTAGCAAATTCTTTTGCAACGTGTTGGAGTCTAAGGAATTTGAACTTCCTTCTCAGATGGTGTCCGTGAGGCTCTTCTATCCGAATCTTCTTCTTGTTGCTCACCACTGAGTCTTCCCCTTGCTTCACCGGTGTGGACCGGGAGGTTTAGGTACCTTGTAGTGTCATCTTTAGCAGCAGAGTAGAAAATCTCATCCGATGCAAGACTCTCCGAGTCCTCACCGTTAGCTTTTGCAGCTTGACTGGGAATGGGAATAGGAATAGCTTCCTTGGAACTTTCCTCTTAAGTGGAGGATTCCTCTCGAACTTCTTCCGACTTCTCGCTTGCAGACTTCCTCCACTTCCTCTTCCGTTTTTCCGGTAGGTGCACCGTAAGATTTATCATCTAGAAAACCAACTTTGTTTTCTTCCACAAAGAACCAAATATCTTCTATAAGAGTAGAGATTTTTGAGTTCATCCGAGAAGATGGTCCGGCAACACAACACCGCTTAGTTGTTGATTCCTTGAATCACAGTTAGGGTAGGTCGCACAACATGTCGTGATTGTCAGGGTCATTGATTCTCTTGGGGACATCTGGGTTATACCCAAGTGCTCTTTGGATCAACAGTTTAGTATATCCGATATAAGGAATCTGAAAGCTTTTTGAGGAATGTCATCATGTCATCCCAAATCGTAGCTTCTACTTGATGTGCTTCATGTTGATCGAGCCCGAAGATTTGCGCTTCCACGAGCTTAGGATGCTCATAGTCACTGCCACGACTTAAAATGGATTTTGTGATGATGATATATAAAGGGTCCTCCAGGCCGAGGGATGTTCTTGAGATCCACTGAGAATGCTTAATGATAGCCCCACGGCTTCGGCTATACCCAATATCAATCAAGAATTGCGTAACGATCTCTTCAAGGGTGCGCAGAAATTCGCAGTTGGTAAGATGTTTGAAAACTATCACAACACAGTAATTCTAAAAATTCATAAATTTTGACATAAAGTTCATGACCGAAATTAAAATTACTGAAAAAAAGAAACTAAAAGCTATGAATTTTTGAATACCAGTTGAACATCCACAATTACAGTTTATAAATTTGAAATAAGTTAGAGAATTCCACCTTTTTTCGATTCGTGGTCCCGTAGTACACTTGAAATCTGCAACCAATTGAAAACATACAGAAAGAAAAAAATAAGAAACCTGTTCCATTATCCTTCCGAACCTCGCCATTATTATTGTTGTAAATAGATAAACAACAAAGAATTTTCTGGCCGAAAACTAATACCCAAAATTTTTGTATTCAGAATATTTATATCATTAAACATGAATCAAATTATGGGCAAAAAACAAAAAAAGGCTCAAACCTCAATCCGCATAGCCTTGTCGTGAATTCTCGAACCTTTGATTGTATATGTGTGTACTGGAATTTTTTTGGGGACACAAACGCCACCCCGTCGCTTAGGGTCGTTCCTTTTTCCTCAGCCCAACTGCTCTGCCCAAACCCATTATCGTGGCCTGCTACCGCCTGATTCTGCTGATATACTATACGTCGCTTTTTCCAGATAACATCATTATCTTCTTCAATCACCAACGACAATAACTCACCGCCTCTGGGAAACTGATTTCGTTGGCTTTTTGATTCTATTTTCTTATCCGGTATCAAAACGGTATGTTAATTTGAAATGAAGGGCACATGACAGGAAGCCCGGGCTAAAAGCGGCTGCAAAGACTCATGACTGAAATGCGTTTAAATTCAACATGTTCTTCAGCAAGGAGAAGAGAAGTTACTGTTAACCACACGCTTGCTGAAAGGGTATAATCTCTTTATTTAACTATCTATTAGGCCCAAAAAAAAGCTTAGTCTCAGGATCTGAATCACGAGTTTTGGAGGGTGAATCACTTACTGTTCTAGATTCACCTATACCGATCTGTTGCTTCAAACCCCATATTTTTAGTGAAGCTCCTTTATTCTTTTACACCGGTGTCGGCTCCCGACGAATCTTTCGACCACAAGGTTACATTCTGAATTTTTTTGGATCCATGGTTTGATATTCTTTGAGAGGTTGGAGTTTTGTATTTTACTTTTGGGTTTCATGGGGATTGATTAATTTTGGTTTCTTTGTTGTTTTGAAGGATATGAGGTTATGTAGATGACTCGGGATGTAAGAAAATGGTTAGTTTCATAATTATGAGATTTACATACTTTAGTTTTTATTTATTGACTTGCATTGCGTATTGTGTTGTAGGGATCCAAGAGAAATGACATGGTGTTAGAAGAACTAATACTAACAGTAAAATAATGCTTTTTTAATTTTATTTTATTTAAATATATATTTATAAAGGCTGTCTGGGATTATTGTGTACTTTCATTTCAGGCTCAGCTAAAAGCTTTTTCCTCCAGGTAACAAGCTAAAAAAGTTTTTTTGTAAGATAGCTACAAGTTCATAGAGTGAGTAACCTGGCTAATTCCTGTTGTAAATTGTGTATTCGGAGGGAAGACTCGACGCCTTTGATCATGACCATCTGGCTATGTTTGTTTACAGAGAGGTATGTTTTCAAGATTTAGTCTTCATTGAAATTATAATAGTCATTATAACTTGAATGTTCATCTAATTATATTTACGTTGGGCCTGCTTAGATATTCGGCGAATTATAACTTATAATAATATAATGGTCTTCATGAAATTATGACACTCATTTTAACAACAAAATGCTACATGCCACATTCTCTTGGAATTTTCATATATGTAAAGGCCCCATTTCTTTATTTAAAATAGTTGCGTGAAGCCGTGTGAGATCTTCCTCACCTGCAAGATGATAATAGGTACACAGAAAAGGTTCCAACCTGTAACTTTAGTCAGCATCATCCACAACTTGACTTTCAAGGTCTGGGGATGGGCAACGGTACGTTATCCAAGAAACTTTTGCAGATTTCACGTTATATCCGGTTACACGTTGCGATGAACTTAGCGATGCTAGGCTTAGATAGGCCCATAAGCAAGCTAGATAAGCCGATCCAAATGACCCCTATATAAGCTCATGAGTTTGAAAATAGGCTGGAGAAAAGGGCTTTTTATATACAACTATATATAAGCCAAGATCACATACAAAAATAAGCTTAAACAATGAGGTTAGTGGGATTCCGGGTAGTGTTAGGGAAACAGAAATGGTGGTCTAAATTGGAGCGTTTGGATTCGTGTATTAAAGTACAGTTAGAAGCACGTATTATTGTTCGCTACTAGATTTATTTACGATTTTTGTATGTTAATTGTGTAGGTTTTGGTTAGCTTATCTGTTTCGGCTTATTGACATTTATGATTTGTGGTAAGTTTGTTATGATGGGTGTTTGTTAAAGTTTATTTATAGGCTTATGAGCTTATTTGCTTTTGGCTTATATTCCATAAGCCAGAAGTTTTCGGCTTATTTTGAGACTTATGAGCTTATATAAGTTTATTATGATATAATGAGCTTATATAAGCCCATAAACCTCAAAATAAACTACAGAAGTTGGCCTTATGAAACATAGCCGAAATGGAATAAGCTAAAACAAACACCCTGTATAAGCCCATAGGTTCCAATATGAGCCAAAAAAATGTCGCTTATAAAACATAAGGCGAAAATATATAAGCCCATAAATAAGCTTAAACAAACACCCCCAGGCCAGAAAATATGGGGTTATGAAATATAAGCCGGAATCACATAAGCTCATAAACCCATATGTAAGCTCAAACAAACACCCCCTTAGCTATAGACTAAGAGTAAGACATATATAAAATGTATATTATTATCTGTTTTAACAAATTTGTATTAGGTTTGTGAGTAAAGTGTCCAAACAGCATTAACAGGAGATTGTAACTAACTTCTGAATATTTGTTTGTTTATTTACTAGGAATTGTGGGAGGAGGACTTGGAACATTGTCGAAACATCTAAAAGTTCATATTCTTGCGAATATGTCTGCAACTTTCGCTATTAATCTCACAATCGTGATCGGTTGCTATTGTGGTAAACTATTATCTATGCCTTTCATGTTGTATCGTTTCTGTTTGTTTTGTTATGAAATGTGATTTTGAGTACTTTGTATATGATTGAAGTATAAAACTAGAAACAATGACTTGACTGAATCGATGGACGAGGAAATATTGGGTTTTTTTAATGAATTTCTTTTGATGACAGGTGCTCGAGATATTGTGAGGTTAAGCAGAAGTAATTGAACACATCCTGATGTTGAAGAAGACTTTCAGATTCATCCAGAAGCTATACAATTTAAAGCCGTTAAGCAGATTGGTTTAGGGAATTGTGATCGGATTAAATCACCTACGCAAACTATGGTGAATCGCTGTGTATGCAGATCTTATTTCGGTTAGGTTTATTGACTTGGATTTATGGATGTTATGGGAATATGCCCCGCCGCAACGCGGCGGTTTCGTTGCAATCCTTGTTAGCTAAAACAGGAAACATGTTTCGGTGAAAAACTTTATTGTTAACTGTAAACTGTTAGCATTTCCCTTATAGGCCCACATGAAGTTGATGGGTCATTGGTTAGTTTGGTGGGCTATGGGTCCAGGGTTTAGACTTTGTACAATTGTAGCCCAATTGGTAAGTTTTTGAATGGCTAGTCAAAAATTAGTCCTGGTTTAGTTGTTACTAGTTATAATACCCGTGCACGCACGGGTTTTTTTCTTAAAATTTGTTAATATTAAATTTGTTTATATGTTGTAATTATGGTTTAGTTACGTTGAAATATCATGGTAAAAGATCAAATTAATGTGTACAGTTACAAATAATTTATAGTTATAATAAATAATCATTACTTGCATGAAACTGAATATTTATTTATTTTTTTAGAAAAATCTTTTAATAATATCAAGTGTGAGAGTTTAAGAAATTTAAAACTTCCAAAAATAAAAGTTATAAATGCTTTATCTTATTTTTGTGATGTTTATAACATTTATTCTAATGTTCTTCATCTTCAATCTTATATATGTCGCTCTTTGTGGTTTCTTTGTAGGTATTGTTCGATGGGGCACTACTAATCCTCATAGGGGAATTGTCATCGATAGAAATTTGTTTAAAAAATTATACACCAAATAATTTCGTAATATGCTATGTTTAAAGTATTTTGTTTAAACAATTTGTGCAATGTACTTCTATTGGTTTATTTTTAAGCTATCATGTTTGTTTTTGAAGCGTTTCTTTTGCTTCGTCTTGTTTACCTGTTATTTTTATGAGTTTTTTGGTTGCTGATGTTCAAATTTTAAAGTCACTGAGTGCTCAATAAATGTATATTTTATTAAAAAATTGTTTACTTTACTTAGGGTGTGTTTGTTTCATTAAGATGTTTTGGGTCTGAATCTGACTACCACATCTTACTGGTAAGAGGTGGTTAGAAAGTCTAAATCTGAACGAAATAATGTTGTTTGTTTTTGTATAATTGTCCGAATGATTTTAAGTACTCGTTTTGCAATTTGTTTATTAAACCAACGCAATGCGATAATAAGTAAATTATGTAAATATGAAACAAGATTTTTTATCATAAATATAACATAGTTAATAAACAATTAAATATATTATATAAAGTTTACAAAACGAGTAAGAGTCAGTAAGATAAGTCTCCCATCTCTTACTGAGTAAGATGTTATATGTCTAACTAGGTCTTACTAAAAAGATAAAAACAAACAACCAAAACGTCTGCCCACCTCTTACTGGTAAGAGTAAGAGGGCTAGTAAGACTTTTTTTATAAAAACAAATTAGTTTAATTCTGAAAAGACGAGAATGATATAGTATTGTTGAGTCAACTAATTTGTTTTGGATATAGTATGATTTGCTCATATTAATGAAGTCAACAATAGCTAACTTTGGCTTCTAAAGATTGTTATTAATGAAAATATTAGGTACTCTTTCCTCATTATGCAAAAACAAACACCCACTAAAATGATAGTAACATAATGTATGTAAAAAAATTTCATAAGTCTGGTGTAACTTGGCCTTCTAAATAGTGTTTATAATATACTGTTGTCCCACATTTGAGAATGCTTTTAAACACTTTTTGTCCAAAGATCTCTAGTTAAGCATTTCTTCCCTAGCTAACATGTTTTGACCTGTACTATGTTTCGCATATATAGAGACGTATTTTGGACAGACTTTTTTGAACATAGATTATGTGCTTTTAAGATGTGGAAAGTTGTTAAAAACCAAAAGATAAAAAAGTAACAGAAATGTGCACAAATGGTACTAAAAACATGTATAACCAATGGATAATGCACCTAAAAATGTTTACGGGCCAATCATACGTGTTTTGACCCGTACTCTATTTTGCACATATACAGACGTCCTTTACAACATTGTACAGCTGTATTATTATCCTTTAAATAGGGAATGTCTGCAAGGCCATAAATAATGTTTTTTGAAATGCCCTTCATTCGAAAGAGTACCACAAAAGAGCATATACCTCATGGTAAGGGTGAGCGGAAAAATCAAAAAGACCGAATAAACCGAAATCCGAAACCGAACGAACCGAAAATAACCGAACCGAATTTGCTAAAATCGAACCGAACCGAACTATTAATTCGGTTCTCGGTTGGTTATGGGTTTGGCAGTTTGAATCGAAAACCGAATTCATATAAATATATATATATATATATATTTTATATATTTTTATATATATTTATATATTTTTATGTATATTTATATATAAATAAATACTATTAAAAGATTATCATAATAAAATAAAACACTTTTTATGCTTGAAAATTTTTCTTTTTTGCTAAATATTTATGTAATTATTGATTTTTTCTAAAAAAATAGTGAAATTGGGGTTATTCGGGTCAACCCAAGAACCGAACCGAATTAGAATTCAACCGAACCGAACCAAAAACCGAATTTGAATTTGGTTCGGTTTGGTTCTCGGGTTGACCTAAAAAAAATTTTAACCGAATTAACCGAACCGAACAAACTGAACAAACCGATAACCGAACCGATAACACCCCTACCTCATGGCAATTACTGGTGCATGTTTTTAGCCCAAGCTTGTGTAGATGTTTCAATGACTCGAACTACATATGTTGATATAAGATAAATTAGTTAATCACTATTTTTAAGAGAAATAATGTTTAATTATTTATGCCTAACGATGGTGTCATATTGGATACCATTAAAGTGTAT
The DNA here is from genome assembly GCA_910596185.1 of Chrysanthemum makinoi. Lineage (NCBI taxonomy): Eukaryota > Viridiplantae > Streptophyta > Magnoliopsida > Asterales > Asteraceae > Chrysanthemum > Chrysanthemum makinoi. The sequence continues at coordinate 32,784,493 of OU343216.1, read as the reverse complement.
CTTTAACACACAATCTCCTAAATCATTTTATTCATAGAATTATACGATCTTAGTAGAAACACAGTTTTGTAGCATACTTAGAACCGCCAAAAAATCAACAATTGATTCGGGTCAACCCAACACGACCCGTTTTAAAATGTTACCTAACTAACCCAACCCAACCCAACCAGCCTACCAATATTGCCAACATTATCGGCTTATTGGTACAATGTGTTGAACTTAAAATGTCTCATCAACAACCAAAAAATAAAAAGGATGTAATTTTCACTCAAATTGTCTACTTTGGTTCTCAAAAGATACAACTTTTTACTCATCTAGTCTCAAATAACCAATACGGTTCTAATCTAATATGGTGGGTTGTGGCTATTGACTTCTCTTTTTTTTTTGGTAAAGGGCATTCCACCCGGTAAAATAATGTGGCTATTGACTTAGGATCAGCATAGCCGTTGTTTGGATCCAAAATAGCTTTGTGTATAACATCATAAGCTTTCATCCAGATATCTAACCACCAGACCTGTAGCTTCAGACCACAGCCCTGGAAGCTGCATCTCTTGAGATTCAGCCAGAGAATACTTAAAGAGACTCGGAGAGAGATGAAGATGACGTTTTCAACTAAGGGTGAATCAACATTGCTATTCTGGAAAAGAGGGATCTTAATAGACAAACGACATCTTGTTAAGATGGCAGTGACTTATTTCTCCACCAGGCTGCGCATGTGATTGTCTATCAGTTTTCCCATTTATTTCACATAAGCTGAAGCAACATCATGTCTTAATATCGGTTGTTGGATTCCGCATAACAGTTGATGGCAAATTTCTTTAGAATGTCGAAAAACGATTTATGGGTAGCATCCTTAAGAGCCCAGAGCGTATTACAATAGCCGTTTCTCTCCCTAGAAGATCGAACACCTAATTAAAATAGCAAAATTTAGATGCAAACCATTTAGAATTCAGCAAGTAGAAGACCTGGTAAACTCAAAGCCACAATATGCGTGATATAAAGTACCCATATTGACCCGTATAACAACCGGCCCGACCCACTAATTTTTCCCAATTTTTAAATCCGAAGATTGAAACTCAAAGTGTTGTTGTAGAACTCGTGGGTATTGCTAAAGTTATATGATATTATGAGATTTGGTTGAGACTGCAACACTTGTATAACTCTAACCATAAAAGGTTGACCTCAAATATCCTATTCAAAACAAATATCCTATTCAATTATTCAGGTTATTAATAAGGGTTTTAAGAGAAAGAGTAGGCATTACTGTTACTATCTTCATCGATTAGTCAGAAAAGGGTTTCTTTGGGTTATGTGACAAAAACGTAGAATAAGATGATATTGGTTTTTGGAGTTCCGTTTTTTTTTATTTACAATTTTGGCCCAAAATTATGAATTATTAAATTTTAAGGACATGTGTATATTGGTCTTTTTTTCTACATCTGATTTATAAAGACGATTTTTTTTATGATTAGCTAAATTAAGAAATATTTAGAATTTCTTTTAATATTAAAATCTTTTAAAAAAAATAATAATTAAAAAATATTACCAAATAAGGTATGGTTTAATTTTTTTGAAATGAAGAATTCCCACTAGAGGTTTTGTTTTATTATATAAAAGATAATGTTGTTAGGTTTGCTTAACAATGGCCTACTAACTCACCTTTTCTTTTTGAGTTTTAACGATTGTTTGGATTTTAAACTTTTACTAATACCATTAGCTAGCATATTGAAGTTAGTTTCAAATCCATAATCTCATTGAGACAATAACATAGTTATAAGTCGAACCATTGTTTAATCCAAAAACGAAACAGAAGTCATCAACTTGACATGTGAATCTTTGTTATTTGATTTCTTTATTTCCATATTAATTTAAGAAACTGACTACTTGTTAGTTAGATCCTAAGCTTGAACAATGATTATGATGGTCATGATCGAAGCATAAGCTAGCCAAAGCATTTTACCTTTATATGAAAAGCTAATACAAAAACAAGAAGAAAGCCTGGTCTCTTATGAGTTAATTCATTGTAAGCTAACAAGGTGGTGCGACAATTTTTTATATACTTAAGCTGCGTGTTGAGATTTTATATACAAGAATTTTTAGTTTAAGAACTTCTTAAGTTATAAGCTAAAAGCCAAAAACACTTGCAACTTGATGGTTTGGAAATTTTCAACTAAGCCTATGTTGCACGAGATCATCACAATCCGATGTGGGATGAGCGAAATTCATTAATAAATTATAAAACAATTTGTTACGCTATATGTTTTTACTTTTGCTTAATACCTAAACAAACGTTGACTTATTCAACCTTCTTGTAGCTCATGTATTACAAAGATAAATGGACACAAGTCAAACATAGAGCATCACTTTTTCCAAATCTGAACTTCTAACTATCACCCTTGTTTTATGATGTAACAAAATTATTAGTTATAAACCCGCGTATAAACGCAGGTTGTAAAAATAATAATTTGTTTTCAAATATCTTTATTTAAACTTTAAAGAAAAAAAACAATAAATGCTAGTGTTTTGAAACCCGGTTCGACCCGGCTAGTTGAACGGTTCTTGTTCGGAAAAATGGGCCAAAGTGAACTGGTTTTTCGAGGCTTGAAAACCGAGTTTGACATGCCGATTGTCATGTGACCCAAATCAACCCGGTTCACCAAAATAGGTCGTGTGTGATATTTTTATGTTAGTTTTATTTTAGAAAATATATATGATATTTCATTATTTTGGTATTGTATAATAAATGTTTTACAAACCTATTATGTGATATGTATGTTTGGCATTGTATACTAAATGGAAAAACGGGTTGAGTCGGCGGTAAAATCGGTGACCCAATGACCCATTGACTCGATATGGTCGATTCGAGACCCGATTTTAAAACATTGATAAATACTTGTTACTAGTCGTTGCATTATAACCTTGTATAAGTGTTATTCTTACACACCTGTTATAAACATACCTAAAAATTTTAAATAGTACTCCGTAAATTACTAAATAATGTTTTAGTGTACATGATTCTCATGCATTCATCTCTTTTTATCTCAACGCGTAAGCAACTAAGTTTCCGACAAACAAACTAAAAAGTTACTTATCTTAGTAAAAGCGGCTAAAACCAAGCTCTTTTGGTTAAATTATTTATAGAATTAAAGACAAAATTAAGTTAAAGGCAACAATATTGAGTTCTTTGGCTCATGAACAATATCTACAAGCTTAATCAATGGGGTGACTCAGTGGTAAGGGCTTAGTGCTTGTTTCTTTCTTTTTTTTTTTAATTAAGAGGCTTATAAACAACAGTGGGTCCCGTTCTCTTATCTCCTCTCATTGGGGAGTAGTGCTCTTTTGAGTCTTTGGTCATTTAGAGAATATAAGGGCAATAAGTGGGCCCAAATAAAAAAGAAACACAATTTTTTTCTGAATAGGGCCAAATCTGTTAGCTACCGTCTCAATAAGTCAAAAATAAACAGACCCTTAGTCTCTTAGAACAAAAGTGCTTAGAGGTCTTGGGTTCGAACCCAGAGAAGAAAATTAATCCCCCATGGCCGGACTTGTGCCGACTCCGGGCTATCCAAAAGAATAGTCGCCTTGGGATTAGTCGGTTCGCAACGAATCAAAAACCAGGTATACCAAAAAAGAAAACAATATCTATAAGCCATCTACTGAAGGTTAGGAGTTTCTATTATTTGAACTTCACTAACTTGAATTCAATTCTTCCCTCTTATGTGGTTTGAAATTAACTTTACTGCATGTTTAAAATAAACACTAATTAATACATGCATTCCGTTATACTTGTGTTAGCTTTATTTTCATGGTTTTTGATTGTTCTTAATAACATCTAAGTAACTCGTAACATTTTAAAAAATAAGTTAAAAAAAATAAGTTGATAGTTCTTATTGTGAGGTACAAAACTACACACCAAGTCATGAACAATACAATAAATTTGAAAAATTGTATAGGCGTGAAAAAGTGCTATGGGTGTAATAATCACAAACATTATTTTTGTAAATTTTTATGTTTTTCTTTCTTTCCGCCCTTTTTTTTAAGCCATATATTTTGCACTAGCTTCATAGCCCGCCCGAATGGGCGGGCTAGCTTCATAATATTACTTGATGTATTATAACTGGACGTAAATAGATCATGAATAACGCAAAATATCTTAATCACAAAATTATTTTTTTTAAAAAGGAAACCATTTATGTAAAAGGGAGCTTGGTATTGCACCTCAAAAGAGCATGTAACAAATTATAAAGAATACCAACGTATAATTGCCAAATGAAGAAAAATCAAATGTGAGGCTGATATATGAAATATTAACAGTTACTTACACAATTTTGCATATTACTTGATGACGTTACAACGAAAAGAAATTGTCATATTCCTACAATAGCACCCTCGTTAACTCAAAGAAATTTGAGGCGTCCAGTTGCATTGTCAATCCGCTGCATTTTGTGAACAATAAAAGTACAAGTGGCATGACCCTTACAGAAGGCATATATGATGTAACGATTATGGTAACTCATCACATTCTCCAAAGAATCACGGCTTTTATGAAAAGAACCACACCCAAAAACAGCCACAACTTCTGTTTGTTTTATTAATTCCTCCACGAATTCAACCTAAAGAATCCATTACAATTAAAGTCATTCGATCCTCAAACGTATAAATGTATATTAAAAAAAGCATTAAAAAAGAGCACGTACATCGGTAAGTTTGCAAATCTCAGAAAATACGGCAAAATATGAAAATGGATCCCAATGGTTTAAATTGAACATTGAACCCCACCTCGCCAAGTAACTTCAACACGAAAACTCTTTTTAATTCATAATCCCAATAATCATAAATGGACCTAGAATGATGAATTAAATTGTTTGTTCATTGTAATGTTCTTACTCGTATCATAAATGGACCAATAATCATAAAGTTCTTACACTATGTAGGAGCAGAATCTGCAACTTTAAATGCAACGCAAGATGGACCTATTTCCCACCCAACCCTCCAACCTGATACACAAGAAATAAGTACTTAGTAGACGTGTCATGATGAGCGGGTCATGCAACGGGTCAAAACAGGTTTGGCTTGGAAGAGTTAATTTACGTGTCACACTATAAGTCTTAGATAAGGAAGATGTGATGATGGTCCACATTTGCATTTCTGGTAGTGAGGCACCGCTAGGGATGAGCTCGGGACTCGTACCGTACCGAACCGGCACCGTTTTGGTGGTACTGTTCTTTTTCCCGACCAAAAAAAAAGGTACCGTTCGCGGAACCGAGTACATGTCCGGTGCCGGTTCCGGTGCCAGTACCAGGTAGAGGTTTTTCGATACACTCCCGTTTAAGAACCGAATTCCTTTAAATTTAAACTTTCCAAGTATTTTCCCAGTTAACTGTTGTGTTTATTGATAATTTGATCTTTTGATGCATCAGTTGATAAAAACAAAGCCATTATGAATATGAAATCAATGGCCAGAATGTATACATCCTATAAGATGTCCTTGTTTCAATACTTATGGCCCATGTAACTGGATGAGTGCACTTTAGGTCTCGTCTCGTTAGTACTGTCATGCAGTCATGCAATACAGATTTAATCTTGTTAGCATTCTCATGCAAATGATTAACTTAAATCTTATATTTTACACTCTAAATGCCCCATAATAAGAACGGAGGTCTCTTAAACGAAGATTATTTACATGAAAAAATTGGCTTTTGTATTCCGGTACCAAAACCGGGATTTCCTGTCTTTTAATTTTTCCGTACCGAATTAATGGTACCGAATTTTTTTAGCTTGTTCTATAATCCCGGTACCATACCGGGTATGTTGTACCGGTACCGGTACGGTTCCGGTGCCGAACCGTTTTTTCGGTACTCATGCTCATCCCTAGGCACGGCTTATATGTAGTTCTTTGCCGTATATTATATGCTCGTAAACCTGCATAAACGTTTTTGGAGATAATAAAGTTGCATACAATTAAGATATCATCTAAGGCTACCAATAAGTAAATAAGCAATAAAAATTTATAAAGTTATCATACTTCATCAGTAACAGCTATGCAGTCTTTGTTCTGCAATATTCAGCAATAATCTTGAGTTTTTCTAGAGTATCGCTCAACATATTTTCATTCTATTGCACAATGGTAATAAGCGGCCGCAACAAAATCATTACTATGACACACAAGTGCAAAGTACAATGTTGCAAACAGAAATAAAATGAGAAATGGTAAAAGAGGACTTGCCTTGGTTTTTCTATTTGCAAATGCAACACCCTCACCTTCAAATGTATCTTCCGGGATAATGAAACTCTCGACATCACTTGCAAGTATGCAAACATTTGTTCGAGAATCATATATTAAGTATTATAGTGCATTAGCTAAGCCAGCGAGCACACCTGGCAAGAATATATATCCCAACTATTTGTAAGATTAGTAAAGCAACAATTTAGATGTACGTTTTATATTTCTCCTTCTATTAAAGCAACAATTAAGATTAGTAAAGAACAATGTCGTGAATTGGTTTACATGCTTACCTGTTATATTTCTCTTTCTGTGGAGATGTATCCAACGATGTTGTAGCGGAAAATAACCTGCAGATTATAGAAACTAATGTTAGTTGTGTAATACGGTGTCTGATTCATAAAGAGAAAAAGTCACAACTTCAAGCTTAGCCTTTGTCAAACATTTATATATTACAAAGCTAGCCAAACATTACAATAACTATTAGTATTATAGTATAATCGTGTGATTGATAACACTAATATGCAAACCTTAAGTAGATGTAACATAGCCGTCCTGCGAGAAGCTGTTTTGTTAAGTTCTTCTATTACATGATATTTAAGGCGCTCCAAGCTTATCATACTACCATCACTGCAGAGCACAAAATAGTTAGTCCTCCACCAATGAAAATGAAAAAACGCATATATTGCTTATTTTTCTAACCATAACTTTTGTGTTCGTTGTTATTGGTTATTGTTGATGAATATTCCCAATGCCTGGGTTATGAGGCATGAGAAAAAGCTCAACAACCTTTGAAGAAACACTATAGGTTTCCTATATTTGTGCCATCATAAACAAAGAAACATGATTACTGGAATAAACATGACTAAAAACACATTATATAACAAACGTAAAAGTAAGTTATTACCTTCATTTAGTCATAATTAATCTCCTAAAAACCTTCATTTTAGCGAATTGAAAACAATGACTTGTTAATCAAAACCCTATAAGGGGAAGATGTGGTTTAAGGTTTAGGTTTCAGTGGATGAAAATGAGGGAATTGAATGATTTAGGGTTTTGAATTTGATTTGACAATTACATATCCAATAAAGTAAACAACCTAAACATGGTATTGATTTTTAGGAGGAGCGTAATTTGAGAATTGTTTTAGGAAATGCGTGTGAAAAGGGGAGTCAGTTACAAAGTTTGACTAATATTGATGAGGAGACACAAGTTATCAATTAGGGAATGTAACTTTGTAGCACAACTTGTGCCCTGCTCCAGTGGTTGAGTCGCTTGTGTTTGGATCTCTAAACCCGAGTTCAAATCTTGCAAGTGACAATATTTTTTAATTATGTAGCCGAATGTTGTTCCCTGTCAGCATTTCCATGTCAGCATTAATGTGCCATGTAAGCATTAGTGACATGTCATGCTTAGTCCCATATATATGTATAGATAGCCTGATGGGTAAAGTTAAAATAAAAAAACAAATATCCGTAAAAAGAATAAAAAGATTTTTTTACTTTTTTTAAATTCTTCAAAAAATCCAAAAACATTCCACAAGATCGGGTATGTTGGTGCATAAAACTTTAGTGAAAACATTTTTTTTAAAATTTTGAGTTTTGATACGTTTTCTTAAATGCACAAAAAACGAATTTTGATGCGCAAAAAAATTTTGATGCACAAAAATTTCAACTTGTTTTATTTAGATGCGCAATGCTATTTTGATGAAAAAAGTCAAAAGAAGTTGGGTGCAAAAACCAATTTTTGATGCACAAAAAAACGATTTAATGCGCAAACGTATTTTTACATAATTTTTCTGAAAAAATATTCACTTTTAGAAGAAAAAAAATTCACAATTTTTTGGTGCACCGTCATACCTGATATTGTGGAATTTTTTGGGAATTTTTCGAGAACTTTTTTTGAAAAAAAAATATTTTTATCTTTTTACGGATATTTGTATTTTTATTTGATCTTTATCCTAGCCCGATAATGACCTAAGTATATCTTTGTGTACTTTATTTTTCATTTAAGTACGATGATTAACATACTCATGAGTTCATCGTTGCTAAGATTACTTGATTATAGGCACTTTATTTTGCATACTCAAAAATCCTTGCATACTAAGGGATAAATCTCCACATTCCATTTAGTTTGATCTAATGGTGGTGATTAACCTAAGATTTAATATGTCTAAACCTAAGTCCATGTTTTTTTCTTGTCTTTTTCTTTTCTTTTTATCTTTCATAATTATTTTTTCATTATTTGTATTTTTTTAATCACTTTTTTAATTTCACTTTTTTTTCCCGGTTTTCGTCAGTTTTCATACGTTTTTTCCGCTTTTTATACGTTTTTGTACGTTTTTTCCGCTTTTTATATGTTTTCGTCTATCTTCATACGTTTTCATCCGTTTTCAAACGTTTTCGTCCGTTTTTTTACGTTTCCGTCTGTTTTCTTACGTTTTTGTTTGTTTTCGTCCGTTTTCATACGTTTTCGTCCTTTTTCTTACGTTTTTGTCTGTTTTCTTACGTTTTCATATATTTTCGTCCGTTTTGTTACGTTTTCGTCCGTTTTCGTCAGTCTTGTTACGTATTCGTATGTTTTCTTATGTTTTTGTCTGTGTTCTTACGTTTTTGTTCGTTTTCATACGTTTTGTCCATTTACATACGTTTTCGTCCGTTTTCTTACGTTTTCATCCATTTTCATACGTTTTTGTCTGTTTTCTTACATTTTCATCCGTTTTCATACGTTTTGTCTGTTATCGTTCGTTTTCTTACATTATCATCTGTTTTCTAACGTTTTCTTACGTTTCTGTCCGTTTTCTTACGTTTTCATCTGTTTTCATACGTTTTCGTCCGTTTTCATACATTTTCGTCCATTTTCTTACGTTTTTTTTCCTTTTTCATACGTTTTCGTTCGTTTTCTTACGTTTTCGCTTGTTTTCTTACATTTTCGTCCGTTTTCCTATGTTTTCGTTTGTTTTCTTACGTTTTCGTCCGTTTTCATACCTCTTCGTCTGTTTTCTTACGTTTTCATCCGTTTTAATACGTTTTCGTCGGATTTCTTACGTTTTTGTCCGTTTTCTTACGTTTTCATAGGTTTATATACTCTTTCGTCCGTTTTTTTACGCTTTCGTCCATTTTTAGACGCTTTCGTTTGTTTTCAGACGTTTTCGTCCGTTTTCATACGTTGTCGTCTATTTTTGCAATTTTTATACGTTTTCGTCTATTTTCATACGTTTTCATGCTTATTATTAAACTTTATTATATTACATGTCTAATATCAATTGTGATATTTAATTTAAAAAAAAGTTAATGTCTAATATCACTTGTGATATTTCATAAACAAACAAGTATGTTTTTTAACCTTTAATATCACCTGAGATATTTCATTGCTCTGTATATTTTTATATATTATCACCTATGTGTTTTCTAATATTTTTATAATTTTCAGTTACAAGATAGTTTTTGTGCCTTACATCGCAATTGACAAGCGCATATTTTTTTAATGCAACCAATGTTATCTATCACTTGTGATATTATACTCTTAGTAGAAATAAAAGGTTAAAGTCTCTTTAGGTGAATTTTATTTTGTTCAAAAAAATACTAATTTAATGCAACACTTGTTTGATTTTGAGAATATGTCAAGTCTCTATTTTCATAGTTTGCTTCCTTTTTATTCATTTTGATATTTTTAAATGACACTTATTTATCTCTTGTGATATAACACTATAAGAAAGATGAAGAGTATTACACTCTTCATCATGTATGTGTTATCAGTTGTGATACTCAACTAATAATGTGAAATATTAAATTCATACCAAATGTGATAAGAATTTAGGATTTTACCAAGTATATATGAAAGAAATGATAATAAACATCACTTATTATATTACTGTGAAGATTATGTTCATTTTTCTTATTTGCGTTTTTGAAAATATTTAAGAAGATTTTTGAGATTTATGATAATATGAAATATTAGAAAAGGTGTTTAACTGAAAACAAGAGATGTTATGAAACGTTTGTTAGACTTGTGGTGGATTTTTCTATTTAATGGATACATTGTGTATGTTTCGATAGGTTTTATAGCAGGGTTTAAAAATATCTATGGTTGAATCAGCAAACTAAAGAAGCTATGGTTGAAGAAAGCACACATCTTTATCACATGTGATATCACCTCACTTGTGATATCACTGGTGATATCACAAGTGATATAAACTATGATATCACACATGTTATCACTGGTAATATCACACATGATATTACAGGTGATATCACCAGTGTTATCACACATGATATCACCAGTGTTATCACACATGATATCACGTGTGATACCACAAGTGAGGTGATATCACAGGTGTTTGAGCTTCCTCAGTTTGTTTATAAACATGTGTGCTATCTTCAACCATAGCTTATTTAGTTGCTGATTCAACCATAGATATTTTTAAATCCCGCTATAAAACCTATCGAAACATGCACAATGTATCCATTAAATAGAAAAATCCACCACTAGTCTAACAAAAGTATCATAACATCTCTTGTTTTCAATTGAACGACTTTTCTAATATTTTATAATATCATAAAACACAAAAATCTTCCTAAGTATTTTCAAAAACACAACAATCACATTCTTAGTTGAGTATCACAACTGATAACACATACATGATGAAGAATGTAATACTTTTCATCTTCCTTACAGTGTTATATCACAAGAGATAAATAAGTGTCACTTACAAATATCAAAATGAAAACGGACAAAAACGTATAAAATCGAATCAAAAACATATAAAACCGTATGAAAACTGACAAAAACGTCTAAAAACAGACAAAAACGTCTGAAAATGGACAAAAACGTATGAAAACGGACGAAAATGTATAAAAACGGATGAAAACGTCGGAAAACAAACGAAAACGTCTAAAAATAGACGAAAACCTAAAAACTGGATGACAACGTATGAAAACGTCTGAAAACGGACGAAAACGTATAAAAACAGACGAAAATACATGCAAACATAAAATTACAGACGAAAATACATGAAAACCTAAAAAAACAGACAAAACATATGAAAATGGTTGAAAATGGCCGAAAACGTAAGAAAACGTATGAAAGCGTAAAAACACGTCTGAAAACATATGAAAAATGGACGAAAACGAAAGAAAACGGACGAAAACGTATGAAAACGAACGAAAACGTAAGAAAATGGACAAACACATATGAAAAAAAAACGAAAACGTAAGAAAAATGACCATAACGTATGAACGGACGTAAACGGGCGAAAACGTAAGAAAACATACGAAAACGGACGAAAACGTTTGAAACAGACGAAAATGTCTAAAAATGGACGAAAACGTAAAAACGGACGAAAACGTCTGAAAGCAGATGAAAACGTACAAAAACGTACGAAAATGTCAGAAAAGGGACGAAAACGTCAGAAAACGGATGTAAACGTACGAAAACGGATGAAAACAGACGAAAACGTCTGAAATAAGACGAAAACGTAAAAAACGGACGAAAACATATGAACACGGACGAAAACGTATAAAAACGAACAAAAACGTATGAATACAAATGAAAACGTATGAAAGCGAGAAAAAACTTGAATAAAAAAACGTGAATTTAAAATTAAAAAACAAAAAGAAAAACATAAATTTAAATATAAAAACGTGAATTCCAAAACAAAAAAAAAAAACATGAATCTAAAAAAAAAAAAAAACGTTAATTCCCAAAAAAAAATAAAAAAAAGTTACTACCTCCGTCCCATAATAATTGTCCACTTTTACTATTTATGAGTATTTCTTGTTTAACTTTGACCATTTATATTTTTATTTGTGTTATATAATACTTGATGAAAATTATACCAAATAAAAATACATTTAAAACCCAATCTATTCATATATTTTTCATCAAGTATTATATTATACAAATAAAAATATTTATGGTCAAAATTGAATAAAAAAGACTTGAAAAAGTCAAAGTGGACAATTATTATGGGACGGAGGTAGTAATAAATAAGAAAAACAAAAAGACAAAGAAAAATGAGAAAAAAACATGGACTTATGTTTTCATATTAAATCTTAAGTTTATCATCACTATTATATCCAAATAGATATATGGCGGAGATTTGTCCCTTAATAAGCACAAAAATAAGAGTAAGTATTTGAAAATTACTCTACTTGTATAAGTATTTAATCCAATATATTACAAAAAGATAAAACTCATCAACTTGTCATATGAATATTTTGTATTTGTTCATTTGTGGCCATATTAACGCTACTTATAAGAAATGGTTAGTTTTTAGCTGAATCTTAAGCTTGAACGACTATCACGCTAGTCATGGTTGAACATAAGCCGGTTAAAACTCTTCACCTTTTTATATGGAAAACAAATTTAAACACATCGAGCTGTTAGTAAGTGTCACTTTATTCACCTTGAGCCAAGGATGTAAAATATTGAATTATACTATAATTGAAAAACTTGGTAAAAAGTTTTTAAACAAGCTTACTGACAAAATTTGGCATAAAACTTAAAAAGCTTTTAAGCCAAGATTATCAAAAGGGAGGTGATACTCACACAACATGCATGCACAAATTGTACGGTACAAAATGTAATGCACAAATTGTGATTCATGCATCAAAAGATGTGGTGTGAGTATCAATTCCCATATCAAAAAAGCTTATTTGAAAACTTAAACTAAGCCTATGTTAGGTTACACCATCCCCTTCCTATTTATAACCAACTTATTCTTGTTACTTTTCTTCATACTCCGATGTGGGCACTTTAACTAATTTAAAACCATTTCTTACAACGCTTTACTTTGACCTAAAACCAAAACACACATTATTATTCACAAGACGATATGCCTATGCATAACAACGAGATGTTCTAGAGGCAAATAGTTATAGTGATATTTTAGTTACACAAAACATTTAACCAAAATCTCATTATAACTATATGCCGCTATAAAATCTCGTTGATATGCACAAGTGCTCATCTAGTAGCAATAATAAAATACATAGGATGTAGCATGCATTTAATGAGGATGCTTAAATTAGCTCTTGTTGCAAGACTAACTTATTTCTCATAACTAAATAATAGTTCAACTGACACGATAAATACTTATGGGCTAAGCACAATATAAACAAACTTTCATTATATAAAATCCCGCAAACACATAAGACCTTTGTAGTCGTAGTCAAATGCTACCTTTAACACATTGTTTTATTATTTTGAAGCTATAAAAAATTTGATGCCAAACTCAAATACGATTTTATAGTGACAATGCACTCCGATTTGGCAGATATCGCCATGGTTCACTCACACAACTCACTCCAGGATAAGAACGATAAGTATGTGAAAGACTTGGTCATGTTTGTTCGAGACATCAAACATTACCAACTTATTTTTTTATTTTATTTTTTTATTTTTTTGTATCTATAATAACTTTAACATTGGTTACGACAAACCGGCAATGCTACTATGCTAATAAGAAAGTGAGAATAATTATCATTCTAATTACATTAGGGCACGTTTGGTACGAGAGAATGCCATAGAATAGAATCGTAATAGAGAATGGAATTGTAGAGAAAGTGAATCATGTTTGAGAAAGAATAACGATTCTACTGTTTGGTACAAATAAAGAATGCGTGTGATATAGAGCATTCTCTTGTTTGGTTATTGTATATAAGACATGAATAAAAATGAATTTTATCATTTAAATTTTTGTTTTAAACATTTGATTACCTAAATCATCATTAAAATAGTATGATTATTTAAATTGATACCTTAAATACACTGAGTATATGCTAACCTTTTATCGCAAAAGCAATATTGAAGTATCTTTTGTTGGGTGCAATTCGTAATAATGTGCACAAGTGAAATTTAATTCTAATAATATTTATTTATAATAGTTGTGGCAAATTTTGAAGAAACCCAAACATAAAATAAAAAATAAAAAATAAATAAAAAAAAAGGTTGATATTAGCATTTGAATAACTGGTTTTTATAAGAAAAAGGTTAAAATACAAATGTTGATATAAAGATTTGATATCAACCTATCAATTTTTGTATTTCAAATAATTAAATAACTAAATAAATCAAATAATTAAATGAAATAAACAAAACATTTGAAGACGATGATTGAAATCAATTTTTTTTTTATTATACGAAAGAATCAACCATAGAATGCCTTCCCTTTTGTTCACTAATTCTCTTCTTTCTTCACTATTTTAAGAGAATGCGGAGAATAGAACGAGAATCAAATATTGATTCACCGATTCCATTCTCAACACAAACAAACAAGGGAATGCTTCTCCATTCCATTTCTCAGCTTTCCATTCCATCGTACTAAACGACCCCTAAAAGACAAACCCTTTGATAATATAAAAGCAAAAAAAATAAGTTAAGAATTATATGATTCATCGGTAATGACCCATTGCTGTATTTTACAATAAACAACATCAAATACTACTAACTAACTTTATAATACCAACCTCATCTTGTAAATGAAATATATGCCTGAGTATATTAATAAGTAAAATTTTCATACTTTAGCCCATGTGGGACTACTTGAAACAAGTTTATGAAAAATGACCAATACAAATATTTGTCCTAAATACATAGCACCTTTGTCGCCGAGATCAAATACTTGTTTTAACACATTGTTTTATCCTTTTCAAGCTATGAAAAATTGAAAATCGATAACAAACTCAAACATCATTGTTTAGTGACAGTGCATTTGGAGTTGGATATTCACCATGGTTCAGTCACACAACAGTTCATTCCAAAGATAAGAACGACAAGTATGTGAAAGGCTTGGTGATGTTGTTGTTCAAGACATCTTGCTTACACCAAACAGAATACACATAATGCTGAGCATCGATGAAGATGTATATATGGTATGTTGACTACAAACATGTATATAAAGTCACGTGGGTGCTTTTGTGTACAAAAATGTACAAGAGGTATGTTGTATAACAATAAGAAATCACATGCAATACGTATGAGTATGAGTTATGTAACCAATGATACAATATCAATGTTAGTCATAGATTTTCTCTTAATGTTTAAGTTTTTTAGTAAGTTATGAGTATGAGTTATGGTGTTTTGATATTGTTAATAAGTTTAGTATTAAAAGACAAACTCTTTGATAACCAATACATGCGTTATGGTGTTTTTATATCCTACCATGCTAATAAGAAAGCGAGAATAAGCTATCGCACTAACTACATTAAAGACAAACTCTTTAATAGCTAAAAACAAAAAATTAAGTTCAGAATTATATGGAGGAAGGAAGAGGTGGATATTGTATCTAATGATATTTATTAAGAAACAAACTCAAACACTCCCAACCAACAATTAATAAAATGCCAATCCCAACTTGTATAAGTAATATACACCGTAGTACATAAATATATAAAAAAAAATTAATCCTTTGATCCATGCGGGACTACTTGAAAAAATTTAAGAAAAATGACAGATACAAATATATGTTCTAAAGATATAACACCTTTGTAGCCGTAATCATATGCTTCCACTTTTTACATGTCGTTTTATTCTTTCAAGCTATGAAAATCGATAGCAAACTCAAACGCGGTTGTTGAGTGATAATGTACTTGGAGTTGGATATCCACCATGGTTCTCTCGCACATCAGTTCCTCCCCAAAATAAGAAAGGCAAGTATGTGAAAGACTTGGTTTACACCTGGATTTAGTTTAAATGACCCGAATACGTTTCGAAACAGGATACGTAGAATGCTGAGCGCATTGATGAAGAAGTATATAAGGTATGTTTACTTCAAAAATGTATATAAGGTATGTTGTATAACAATAAGATATACATGCACTACGTACGAGTATGAGTTATAATCATCTTATTTTTGTTGTTTTGATATCTTAATAATTTTTACGATCGCTATGATGTACAACATCGAATCATGTTCTTGAGACATGCTGAACCATCAAACTGGTAATGCGACCATGTAACTAATAAGGATTTGAGAATAAGGCATCATACTAATTACATTAAGAAAAGAGATTATTCGATATTTAAAAAAGCACTATAGAAATAAAAAATGAAGGTTAAGAACTTATTTTTGATATCTTAATAATTTTTACGATCGCTATGATGTACAACATCGAATCATGTTCTTGAGAGATGTTGAACCATCAATTTGGTAATGCCACCATGCAACTAATAAGATATTGAGAATAATGCATCGTACTAATTACATTAAGAAAAAAGAGATTCTTCAATATTTAAAAAAGTAGTATAGAAATAAAAAGTCAAGTTTAAAAACTTATATGAGCGTGCACGAGATTGATGAGATTTTTAAATAAACATCACCAAACAATACAAGCCAACACTGAAAACTTTGATACCATACTCAAACACGGTTGTATACAAACAATGCATTTGGAGTTGGATATCCACCATGGTTAATTCACACTGTTTATCCCCAAGATAAGAGTGACAAATATGTGAAAGACTTGGTGATGTTGTTGTTCGAGACATTGGTGCTTACATCTGGTTCAGTTTGGTTGACCCAAATACGCTTGGAAACAAGATTCACATAATGCTGAAGCTTGGTTTGGGCATTCAATGCGTGGTTTGCTCTAAATAAAATAACCATAACAACCAAAAAGTAATTTGTAATTTCGTTCAGAAAATGAACTAAAGTTAACAAATGAACCAAAATAACAACTTTAACTTTGACTAACAACTTTGACTTTAAGTTTTAACTCTCAAACGCTAGATTCATTGACTAACAAATCACATGCCATTCTACAACTATACTTTTAACACATTGAACCATTAAATTGGACATCATATTATTTTATGGTGTTTCGATACTTTTAATAAGTTACACATTTGTTATGACATTATTTGGTTATTGAGACATGTTCAACCATCAAACCGCTAATGAATTGAAACTATGTTACTAATTATTAAAAAAAAAAAAAAAAAAAAAAAAAAAAGCTTGTAAACCTTGTTAATGATAAGAAATCAATGATATTTCTAGTAAACAACATCAGAAAGAGACTTCACTGATTATTAAAAAGTTAAAATGTTAGGATCGAACTATATTGTATACTATTAAATCAACAGAGTTTAATAATAAGCAAATTTCAATCCTTTAACCCATGTGGGATTACCTGAAGCAAGTTTTCATAAATTTGACCTCACACAAAAAGTTTTTTGATGGCGAAACTAAATATATCTTTCTACTTATTGCTTTATTCTTTTTAAGTGCGATACCAAACTTAAACACTGTTGTAAGCGCGCAATGCACGTTGGATATCCACCATGGTTCAACAGTTTATCCCCACTATAAAATGCTGAGAAAAATTTGATTAAAAATATGATCATCTTTCTATTTTAGGTGGTTTGATACCATTTATAAGTTTTACGTTCGTTATGATATCATCCGGTTCTTGAGACATGTTGAACCATCAAATCGATAATGCAACCATGTTACTAATAAAAAAATTGAGAATACTAATTACATTAAGGAAAGAGATTCTTCGATATTTACAAAAGTACTATAAAAAAAAGTAAAGGTTAAGAACTTATATGGTTTGCTTGCAACCTATGACGATATTTGCCTGCAACCTAACATTATAATTCCATCCTCAATTTGGGTAGAAAATATACACCACAGTATATTAATAAGCAAATTTTCTATACTTCGAGCCATGTGGGACTAGTTGAAAGTTGAAACATAGCACCTTTGTTGCCGAAATTAAATATTTATTTTTACGCATTGTTATATTCTTTTCAAGATATGTAAAAATTGATACCAAACTCAAACATATAGAGACAATGCACTTAAGGAGTTGGATATCCACCATAGTTAAGTCATCCCCAAGATGAAATGCTTTTCGTAATTCAAGGGCAAGAAGATCATTTCTGCTTTCCCTATATAGTGACAATAAGTGGTTACCCTGCTAGTACAATGTATTATACTAATTACAATAAAAGACAGGCTCTTCGATGATTAAAACAACGTGAAGTTGAGTTGAGTTAAGAACCTATATTGTACTCGTATGCGAGTGGTATCCGATTATATTTTTCAATTGACAACATCAAATACCCCAGACCAACAATTGAATCCGGTGATGCAACAATTGTTATTTTTCCGATAATAAGTTAAAATAATAACAAATATTTGAATGATATAATAACAAATAGATACTTGTTCTTATTATAAAGTGCTAAACTTTATAAGAATAAAAACATTACTTAAAATCTTACCCAATACAATTCTTGTCAATGGGTGTGGGAATCTGAGTAAGTGCAAGGGCGACAATTATGAGTTGAGTCAAAATAGACAAGACCCATGCGAAACAAAAATATGTGCGGTTAAATGCCTAGTTTCATAAAAAGAGAGGCTCTTCGATAATTAAAAACGCAGAAGATTAATTAAAGAACTTACATTGTCAGCTTGTAAAGTTTGAGATCTTTTAGATAAAGATCAAAGATCAAACTATACAAGCCAACAATATAATGCTAAAATCAACTTGTATATTTGCATATATACATCCTATATATATAGATAAGCAAATTTTCATTCTTAGACCCATGTGGGACTACTTGAAGCAAGATTCCATACATGACACCTTTGTTGCCGAAAAAAGTGATGTACTAAATTCAAACACGGTTATATAGTGACAATACACATGGAGTAGGATATTTACCGGTTCACTCACACATCAATTTGATCATCCCAAAGATTAAATACTTAGAAAATTTTGATTATAAAAGGGCAAGAAGCTCGTTTTTGCTACAAAATAACGTCCAGAACTCGATGAGAGTAAATTCGAAAGGAAAAGAATTAAGAGACTATGGAGTATCGACGACCTTGAGAACCTGATTATGGACGAACTTAGGTCCATAGCTGAGGCAGATAAGAACGATACATCTGTGAAATGGATACCGTGGAAAATAGGCCGACATGGTCAAAGTCATGGAATTTTTTTTTGGGTAAAGGGTTTTTACCGTGGTAAATGGTATATAAATAAAAAATAGGTGCAGCGATATGGCAAAGCATCAAATTGACTATACAAACACACACATCAATTGTGCTTCTAACAACATTAATAGAGTGACAGGCCACTCTAAAGATAGATTAGGAATTAGACGCTATAAAAGAATAGAACATGACCAACACTAACGCCTAGCTCAAGAAACTGCTCTAACGAGCTACATGATTATGCATATGAAAACAAGGTATTAAGGATTGATTTCTAACACGATGGATGAAATCGATTATGCGACCTTGTTACTAATAAGAAATTGAAAATAAGGTATCATACTAATTACATTAAGAAATGAGATTCTTCGTTATGTAAAAAAGTATTAAAAAATAAAAAGCCAAGGTTAAGAATTTATATGGTTTGCTTGGAAACAATAGGTGATTATTTTAAATAAAAGTCACTAAACGCTACAAGCAAACATTATTAAAGACATACATGACACCTTTGTTGCCAAAATTAAATACTTATTTTTACGCATTGTTTTATTCTTTTCAAGATATGTAAAAATTGATACGAAACTCAAACATATAGTGACAATGCACTTAGGAGTTGGATATCCACCATGTGGTGAAAAGAATTATTCAGAAGATATCAATCATGGTTGATTCGAGGGCAAGTGGCTCGTTTCTTCTACAAACGAAAAGGTCTAAAACTCTGTGAAAGTGAAGACAAAGAAGAAAAAGAAGGAAGCTTTGAAGGAAATTCAATGGTCTATGCAAGGTTATCAAGGATGTATTAGTTGTAATTATAATCTTTTTGTTTGTTTGATCTTTTTTTTTTGGAAAGACAACAATGACATAGAACCAACACAAGAAAATTACAATACATAACACCCCACCTTAGCTAAATAAGATACTCCGTAATTAACTAAGAGAGGGGCCTAGGAAGCGAAATACAAAACCAAAAACAACAAAAATGCTATATGAAACTTGGAAGCAATAATGAAAACTATACTTAACTTATTAGAACAATTGGAACAAAAGAGAAGGACAACAAAGGCCCACAATCTTTTTTAATACTAGTAGTTTGTTTCAATGTCGTGTTGGTTGTGACTTGTGACTACATACACTACGTTTGATTTATGTAATCAATGATACACTATACAAGTTAGAGCGTCCATTATAATAAACATTTTACAAATGTTTATACAATAACACATCATTAATTTTTAAACTTTTTGATATTATAAACCTATATTCACTATAGTATAAACCTTTACAACTTAATAAAATTTCTTTTATAACAAATGCATTAAATGTATTGAATTTATAAAGAGGTTCAAAAATCGGGACCTCTTCATGCCACATAGACATGAAATAATTGTCCTATATGGTTGAAATAAACAAAACCTTTTCATTTTTTTAAAACCTTTTTATAAACCCACCATAGTGGATGTCCTGGCAACATTTTTCTTCTTGTAACTTAAAGTGTATTTATGACCATCTTATTATTTTATAATGTTTTTATATCTTTAATACGTTTAGTATTTTAAGACAATGATAACCAATACATACTTTGTTGTGTTTTTATATTCTATCATGCTAATAAGAAAGCGAGAATAAGCTATCGTACTAATTACAATAAAAGACAAACTTTTTGATAATCTAAAAGCAAAAAATTAAGTTAAGAATTATATTGAGGTAGATAGAGCATGAAATTGTTTCTAATAATATTTATTATGAAACAAAATCAAGCACTCCCGCCCAACATTATAATACCAATCCCAACTTGAATAAGTAATATATGCTGGAGTATATCAATAAGCAAAATTTTCATCATTTAATCTATGTGGGACTGCCTGAAACAAGTTTAAGAAAAATCACTTATGAAAATATTTGTTCTAAAGACATAACACCTTTGTAGCCGTAATCAAATGCTTCTTCTATTTACACATTGTCTTATTATTTTCAAGCTATGAAAAATTGATACAAAACTCAAACACGATTGCAAAGTGACAATGCACTTTGACAAAATTTGATTGAAATATACATCATACTTCATGCGGGAAGCTTAGAAAGGGAGGCTAATGTCTTATGACTTTTTTATACTCTACTTTACAAAACAATCCTTGATCTGAACCAAAATATATTCTATATCAGTATTAAATGTAAATTTGTCGGGCAAGAAGCTCGTTTATGCTACAAATACAAAAGAAAATCCAAAACTTTAAGAGAGTGAAGACGAGAAGAAAAAGAAGGAAGCTTAGAAGGAAAATTTTCGAGGGTCTTTGCAAGGTAATCATGAATGTTGGTGACCGATTTTCGCTATCGAAGGTGTTGAGTCAAAATAAACAAGACCCATGTGAAACAAAATATGTGCGATTAAATGCCTAGTTTCATAAAAAGAGAGGCTCATCGATATTTAAAAAGACAAAACATTAAGTTAAGAACTTATATAATGAGATGTTATTTTTCACTGAACAACATCAAACCATACAAGCCAACAATAGAATGCTAAACTCAACTTATATATAGATTAGCACATTTGTCATTCTTTGACCCATGTAGGACTACTTGAAACAAGATTCCAGAGTCCAGACATAACACCTATATTACCGAAATCAAATGCTTCTTTTTACACTTTGTATGTTCTTTTCAAGCCATGAAAAAAGTGATATACTAAACTGAATAAATTGCAAAAATCGTCCTCGTGGTTTAGCCAAATTGCAGATTTCGTCCTTGGGGTTCATTAAGTGCAAAAACAGTCCGTATTTGACACTGTTTCGTCCAGTTTTGGTCCCCCGAAACTAACAACGTTAGTTTTTGCTACTTCTCTCTTACACAATAGGGGTGTTTTGGTCTTTCTACTTTTATCAATTAAATAACACTATTAATTAAATACCCCATCCCCATTATCCCACCACTTACCAGTTACCACATTCCAAATCTAAAACACACATAAATAATTAATACCCTAACCCTAAAAAGGTAAAAGGGGCAAAATCAATTGATTAAAATGGTGACTTGTTTCTGTTGTAGTCAGACCCGTATTCGTACTTCATGGACAAATTTTAACCCAGGACGTCGTTTTCACTCATGCCCATGTAGCTATATTTTCTCCACAAGTTATTGATTGAAGTACTAATTTGTAGGGAACGGATTGTGGGTTTTTTGATTGGTTTGATCCTCCTATGTGTGCTCGTTCAGTGCAAATCATTCCTGGTCTACTGAGGTCAAGAAACCAGCTTCAAGAATCATTGGTTGAAATGGCAGCTGCAAGACGAAGATTGAAGATATGGTTGATTTGTACTTGGGTCTTGTTTTTAGTTAGTTTCTTGTTGTAAGCTGATAAAGCTAAGCTAAGATGCATAACTTGAACTTAAAAATTGACTATAGTCAATGAATTTTGTTATATGTATGGATGTTCAAGTATGAATGGTAATTTCAAGTTTAATGTTAGTATGATAGTTTCTGTATGCTTTTAATGATGTTCAAGCATGGATGTGCAAGTATGTATGTGTTCTGTACTAAGTATGGATGTGCAACTAATGATAGTATCCTTGGCATCCTTGGTGCATATGGATACACATTGGCATCCTTGGTGCCTTTGATGGCTGCAAATGCCTTGGATGCATACAGATACACTTTGGCATCCTTGGCATTCTTGGTGCCTTTGATGGATGCAAGTATGAGTGTGCCCAACTTAAATGCCTTGGTTTGATCATTCACATTGGCATATACAAATGCCTTGGTAGCATTTGCATAACAAAACAACACAATTTCAATAATTGTAAAAACAGAAGAACACATCTGATAGAAAGGGCAACATTTGCCATACATTAAACAAGTCTTTCAACTTGCTAAACTGAAAATTTGCATCACAACTGTGCCCATAGTGTCTTAAGAGTACTAATACATAACCATATTGTCATAAGATTAGTAATACATAACCATACTAGTCACATAACCATAAGGAAACACCAAATCTATTAAGTGGTCTTGGATGCAGTTTTAGTTCCTTTTTTTGGACCTGCAGTTGTCTTGGATTGACTTGCAGATGTCTTCTTTGGGCTTCTCCTTTGTGTTTTTGCTGCAGATGCAGATGCCTTTGCTGCAGATGGCTGCCTTGGTGCCTTTGGTGCAGATGCAGATGGCTGCCTTCGGTTTCTATTCACACGTACATCAACAACACGCAAGCGCAAGACGGTTTGCCTTCATGTATGATGCGTTCATGCGCTGGCAAGTTTCGGCTTTTTTAGTACATTCATCTGTCTGATGACATAGTGACTGTCACTTTTGGATTACAGCCATTGGCCATCGTGCATATGCTGGCCGCAAAAGGAGGTTCGACCGAATATCCGCAGGTATCTTACAATACTAATGCGGAACCATGCTAAAATTTTTAGCCGACGTAGGCTTTAATGATTTTTTGTTCCAATCATTGTAGATGCACCTGATCCAGAATGTCAGTTTTCAACGACAAACGACGTTGCGCCAGCAGTACTGTCAAGAAGATGCCACCGTGAGTGACACAACTTCTCCTCTTTCTGATTTCCGTATAGGGACTTTAGGCTTCATGAATTTAGCTTCCAACATGGTGTTTTGAATCGAGAAGATGCAGAAATTTGTGGCTCTGTTTTAAAGGTGTGTCAACTACAGCTTTACACCTTCTTGCTTTTCTGCTGTTTTAGAGCCACCATTAGTAAAAGTTTGTGTATAAAAGTGGTTGACTGTATACAACACAAATTACACATGTAAATTTTTGTCATTTATATAAATTTTTGTCGTTTAGGTTAGGACACCTCTTATCAAGCCTTTCATGTTATTGTTACCGCAGGCACATTCGAGCCAGCAACTGCGCCCACAACTACACAAACCACACAACCACACAAACCACACAACCAGCCCCAGAGACGCTGAGTCAACAAGCACGTCCCATAGCGAGCTCAACAGCATCAGTTGCTGGCGCAGGTTGGTCATATTCAACTGATTGGTCCATAATTTTAACATGTGATTTGTTTGATCAAGAATTTTCCTATAAAATGTCACAATAGTTATAAATTATGTTAACAGGGAAATGGGTCAAAATGGGTCATCTTGATTAATTTTTACGGTCACAAATGCGATGAAAAGTAATCAATTTTTTGCCTAAAACAATGCTGTAGGTTTTTAAGCAACCGATGATTTGTTTGATCGTTCAACGCAGGTTGGTCATATTCAACTGATTGCTCCCTAATTTTTATTGATTACTTGAGATACAATCGTGTTGTCATCTACTTATCTCTAATTTTTTCAAAGCAATGTATCGGAAATCTGAAGTTTCGTTCATGTTTTAGGTACCGGTGGTTAACAATTGGTTCATTGCACACCGGCGGGCATTGCAGCAATTGAGGAAACACAAACACGAGCAGCGGCTAAAGCCCCTGCATAGCAGCAGCCGAAACCTGCAGATGTGGTTGGAAAATATGTGAATTTTCTTGGAAAGCATTCATCAAAGGATGTGAAAGATATTACAAGAACCCTGATGGTTAGTTTTTTTTCCTGCTAATCGAGGTTCTTCTTTCAGTGTGCACGCTAATTAATTTATCTTGGAATTCAGGGTAGTTATGTTTTAGCTTTTGGGACAGTTGCAAACAAATCTTGGTTGCTTAGACATGAAGTTACTCAGGTTCTGGATTCTATATCAGGTTTTATTATTATTGCTTTTAATAAACTTTGAATTTTTTGCTATATAAGAATGACGTGATATTGTAGCAGACTTTTATTAATCGTGTATCAAAGTTGGATTTCCTTGATGCTACAAATATATGTAACTACCAACAATATTCCTTTTTTTGGAAGATAAGTAAATTCTAAGTTTAGATTTTTATTTTTACTGATTTCTGGGTGGAATTTGGAAAATTTTATTATGTATAATGGTTGTAGAAAATTGCGAACGATATGATGTTATTCGGAAAGAAGATTAAGCAGCATAAAGAAAAGATTAAGTATTTGACGACACATGCAAATAGTTTAGATTATGCGATTGCTGATATGTCAGGTTGCTCTAACCTAAGAGTAACCAACCTATGTCTATGTGTGTAGCAAAAAACGTACGCAACATTATAACGTTGCACAATTATGATAATATAGGCCGTAAATTCGAAAACCAGATGCTGTATATACTATTTTATTTACACGTTTGATGCAAAACACGTGTACCTCGAAATAAAAAATTGAAAATTGTTCCGTTCTCTTTACAAATTTAACGCGAAACCCGTATACCTGAAAATACAAAATACCCCGCCGCAACGCGGCGGATCCGAAGCGATCCTTGTTAAATATAAAATGTCACATGTGCTGATGGACATCAATGTCCTATTCCTACCAAATAAACAAGATCATGGTCTCATTATTTGTTTTTTGGTTTTGATATAAAATGATAAATTAAATGGAAATATGGAGGTTATATACTTAGCAATTATAAAATAAAAATTTGATGAACCAATAGGTAGATAATTGAGTAAACCCTCATTAATTTTACTGGCGAAAATAGCAGTAGCAGAAAGTAGGGATAAGCATGGGTCCGGAACCGGTTGGAACCGAAATTGGAATTGATGGATCCGAGAATCGATTTTTGTGAAAAGTAGGAATCGAGAACCGAACCGAATATAATTTTTGGTTCCGGTTCTGCTTACAATTCCGGTTCTTTGAGTCTACCCAGATAGGAACCGATTTCTGAAGAAAAAAAAAAAAAAAAAATAGCGTCATGCACTGATGACTTAAGTTCATTAAAAAAAAATGATTATTTTAAGCATTTGCAATTATGTACATTTAAACAAATAATATTTAACAACTAAAACATAAATTCAAATAAACAATCATTCTATAATTTTACATGTTCATACTTTTAACAAAATAATAAAAGGTTTTCCCTCTCACTTCTTTTCAAACCAAATCGTCCTTTTAGTGGCTTGCATTGCAAGTCACGACATTTCCCATTACTTGTCGGTTCGTTAAACGTGTTAAGCCAATTTCCCGAACTCGTAACTTCTAAAACTTTATTGTAATATTATATGTACAAGATACATATATATAGAGTTTCTATTCATGCTAGCATGTGACCTGGCGATAATCAACCATAGTAATTATTTGTTGTCCTTTGCACACTAAAAACCATCAATTTGAGTATAAGAAGTAAAGAATATTACATGTTTTTAGAATTATTGGGCACTTGGTTTCGGAACCGAGAACCGGTAGAACCGAAATGAACCGACCCAAGAACCGGAAACTCTCAAACTCAAGAACCAGAACTGGAACCTTCGGTCTGGTCCAACTCTGTTCTTCTTGGTTCCGGTCTAGTTCCTAGTTCTGGTCCGGTTCTTTTGTTCTTTTGCTCCTCCCTAGCTGAAAGCAATAGTAGTAAGCAGTAGCAGAACAAAATAGTTGTTTGTTTTGTTAATGCGTTTGGTAACATAGTTGTATAGTCATAATTAGTAAATGGAAACGCTAGTTGCTCGTAAATGCTACTAGAAATAGCATTTTAATATGAAGCGTTTAGAAAAAACAAGAATGCTAGTGGCTTGTTTCCAAACAAATATTTTATGCATAACGCTAACCGCTTATTACTAGTTGCTTCAATACACTACTAAACTTGCTACCAAACATACCCTAATACGGAGTCATTAAAAATCTCAAAACCAACTATTTTAACAAGTGTTACCGCACATGGCAGTCTTCATGTATCATTGTGTACTTGTGTTAAAAATAAACAAGAATAAATAACAATACAATTGCAAGATGTGAATCTGTCCCTTTTCATGTGATGATGTACGTCATTGCTATGATGGCACAAATCAATTGCAAGATGTGAATCGTGTTGTTATATATTGTTTCTTAAGAGTTCATCATTTGTATTAAAAGTGTACTCCAAAGTAGTTGACATATTTATTGTTTTCATGTGATATCTTTTACATGATTTTATATGTTAATTTGTTATAAATAACAATACAAGTAACTTTAAGAAAACGTTAAAACATTTCTTGAAGTTAGATAAATTTTCAACTCATATATGAAAGTGGGCTATGCCAAGCAACCAATGCGTATAGCCAAGCGCAAGAAGTAGCCCAACACTTCTGTATTACCGGACCGGGCCTATGACTTAGCAACTTACCTCCCATTAATCATTGCCACAGGATCACTTGGCGAGGGTCACACATTTTCATGCACTTCTATTATATATCAACACTGTAAGAGGCTTCAGTTTAATTAGCTTTGTACTACTGATATATGAGCATTTTGTGCGTGTGTTTAAGAGCATGTGGTAATGACACGGGGCCACCGAAATCCATGAGACGACCCTGAAAAATGTTTAACAGCGAACCATTTTTAGATTCTCGTTCGAGTACATGAACTAAAAAACGTTTATTAAAAGGTGTTCAAATATTTAGATTAAAACAGTGGCACATGTTACACTTTTAGATATGATTCGTCATCAAAATATGCATATTTGTACACATTTTGGAAACTTAGGGCCCGTTTGGTTCGGCGGAATCCTAAGGATTCTGGTGGAATTGAAATCCAATTCCATTTCATAACGTGTTTGGTTGAAAATTTTAAAGAATTTGGAATCTGAATTACATTTCTTACTGTGTTTGGTTGGCAAACGGAATGGAATGAAATTCCTTCAAAATCCCATATATATGGAATTCAACATTCCATGTCAATATGAGAAGGATTGTTTACAATTCCATGAAATTCATATTATCTTTATCATTGTCATTGCTATTATTATTATTATTATTATTATTATTATTATTATTATTATTATTATTATTATTATTATTATTATTATTTTATTAATTTATTTATTTATTTTATTATTATTATTTTTTTATTTTTTATTTTATTATTATTATTTTTTATTTTTATTTTATTATTATTATTATTATTATTATTATTATTATTATTATTATTATTATTATAAACGATCATTTAATTATTATTATTATTATTATTATTACTACCTACGTCCCTAAATAAATGTCCACGTTT
This sequence comes from Chrysanthemum makinoi, assembly GCA_910596185.1. Lineage (NCBI taxonomy): Eukaryota > Viridiplantae > Streptophyta > Magnoliopsida > Asterales > Asteraceae > Chrysanthemum > Chrysanthemum makinoi. The sequence continues at coordinate 32,756,288 of OU343216.1, read as the reverse complement.
GACTTTCAAAGTCTTACTTATTCAACTTTGACCTTAAATATTTGTGTTTATCTTATATAATACTTGATACAAAATACATGAATGAATTGTGTTTTAAATGTACTTTAAGTTGGTATAATTTTTATCAAGTATTATATAACACAAATAAAATTATTTAAGGTCAAAGTTGTACAAGAAAGACTTTAAAAGTCAAAAGTGGACATTTATTTAGGGACGGAGGGAGTATTATTTATAAACAACCATGTTATTAAGATTTAAAAATTATTATTTATTTAAAATTGAATATAAATTATTATTTATTTATTTTCTTTTTATTATTATTATATTTAAAAATTATTATTTTTTAAAATTAAATATAATTTATTTATAGCTTACTTTTTTAATTTATACTTTAAAAATACAATTGTATTTTATATAAAAAAATTATTTATTTAATATATTAGTTTATATAATATTATTTAAAAATTTATTATTATAATTTGATAAGTAATTTATTTATTAAATAATATTTAGTTAATTAATCTTAAACTAAAATTAAATTTTAAATATTTTAATATAATTGTTTTTTCTCATTTCATTCTTCCAACCAAACATGCGCTAGTATTTGCAGATTTCAATTCCGTCAGATTTTAAATCCTAAGGATTTCAATTTCTAACATTTCATTCCTTCACATTCCAATTCTTTAAACAGATTCTAATTCCGTCAAAAACATTCTGCGAATCAAACGAGCCCTTAGTAACATTAAATAAGACACGTTTGTATGATTAATTGGCAAAAAAGATTTATAATACAAATATACAAAACGCTGATAACAATCAAGGCCAACAATATGTTCAAACAAATTGCATACCCTGCACATGTTTTTGGGAATATCACTAAGCATATATACCATATAAAAATGTCGATACTATAATGAAGCGTAAATCCTCTATTAACCGAAAGATAAGCAAGATCAGGTGGTAGGAAAGCACAAGATCAACTCCACTTAGTCTTGAACTTGAGGTCACAAGACAACATTATGAAACATTACCATAATCTTGACCAAACATAATCTTGAGGTCACAAGACAACATTATGAAACTACGGAGAAACCAACTCCAAAGATCCCAAAAAACCATAGTTTCTGACTTTACCCATTTAACTAAAGTAAACGTGTCGTAGGTGCTTCCTATACTCTCTTAACTATAGTTTTCTAGGTCTTCTGAATGAAGATTTTTCTTCTTATTCATCTTTTTCATCTTCTTGTTATGCATCTTCCACTTTTTCTTATTCATCCTCTTGTTTATCTCCTCTTCCGTTAAAGGTACCGCTTCAGCTTCTGAAGAGCTAAGGATATTAGACCTGATAGTACAAAGTATACATTAGAAGATGTACAAGACAATAATAATAATAATAATATCATGTAATTAATACGAGCAAACTGATCAAGTTGGTATAAACCTCACTAGGATTTTACGAGCAGAAGATTTATGATATGACACATGAGCAAAGTGACTGTTGTTATCCTTATCCGCAGCAGCAACAAATGCTTTAAAGGCTTTCTGTCTTGTATTTGTTAATTCCTCAGTCCTCATCAGCGAAGCTGACAACATCAACAGCTACATTCCTTCCATTTAAACATTTTCCAATCTCTTCCAATGTATCTTTCATGTATACAGAACTGGAAGACGAGCAAACATGTATATTGTTTTAAAGCTGTTGCAATATTTATAATAAGCATATATAATAAAAGTAGATACATACCCTCCAACAAAAACAAGCATCCTTTTCTTCAGGTCTTCGGGAAGTCGTATGAAACCAAGCCGAGCATTCTGGATCCCAGATTCTAGGTCAATCTCACCGCCCGCAGGAATGTGTTCTGAGCATAGAAAATAATAATTCCGTACATCATTATACACATGCAGCAGCAGCGTAACAATATAATAGCGAATAATAAATAACTAATTTGCTAACCTAGTATGCAAGCCAGAAAATGCTCAATATCGCTAGTAGGTCTACATAAAAATGCAGTGGTACCGTAGCCCACTAACGTTGCGCCGACCCTACTCTTCGGATTACACTGTAACAAAAACCAATAAAGGGAGTTTATGGGTTTGTTTCCAGGCTCAAGACAGATAAAAAAGAAAAGATACCTTGGTTTTAGCGAGACAATAGAGTTTGTGATACGCGCCAATTTGGATTCCACTGATAAGTAGGAAACCACTGATGGATTCCACTGAAGCCATGGTTTCCACTGAAAGCCAAAAGTTAGTTATAACTTTTGGCGGGAAAATCTGTTTATTCCTCCCAACTGTATAAATACTCTTTTCCCATTTCATTTGTAATTCATTCACGAAAAGACTTGTAATATTTCTCTCTTAATTCCATTACAAACTAAGTGAATCATTTGATTACAAATACGGTTTCATTTCTTCTTATGTGATTCCCTGTTTGTTTTCATCAACAACTACATTTCATAACTGATTTCTGGTTGTTACAATCTGGTACTTATCAAGTGGTATTCAGAGCCCTTTCTTGGCACCAGATAATATTCAAGATTGTTAAACCGACATTCTTGATTTCCGGTTATCTTCTCCGGCGTAATTCCGGCAAGAAACAAGATTTTCCGGCAAAGAAATTAGTTACCACTAATTTCACCAATTCTATTACATCAGATTAGTGCCAAACATTTGTACGGTCACAAGGCTAGCCCATTAGTGGTTAAATTCTCTAGCCTTGAACAAGCTGATCAGAAGCACTTGGTTTGGATAATCAAGAATAGGACCAGTAGTTGTTATTCCATTGTAGATGAGCAATAACATTACTGGTGAGATGGTGAACACAAGAACCACAATTAGTAATCAAGATTCTTCATTGGAATCACTCCAACAAACTGTTAGTGATTTGCAAAGAACTATGGCAGATTTGATGGCTGAAATGCAAAGAATGAGGAATGGTGAGGGTACCAGTTCTGGGAATCATGGTAACAATGGTAGAAATGGTGGTCAAATGGTAAAACAATATGGAAGATTGTCTAAATTGGAGTTTCCAAGATTCAATGGGGATGATGTAAAGGGTTGGATATTCCGATGTAGGCAGTTCTTTTGTCTTGATGATGTGGATGATGAATTGAAAGTGGGAATTGCTGCAATGCATGTGTATGACAAAGCTTTAGTGTGGCATCATCAGTTCATTAAGAGATTTGGTGAAAACACTTATTGGGAGGTGTATGAGAAACAAGCTTTGCAAAGATTTGGTTCATGCTTTGAAGATCCAATGATGGATTTGACCAGGTCAACCACTATCAGGAGTAAGTTGGGTTGTTCAGTGATTAATACTCAAACGTATGGTATGAATTCGGGAAATCAGGAGGAAGAAAGCGATAAAATAGGTAATGGTATAACTGATGCATACAAAGTGTTCGATAAAATGCCATCAGAAAAACTTCCTAAACAAGAAGGTTTGATTAGTGAGTGCTATGAGTGTTGTGAAGAAAGTGCAAATGGTGATGAAACAAAATGTATAGAGCTGGTTATTCTTGATGAAATTTGTGAAAAGAATGTTGAGGATTTGGGAATGAAATCAAAGAAGTTGATTGAATTGGAGGACAAAAACAGTGGTACAGTGAGTCTTGGTAGTTTTGAAGATGTTGATAGGGGTGGTTATGATACACAACTAACAACAGATGTTGGAGACAAGGAAAAGTTTGAGGAGGATAGTGTCCAGGGTAGTGGAAATGAAGGTGTGGCCATGGAGTGTAATGATGGTGTGAGTAAGAAATATGAGACATCAAAGCTTGATGAAATGTTATTTGCTGATATGGAGGAAGCATTCTCAAAAGATATCAAGGTTAATAGCGAGAATGTGGTGGTTTTGGATGGTGTTGCAATGAAGGAAATCAGGGCAGTCAACAATCATATGTTAGAATCAGAGGGGTATAAAGATTCAGATATGGAGTTGATTGTGGTTGTTGATGTCCTAGCCAAGAGATCTGTTGAAAAGATTAAGGAGGTTTTGGTGATGAAAGAAACTAGGATAGCTCAACCAGAAGAAACGAAGGTTTTGAACACTGAAGAGAATAAGAAGCAAGCTAGAAGAGAAGATGCAATTCAAAGATCTCAATCAGAGGTGGGTAACATAGTTCAAGATGATCAGACCCTCAAAGTTGGCAACAGCACTGAAGTACCTGACCCAACATCTGGTCATCTTTACTACCCAATAACTGGTTCAGTTATGGACTCAGAGCATGATCCAGTACTTGAAAATAGAGGTGTTAGAGTGCCTGATCTTGATTACTCAATTCTTGGTCACTCGGTTATGGGTGTTTGGCTCATATCAAGTGGTAAGGGTGGTAATGAATTTGTGGATGGTGCAAATGGAAGTGAAGGAAGTCTTGTTTTGAGTAGCAATTTCAGGTTTCTAGCTAATGGATTAGGAAGAAACATGCTTAAAGCTAATAAGGTAAAAAAGAAGGAACTAACTTTTGATCAAGCGATGTTTGATACTTGGAAATGGTTGAAGAGGAAAAAGGAAATTGATATGTGGAAATGGCCAAGAAGAAAAAGGAAAAAGGGCTGATATGTGGAAATGAGTTTGATTTCAGCCTGATACTTGAAGACAAGTATCATTTGAAGGGGAATGGACTGATAAGAGCCAAAGTGATTGGAAACGTGGCTTATTTTAAGCGTTTGGACAGAATAAAAGTAAGTATACTTCATCAATTTGCTCACTTAGTCCATAAAGACAAGTTCTCTATTAGCATCTCCATAGAAACACTTTGGATTGTACAAGATGTTGAAGGTTTAAACAAGCGGAATGGTCTAATGGTCTGTGTAGTGGTACAAAGGGTCGATGGTTGTGCTAATAAGCTCACATGAGAGTTGTGGAGTGACTTCATGAACATTGTATTGAGTAGATCAGTAGCCAGGCCTTTGGAATCTACTAATAGTCTTTTGGGGTGCTTGGATTTGAGTATGGAGTGTTTGGAGTTGTCAACAGTTGTTTTTGGGGGTATTTGGATTAAGAAGAAGTGTTGCTCGACTGATGTTTTTGGGTGTGTTTTAAGAAGATGGAATTCTGTTGTTGGCGTGTTAGTTTGAAGCTAGGATGAAGTTTAAAGATGTGTTGGTAGAAGCGTTCGTCCAGTGGTTGATCTTGAGTGTTTCTTAGATGCTTGAGGACAAGCATCATTTCAAGCAGTGGTTTGATGCGCCAATTTGGATTCCAGCGATAAGTTGGAAACCAGCGATGGATTCCACTGAATCCATGGTTTCCACTGAAAGCCAAAAGTTAGTTATAACTTTTGGCGGGAAAATCTGTTTACTCCTTCCTCATATTTCTCCTTCCTCCCAACTGTATAAATACTCTTTTCCCATTTCATTTGTAATTTATTCACGAAAAGACTTGTAATATTTCTCTCTTAATTCCATTACAAACTAAGTGAATCATTTGATTACAAATACGGTTTCATTTCTTCTTATGTGATTCCCTGTTTGTTTTCATCAACAACTACATTTCATAACTGATTTCTGGTTGTTACAATCTGGTACTTATCAGTTTGATAGCGTCAGATTGAGTCTTAAACACAACACTATCCTTTGGAACATATAGGGAATTGTCAATAACGATCATTGTAACATGCAAATTATGTTTCCTTAAAAAAAAGAAGAAAAGGAAGAAGAAGACCCCAATGATAAAAATAGGAGCTAGAGATTATTAACTAACACTACACCAAAATCATCGTTTGGGGACGGGAGAATTATTTGGGTCGACTTTGTCGTCCCAAATTGCACGTAGGACCCACACCTTTTCAACAAATACAGCAGTCAACAAAATTGTTTTGGGACGACCCAAAAAGGCACGACAATGTCGTGCCTTTTTGTAATTATTTATTTTCTCTTACGATTTAAAATATTTTCAACAAAACATTAAAGTAAATTAATACATCCCGCCTTTTTTTTTATCCTGCCAAACGTTTTGGGACGACATTGTCGTCCCAAACTATAAATCTATATATCTATATATATATATATATATATATATATATATATATATATATATATATATATATATATATTTTAACTTTATAAACCAATTTTTAATTAAATTATTTAATTTTAAAAATTATTTTATTTAATTTAAATAATTGTATTTAATATAGAATTAAAATTAAATAGTTTATATTTATAATCAAATACTTTAATTTAAAATTAAATACATTTATAAAATTTAAAACATTATTTTTCCCCCCATTATTTTTCCCGCCATTATTTTTCCCGCAAAGTTTTCCTTATATATCCCGTCAAAACATAAATAACCACAAAAAACACGTAACAATAAAATGGTGATTACAGCTAGAAAAAGCGTGGTCACTGGTTTTATCGTCCATATATCTCTTTACTCGAGTTCTTGATATGTATGGGTCGAAATTTATGATGAATATGGTTCTTATAAGAACATAGACCCGTTGATGAGAGACCGCGTGCGGAATGGTTAAGGAAAGAGCGATTCTACAGAGTATATTTGGATAGTGAAGCTAATTCTGCATTATGGAATGGAGGAGCAAACCTACTGGAAGCTGAAGCAATGTGGGAGCGGTTAGTCAAGCAAAGGAAGGAAAAAGATGAAGCGGAAAAAAGCCCGTTCGATTACACATTTGATGATGCGGGAAATAGGGTAACAAATCTTGAAGCATTGTTTGAACAGTTCGTCAAGCAAAGGAAGGGAAAAGATGGTGCAGGTTCTAGCAGAGCGGGAAGTAGCAGGGAAAATAATTGAATGGCCGAGTTGTTTTGTTTGATCTGTTTCGTTTTGTTGTCAAGTTGTTTCGTATGTCGTGTGTAGCATATGGTCTATGTCGTGTTGTGTATCATATCGTTTGAGTTGTTTCGTTTGCTTGCCGAGACCACCTCGTTTGATCTGTTTCGTTATGTTGTCAAGTTGTTTCTTTATTCATGTGTAATTTAGTATTGGAAAAGGGGTGTTTGAAAACCATAATCTTGTTAACTTAGAACATGGTCAAATTGAAAGGTACATAGTAATAAGTGATATGTTAACTTAGAACATGACCAACTTTACAAATCCAGCATGTGCTTTGATTTATAAAAATACTTGACGGATACATATTACAAGAACAACGACAACAACATCAACAACAACAACTACCAGAACAACAACTACAACAACAACATCATCAACAACAACAACTACCAGAACAACAACTACATCAAGAACAACAACTAAAAGAACAACAACAACAACTACGTACAACAACAACTAGAACTACAAGAACAACAACTACTACTATTACATACGAAGATTATCCATGTCACCTAACGACTCCGAAGTAATGCATCGACGACATGCGTGGTCGTCAGGAATCCTTTCCATTTCAAGTTTGGCCTCCAGCAACCTTACTCTTGTCTCTAGCACATGTTATTGTGTTTCCAGCAAGCTTATCCTAAGATCTTTTTCATGGCGGCTAGAGCACTCTGTTGGTGCAGAGATTGTTCTTAAGTACTCGTCAAATGCATCCTTTCACATAAAATATCCGCACCCATTATCTTTTTCGAAGTTACATAATAAGAAAATTCTAAGAGATTACAACCCAATTATTTGTATATTTACATAAATAAGAAATGTATGATTGTTCACCTTTGACAGAGGACATGAATAATATTGTTGTCCGGATGAATATTCTCTATGCGATGTTCTTAATTTTATATTTCCTGCTCCACAAGAACACATGAAAGGATTAAATGGCTTTATCTCAGTTTTTGAAATTTGTGCGAAGATAAGAGGTTGTGAGGTTGAGTGGTTTTGAGGATAAGATCTGGTGGCTTTTGGTGGGATAAGATCTCAAGTTTTCTTTATGTGATATATAGAGTAGATCTGGTAGATTTTGGTGGGAAATTTTGGCGCCAGTATTTTTGGAGGGAAGTTTTGGCGCCATTATTTTTGGAGGGAAGTTTTGGTTGGATGTTTTGATGAGATAAAAAGTTATAGACTACCCAGTATCACCTTGACTTGTTAGTATATATAACGATATCACCTAGACTCGTTAGTGTTACATATCATGTATCACGATACTATCTCGATTCATCCGTTTTAACATGTCATGTATAACGACATTATCTTGACTCGTTCGTTTAACATTTCATCCATTTTAATTTATATAAAAAATTTATAATTAATTTTAAGAATCCAAACAACCTCGAAGTAGCGAGAAATTTTAAGAATCCAAACATTATCTTGACTCGTTCGTTTAACATTTCATTCGTTTTAATTTATATAAAAAATTTATAATTAATTTTAAGAATCCAAACAACCTCAGAAGTAGCAGAAATTTTAAGAATCCAAACATTATCATGACTCGTTCGTTTAACATTTCATTCGTTTTAATTTATATAAAAAATTTATAATTAATTTTAAATCATTTTCAATCAATTTTATAACTAATTTAAACTTTATATAACTAATTAATTAATTTTTAAATTACTTAAATTTTTTATAACAAATTTAATTTATTTAGTATTAATTAAATAATTTAAACACATTATATTATACATAAAATAAAAGAAAAAAAAAATAAAAGACAAAAAGGGACGACAATGTCGTACCCTTTTTTTTACCCAAAAATTTCACGAAAAGTTAAATAACCCGCCAAATAATTCGGGATAAAAAAACAAAAAAGGACGACGTTGTCGTCCCTATTTGGTCATCCCAAAAAAACAACAATAATTGCAGATCTCAGTCTTCTCTCTATCTTCAACACTTAGAAAAAAACCCCCAAAAAAACTGCTATCTCCCTCGTAAAAAAAGAAAAAAAATCAGGAAAAATCACAAAAAACGCAATTTTCTTCGAAACACTACTATCACTCATAACCATCAATTACACACGCACCACTGTGCACAATTTGTATAATTTTTGTTATTTTGTAACATTTAAAGGTTTTTTTTTTTTTGATAAAATTTGGTTTGTTAATTTAATTTCTTTAATTATGGTTTGTTTACAATGGTTTTATGTTGTGTTTGTGTTGGTTAGATGGTCCACCGCAACAGCTCACCACCATCGTGAACCACCGCCGTGAACCACCACCAACAACCGCAGCAGCTGCAGCTCCACCACCACCACCACCACCACCTTTTGTGTTGGTTAGTGACTTTTAGGGAGAATAACGGAGAGCCTTTACCTATAGGCTTTGATACCGATGATCAAGGCACCTTCTCAGCGGTAGGCACTTATGCACCGCAGTTAAATAGTCTTATTGGGGAACAAGTGAGGCCACTTCCCCTTGATTGCGATTGGGAAGAAATTACTGATGTGTATAAGGCGCATATAATGCCGTCACTACAGGTTATATTTATTGTTTATTTTATTTCTATTTTTATTGTTATTGACCGTTTAGATATGCTTGTTATATTTAAATTGTGTGTTTGTTTAAATGCGTTATACTTTTTGAGACCTATTTCAACTTGGCGCCTTGGTTGAATAATGAGAACCGATTCCAGGTTGGAGAGAATCTTTATACGGTGGGGGAAAGGGTAGGACTTGGGCTATGGTTACAGCAGAGGACGCTATACGAAAATACAAACACAGGCTCAAGTCTAAATACTTTGATATCCACGAGACACCCGCGGCGGCAAGGGCACATCCGCCACCCAAGAAATCCTGGGGGAACAGAACCCAAGAAGAATGGGAGATGTTGGTTGATGGTGGTTAGACCGAAACGGATGGCAAGATCGGCCACAAATGCAGAAAATCGATCTAAAAACAAGATTTTAACTCACCAAGGTCGACAGTCGTTCGTTCAAGGATGCCATTCAAAAACCGATGGCACATTTGAGACGAGAGAGAACGAGATGGCTTACGTAAGTAGTTTATCTCTTAACATGCGTCATTATATTAAGTTACTTCTCATTTATTATTTTTTTCCTAACTTTTTTATTTTATTTTATTTTTTATTTTTTGAAATTACATAGAATGAGATGAGGGCCCTTCAAGAGCAAGTCAGAGCCGGTCTCATCCCGTACTTGAGCAGCTTGGAAATATTGCAGCGTGTAGTTCCGAGTGACAATCGCCGAAGGCGGCGGCGGAGGTTACCGGTGGTGGCTCAACCGCTCGCAGGTTCACACGTGGGCATGTTGCTGAAGATTACGTTACTAGGGAGCACATGGCAGAGGCGATGAGGGAAACCTGCTCAAGAACGGGCTCGTCAGGCTGAGGCAGAAGCTGCCGCGGCTAGGCGAGAGTCTGCCGCGGCTAAGGAAGCCGCTGTCGCGGCCCAAGTCGCAGTTGGGACATACGGATCTTACCTTCAGAATTTTTTCACTCACTACAACCAACAAGGTAATCCATTTTCACCTCCCTTTCCCTCGGTACCCATTCCTGGCCCTTTTCCTCCTCCCGCCCTTATGGTTTCCAAGCTTCCACTTTCAACCCCAATAATGCATTTGCCGGTTGTTATCAACCCACCTTTCCCAAATCTATCACGTGCCCGGGTACTAGTTCGAACTATGCTATGCCGCCACGGACCTTAACCGGTTAACGCACAAAATAATCCTCATTTGGGCCAAAATGATCATGTTGATAATAATGATTTGAATAATAATTATGATGATAGTGGGGATAATAATGAGGCGGGCAACGAGTCGGGTGACAAGTCGGGCAGCGATTCGGGCGGCGAGTTCTTTGAGGAGAAGGCGGGAAGTTAGTTTGTGAATTTTAGACTTATTAATATTATGGAATAGTATTGTATTTGTCGAATGTTATCGTGGATTTATGTTAACTTTATAACTTTTGGACATGTTAGCTTTATAAGCTAGTGACTAGTTAGTTTGAGACATGTTATTTAGGAAATTTGCGCCTTGTATAGTTTAAGAGTAGTTTACTTTGTATTGTATTTGTTAAATGGTATCGTAGAATTGTGGAATGTTATTCGATCCGTTTAGTAATTTGGTATTGTATCATATTGTCGATTTGGTATGGTGGATTGGGATTGATTACAAGTTGCATTTGTTTCGGTAGATTTTTTCCGGAAAAAAATCCGGAAAAAATCTGAAAAATCTGCAGTTTCCTGCATTTTTTTTGCCCACCCAGGAAAATTAGGGACGACATTGTCGTCCCTAATATTCAAAGCATGTCGTGCCATTCTGCACAACATGGCCACGTGTTTTTCCACGTGTATATACAATTTGGCACGACATTGTCGTGCCTTTTTGTAATTTAATTAATGTTTTTCCTTTAATTTAAAAAGAATTAAAAAAAAAAAAATGTACCACATTGTCGTGCCTTTTTGCAAAAGGATGTCGTGCCAAAGCTGATTTTCAGGTTGAAATACATTTGGGCCCCACATCATCTGTCGTGCCAAAGTGTAAAGAGAATGTCGTGCCAAATTTTTTTGGGTCAACACAATAGGGTCTACCAAAAAGGCACGACATGTCGTGCCTTTTTTTCTTTGGGTCGACATTCTATGCATTTTTGTGTCGTGCCAAAACGATTGTTTTTTTGTAGTGTAACCTCGGCCGCCATAGTTGAAGATCGAGAAATCAAAAGTCCCTGCATCATGAAAAATGGTACATCAAGATCACTTTAACAAAATAAGGGGCGATCGTTTACTGGTTACTCTATAGCAAGTTCTGAGTTACACATATGAGATTAAAATGTCACATATGAGAATATTAAGGCACATAATAACATATAATAAAATGTTAAACTATGCTCTCAATTTTCCAATATCCATATTAGAGCAGCAACATCAGTTACTTTCCGAAAAACAAAATGCATTCTCATCCGTGAAACAATAACCAGTCTTCATTTAATACATGTTTTCTACAGGTCTGATACTTCTGATTTCCAGGATCGTGTAATGATCAAACAACATCATGCTATCATCATTCAAAGATTCAATATAAGAATTGATAAACAAAAGGAAACAGGAGAAGATTGTTGAACCCTTCTAATAATCAGATAAAAATAAAACTGAAAGGTTAACAATTGTTTACAGATTCCTACTCTATAAATACTGGATGAAACGACATGAATGAAAGGGTGTGTGTCGTTTCATAATAACTATCATATAAATATAACTGTTTATAACCCTAAAACTAAACCGTTTCTGCCTAATGGGTTTGGTGGCCCATACCAGAAACTTGCAGGCCTTATCTTTTGACCCATGACTAATCTATTTTGGCGTCTAAGACATTAAACGGTCCAACAACATGTGCCAAGAAAATCTCGAGATTATAACAAATACAATACGGTCATCAAATCGGTATAAAAAGTTACGTTTATCGAGTCCAAACAACAATCTGACCTTCTTTTGCTAACAAAAGTACCAAAATCAGTCGCACACAAAGCATACTTCATGATCCGATCCCCCAACGGTTATGTTTTTAATATCTGGAATAACTCAGTGAGATCATAGGTCTTCCAAAAACACATAATGTTATCTCCGTCTCGCATAATAACTACTATTGTTTTAGCATGTATACCAATAAACTTAGTTGATAAACTACGAAATATAAAATAAGGTTACCGTGGTTTGATATCTAAAAATGCACATCAATTCTGCTCTAAAATAGCCAAAAACTACTCGAATCGAAAACAAACAATGTGACCGTTTTTTCCTAACAGACTACTAAAATCACTCGCACACTATTCATACTTGATAAAAAAAACAGTCAAACCCCTAATTGTCACATAATCCATAACGTATAACAAAATCTGCAACATGAGATATACATATTAAGTGCTAATAACAAACACGTAAAACATCCTTATCTCCAAACAAAATTCAATGACTAAATTTCCGTTTTAACTATGGGATGTCTCAATTACAAAAAAAAAGAGCACATCAATTCCAATATTGGAACATTCCAGCAATAATGTGACCTATTTTTAACAAACTAACAAACCTGCAACATATTTAAGCGCTAAAAAAAAAGTAGAAAATAATAATCAAAACGAAAATAATTCAGCTTCCATATAACTATAGAATATCGCGATTACAACAAATACGGCATGCCAATAGAGTTATCGAAACATACTCGAATCCAATAAAAACAAGCCCTAATCACTTGCCTTCCTATTGTGCCAAAAACCATTAGGCCTACTTTGTCATCCAGAGTAGTGATGACTACGTGACCATCCTTTTTCTTTAGTTCAAGAACTGACTAAGTTCTGCCATTAACTCAATTCTACTAGATTAATCGCAAGGAATTGGATGTTCCAATATCTCTTTTTATGTCGGTCTACAAGAGTAAAAACATTATCAGAACTTAAATTCAACCAAAAATTTTATATTTGAAGTTTTATTGACATGTTAGGAGTACAAAAAATCATAATAACCTATTTGCGTTCTATAAAAATCATGTTTTGGGGTAACATGCATGGGCCACTATCTCCGGCCATTTAAATACCATATTTAGACTCTTCCTTGAAGATGAGGGGTCATAATTACATAAATTTCTTTAGTACAATCTTTTTGTTCATCATTAGTTAAATTAGTTATTCTAGTTTTTATTTGGAAAAGTTTAGAGAAAAAAATCAAGATCCTTTTTTTGCCAACATACCTCAACTTACAGTCTTCTAGCAGTGCTTTACTTAAAAGGTTGTTGACTTCAGGATTAAGTTTTTCCAAAATGCCTATCAATACTTTACTTTATAAGATTTACATGTTTTACACACCAAAATGTTTTACACGAATGTTTATATGCTATTGTACCCCTTGATTTTTGATACAAATGTTTATAACTGTATATTAGATCTATTGATCCCAACAACGCGTGTGCTAGGACGAGATGGAACGTGTGCAAGAAAGAAGAAATAAGATGCTTCTGGTTGACCCAAAATCAAATTGTAGGCTTGTAAATATTGATAATGGAGATGCTTGCTAGTTAATTGAGCGCAATAAACCGTTATTTTATTAGTGTCATCAACCCATTGCAAAAGATTATATAACCGTTGTTGTTGGACAATATGGAACCATGGACCTTTATCGCCATAGACAACACACAAAAGCAGAGGTGTTTTAGAGTTTTTGAAACACCCCTCACATATAATTCAATACATCTAATTCCCTTATTCGATTATGTTAATTATCCCTCCCAGATGGGTTTGGTGTACAAAAGAAAAAGACATCTAAGTGTTTCTTAACACGGAATATGATGGAAAGCTCAGGTTAGTGGCATGTTCAAAATGTATCTATTTAAATGGTGAAACCGGGGCCATTGGTAAGAAGAGTCGGCATAATTTTTTGATTGTAACACAGGATTACAAGATGAAGTTCTATTCAACTACGCCTTACAAGACCACCGTTCTATGACAACTCGACTGTTGATTGTCAATGGACAAATACAGTAGAGTACCTCGGAATGGATTGGCTTAGTGAACACCAAGCCACCATTGATTGTCAATCTAAACGCGTCACTTTTGGAAACCTCGAGAAACCGAAATTTGTTTATCAGGGAGCTCCGGCTAGTGGTTTAGTTAAAGTAATTTCGGCCATGGAGGCGAGGAAACTTATTCGTCATGGTTGTGAGGGATATTTGGCGGCTATACAGGATACCTCAAAGGAAGCTTCTTCTCTAGTAGATCAACCGATTGTGAATGAATTCCCAGATGTATTTCCTGAGGAACTTCCGGGGTTGCCACCAGAGAGAGAGGTCGAGTTTACCATCGAACTTGTACCTGGTGCTGAACCCATATCTAAGACACCCTATCGTATGGCACCGTTGGAGTTACAAGAATTGAAGGAGCAGCTACAGGAGTTGCTTGATCGTGGGTTCATAAGACCTAGTGTGTCTCCGTGGGGTGCTCCAGTTTTATTCGTGAAAAAGAAGGATGGATCTATGAGGTTATGCATAGACTATAGAGAATTGAACCGAGTTACTATTCGAAACCGTTATCCTTTGCCTCGAATTGATGATCTTTTTGACCAGCTTCAAGGAGCAAAATATTTCTCGAAAATAGATTTAAGGTCTGGATATCATCAATTGCGAGTGCGAGCAGAAGATATTCCTAAGACCGCATTTCGTACTCGCTATGGTCATTATGAATTCTTGGTGATGCCTTTCGGTTTGACAAATGCTCCAGCCGTCTTTATGGATTTAATGAATCGCGTCTTTCATGATTACCTAGATAAATCTGTTGTAGTTTTTATTGATGATATCTTGGTATACTCTAAATCAAAAGAAGAACACGAGCAACATCTGCGCATAGTTTTAGGGATCCTTCGAGAAAAGAAGTTATATGCTAAATTCTCTAAATGTGAATTCTGGTTGGAGCGGGTTGCATTTCTTGGGCACGTAGTATCTGCTAAAGGAATTGAAGTAGATTCTGCCAAGGTAGAGGCTATTAACAATTGGCCCCAACCTAAATCAGTTACAGAGGTAAGGAGTTTCTTGGGCTTGGCTGGTTACTACCGACGTTTTGTGGAAGGTTTTTCCTCTTTAGCATTGCCTCTAACCCAACTGATACGAAAGGGTGTGAAATTTGAATGGAATGATAAGCGAGAGAAGTGCTTTAAGGAGTTAAAGAAGAGATTGGTTACGGCTCCGATACTTGCTGTGCCAGAAGGAACCGGGGATTTATTTATAGTGATGCTTCCAAGAATGGTTTAGGGTGTGTTCTTATGCAACATGGGAAGGTGATTGCTTATGCATCTCGCGCTTAAGCCGCACGAGGAGAACTACCCTACACATGACTTGGAACTAGCAAAGCCGGTGTTGTTTTGCTCTCAAAATATGGCGACACTATTTGTACAAGAAACTTGTGATATTTTCTTGATCACAAAAGTTTGAAGTACATTTTCACACAAAAGGAGCTCAACATGAGGCAGAGAAGATGGTTAGAACTCCTAAAGGATTATGACGCCAATATTCAATACCACCTGGGCAAGGCAAATGTTGTTGCAGATGCCCTTAGTAGGAAGAGTTATGGGAGCATGTCTTGTCTAATTACTCAACCGGAGATTGTAGCCGATTTGAACCGTTTGGAGGTGGAAATATACATTGGTAAGGCAGATGGCGTCATAGCTCAGTTGAAACTTGAACCTACAATATTGACGCGTGTTAAGGAAGCCCAGAAAGATGATGGTGAGTTGTGGGCTATAATGCAAAATTTAGAGGATGGTAAACAAGAAGAGTTTCGTCTGGATGATCATGGAGTATTGTGGTGCGGTGATAGGTTGTGTGTTCCTAATGATACGGATATCCGAGAAGCATTATTATCAGAAGCACATAGTTCTCCAGTTTCTATTCATCCTGGTTCAACGAAAATGTACCGGGACTTGAAACAAAACTTTTGGTGGAGTGGAATGAAGAAAGCTGTAGCAGAATTTGTGGCAAAATGTCTTACTTGCCAACAGGTGAAGATAGAGCACCAACGAGCTAGCGGACTCTTGCAGCAGTTGGAAATTCCCGTTTGGAAGTGGGAAAATATTACCATGGATCTGGTGACCGGGCTACCCAAGACTTTGAGGAAGAATGATGCAATATGGGTGGTCGTTGATCAACTCACAAAATCAGCTCACTTTTTAGCCATTCGTGAAGGATACTCTGCTAGCAAGTTAGCGGAAATATTTCAGAAGGAGATTGTTAGACTTCATGGCACTCCATGTCAATCGTCTCGAGCCGTGACCCACGTTTCACATCGCATTTTTGGAAGGGATTTCAAAAGGCATGGGGTACGAAGCTTAATTATAGTACTGCCTTTCATCCTCAAACGAGCGGCCGGTCGAAAGGACTATTCGGACATTGGAGGATATCTGAGATCTTTGTGCTCGGAATGGACAGAAATTGGGACGATTATCTTTGTTTGGTTGAATTTGCCTATAACAATAGTTGGCATGCAAGTATTGACATGACACCTTATGAAATGTTGTATGGGAGAAAGTGTAGATCTCCAATATGTTGGAATGAAGTTGGTGAAGAGATTATTGAAGGACCTGAGCTGGTTAGAATTACTAACGAGAAGGTTGAGGTTGCGAAAGAAGTTGAAAGAGGCTCGCTCGCTGAGAAAAAGTTATGCCGATAAGCATCGTAGGACCCTAGATTTTAAACCCGGTGATCATGTGTTTCTCAAGATTTCCCCATGGAAAGGTGTTCAACGTTTTGGCATAAAGGGGAAACTTAGTCCGAGGTTTATTGGTCCCTTTGAAGTGTTGGAGAGGGTAGGAGAGGTTGCATATCGCATAGCGTTGCCCCCGGCATTATCTCATGTGCATAATGTGTTCCACGTGTCTACATTACGAGGCTACAACTATCACCCGCTTCATGTTGTGGAATACCCACTCGATAAGATTAGAGAAGATCTATCATGTGAAGAAGAAGCCGAAGCAATCTTAGGTCGAGAAGAGCGGATAATGCGTAAGAAGACAATTCCCTTTGTCAAAGTGCTTTGGAAAAATCATTCTGTACGTGAGGCTACTTGGGAACTCGAAGAATCTATTCGTGAGCAATACCCACAACTTTTCAATTAAAGGTACCGTTGATTTCGAGGTTGAAATCTTTTTAAATATAACATGTTATAGTAATTCGTAAAAGTAGAATATATTTATCTCGTTGATTTCGGAGACGAAATCATTTTAAGGAGGATGTGTTATAATGACCCAAAATTTTGAAACAATAACGTCAAGTACTCGTATTAAGTATTCTATATTTTAGACTCAATGTAACTAAAGTATTTATTCGGTAAGTCTTAAATTATAACATAACAATGTTAAAAGTAAACATATATTACTAAACTAAATTTATGTTTACCTAAATAAGTAAAGAAAATACTATGTCTCAAAATGCTTGACACGTGGGAGAACATATGATACAAAATCTACTTAGTCGAGGGCTACACGATCTTATCACACCACTATGTTAATATTTAAATTTCATACTCACAGTTTACAAAACATATCTAAACTAAAAATGACAACTCTGGTTTTCGTTCATACTTAGGGGTGAGATCAATAAAGATCACATAAAAACTAAAGATCAAATGGATGAATCTCAACCATTCATTTTTGATCAAATTAATTAAAATTCATTTTCACCCTTATATTTAAAAATTAAATATCTACAAAAACGTTAATAATTAGATAAAACTAATTATACCATTGCGACAAGAATAAAATTATCTTTCTATAACGATCCAATATTGTATACTTCATTGACTAACTTATTTTTTATTTTTATCGTTTTTTACGGGTTTCGATATATTACACTATAAATGAAAATATTAAAAAATACTATTTTGTGTTAACACAACCCCCAAACTACAAACCCTAAACCCTAAAAACCCTAACCCCTAAACCCTAAAAAACCCTAACCCCTACCCTAAAAACCCTAACCCCTAAATCTTAAAAACCCTAACCCCTAAAACCCTAACCGCTAAACAAAAATACCTAAACCCTATCCGCTAAACCCTAAGAAACCTAAACCCCCTAACTCCTAAAAAGCTTATAACCCAAAAAAGTCAAACCCCTAAACCCTAAACCCTAAATACCTAAACCCTAACCGTAAACCCTAAACCCACAAAAAAGTCGGAAAAAAAATTTCGTCGAAAGTATATGATGTGGGATATCAAATTAAAGATAATTTTATGCTTGTCGTGATGGTATGATTAGTTTCGTCTAACGATCAATGGTTTGTGAGATATTTAGTTTTTAAAAATGAAGGTGAAAGTTTACTTTATTGTTTTGATAAAAAAATGAATGGTTGAGAATGGTTTATTTGATCTTTAGTTTTTCTTTGATCTTTATTGAACCAAACTCTCATACTTAAACTCACATTCTCGAATTTCATACCCTAAGCATATTAAACGAATCTTGTCACAAACGAGCAGTCAAGCGTTCGGTTTGAACTCCAGTTATTATTCGTGAGAGGAGCAGAATTCTGGTGGTTCGAGTTGGAGCCCTGCTTGGGTTGACTCATCCGGTTCTTGTTCAGGTGAAAGGTTTGGTTTCGTTCATGGGAGGTTCGAGTCGGTGTTGGGTTTGAGTTTCGAGCAGATTTACGTTAAATATAGTGTTTGTTTTTGGGTTAGTGTCCATACCGTGTTCGTTTCTGTCTCGAATTGTCTTGTTTGGCTCGAGGTATACTCTTTGATTCACAGTCACGTTTCATTGATTGATCATAGTATCGAGTTTTCTTCATCTCATTCATTCTTATTCATGCCTTGGAACAGTCAATTCAATATAAATATTTAACAGTAGAAAGCGACCGAATGTTACGTAACTCTGTTTTAGTAGTTAACTAATTAAACAAGAACATAATGAATGAAATCTAATCACTGTTAATGGTCGCTGAATCATATGGAGTTATACAGTTCTTCATATTATTCATTTGACATAATAAGAATTCTACTTAAAAATTGTTGAAAGCTTATTAGTGTGTCAAATACTATAAAATGGTTCATGAGCTTCTGTACAAGATTGGTTCTTCATGGCTAGTGTTTCATATTTTTACCTTTAGTCTCCTCATTTTAATGGCTACTGTGTAAGTTAAATGTATTAGTCTTTTCCCATGCATGCAAATTAAAAGCTTTTCAAAGTAGTCATGTAACTTGATCTTTGGCATCATTATTTTATAATGAATGATGTCATAGCAATGTAAAGTGTAAACCATTTGAAAAATCTTAAGCAGTCAAGTCGTTAAAAACAAAACGTGGAGTTTTGTAATAAAGGTTTAATGTATTATTTACATTTTAAAGATTCTCCTATAATAGGTATTAATAATAATTATAACCATGTAATTTTATAACTTACAAAAAGATAGGCGAATATAATTAGTTAAACTCTAAATGTCGATTTGGTTTGTGTAGATTTGTGGAAGGAGCAATAACTAGGTTGGTCATATTGAGTGTATGTTTGATTTATAAGGTACGGATGTTCTTTTTCGTGTTCTCTTGAATCATTGATATATTCATATTTTTAAATGCCCGTACTCTCTTTCGTCATTACTTGATATACTTACGTTGAACTCCTTGCAATACTCTCATAGTCCTTTGACATCCTTATGATATATATTCTCATTTGTTTGACAAATGCATTTTACAATGATGATGAACGGTGAAAATAATTTTGGAACATGATTTGATGATCTTGGGGAAAATTATGTTAAAAATGATTTTTATGAAAACGAGCCAGCGCCACTTTTATATGAGCGTTTCTTGATTCCTTTCCCTTATGACTCATATGCATGGTGAACATAAAATTTGGTGTTTGGTTGGTTTATATGTTCACTGTGCTACCATAGAACCCTAGATATGTAGACAGGAGTTAGGAATACCGAGCAACTATACGTGGAGGTACCATGCAGACTTGTCATTGTGGTAATGGCCGACACCGCGTGTGGTGTGATCAGTTCACGGCGTCTCCCCTTATGATCTTATAATATGATTTGCTCATGTGTGGAGCCTTTTTCTAATTTGGGAGGCGTATGGATGCATCCTAGGCTATGATATGATATGATATGTTTATGATCTTATATGATCATGCGGTCGAGTAGTGTAGTGCCATACACATCTTCCGTCGATTTTAGATGCCTTTGAGTCGCACGACTGTATCACTATGATTTTGATACGATATGATTTTAGCACGTGGGAGTGCACTTGATATGATATGATGTAGGATACTCGGTATAAATATCCCAAACCTTTTCCTTCAGCCTTATAATATTTAATTACTCTGGTGTTGAGATGTTGCTATGATGGGAAATTATTTTTGATCTCGTTGCATTCCTCTTTTTATGTGTATATATATATCGTGTTATTGTTATTCGTTATCTATATCAAGATGAGCAATTAGCTCACCGCATCTTTCTTTTCTCTGCGGCGGTACTTTCGGGGTTAATGGGGATGTGTGACGAGTGCTAGCAGGACCTTAGAGATCATGTACTTGAAGACTCTATTTTCGATTACTTTAGCTTTTGACTTTGGACCTTGTACTAAATAATGTTGGTGCTTTAACCTTGTACACTTAAATTTTAGTCTATGGTTGAACCTTGTTTTTCATGAACGTATTATGTAACTGGTTCTTCAGGTTTAGGAACTGCCCATAAGTCTGCAGGAGTGATGGTGAGTTGCTTGTGATTGAGCGTCACCGTCACAGCATTTTGACCATTGATCGTCTGCATTGTATTCCAGAATTGTTGTATGTAGATCTCCGGACGATTAGGCGAGTTGGTGAGCATGTTACGATAGGGATGATTCTTGAGAATATCCACTTTGCAATGAGACAAGAAGATTTCGAAAGGTGAGAGTTTCAAAGTCAACACGAAGATTATTCTTTCCAATCTTCATTGGATAGCCATGCGGGAAGATATCAGCAATGGTGAGGACATTTGGTGCATCCATATTCAGTTGAGCTTCCATGTCGTGATCTGAAACACATTTAGCCAAAAAGAACCAACATATCGAAAGACATAATGTTAGTCAACAGAAGGTTTTATTGTCTACTTATTGAATGATATATGTCAATGATTGTTACGAGTCCAACGTCACTTGTTTGTCCAATAGTCCAATGATGTCGAGAAAAGTTTCGTGAGTTAGTTAACTTTAAGTTTTAAAGTTTATGTTATCACATATTTTTCACATCATATTAAACGTTTAAGCATATTAGTGACATTTATTGGTTTCGTGACGTTATGATTTATTTATTTACAAGTTTGCACGCGTAACAATTCATAATGAAGGTTTGATCAAGGCTTAGGCGTAGAAATGGTAGCTTATGCGTAAGCAGGAGTTATCTTGGCCGTAGACACGAGCTTATGCGTAGGAACCTTACTTACGGCGTAAATATTACAGCGTAGGAAAAAGGGGACCTTATGCGTAGAGCTTACGCGTGGCGCATATAATACCTTACGCGTAAGGCTTACTCGTAAGAGTAGACCTTATCGCGCGTGGTCAGCACGCATATCCTTCACAGGATACGCCGTAGTCCCTTTGTAGAACCTTACGCGTAACACTACGCAGTAAGATTATTCTTACGCATAACCTTCTACGCGTAAGGTGATCCTTATGCGTAGATTGCTAATGACCTTGATTCTGAATTTTACGTGTAGCAGTCCTGAAATAAAATCTTTTTAACCAGAAACACTCTCATTTGAAAACACCCAAACTTCACGCATAAACCCTAATTCCCAAAATCAATTAATTAATGTATCTGGATGTGTTTAAGTGATGAAAATGTGATCATAGATGTTAAGAAAACGTTTTGACACAATCATTTCAACCACAAACACACAAACTTGATTGTGTGTTCATACGCTTATGCGTAGAACACAAAAATCATTGTAACTCAAGTTTTAACCGTTGGATTTATGAAAAATTCAAAACCATTGTTTAAAATCTTGTTACTAACACAGAAACACTTACAAAATGATGATCAGAAACACGGATTTGAAGATGAATTCTTATGCGTGGGATTGGGTTGGTGATGATAATAAATGATATGTATTAAATGAGGTTGGTGGAGTATTTTATGAAAAGTAACTTTGAGGTTTTGACAGTTTAAGTCCCTCCACCTTTTTCCATTTTCATCCAAAGCCTTTTAACTTCCATTTTGGTTACTAAACGAAAGATTTTAAGACGAGAACTTGACGACACTCCCCTTGACATAAGAAATAATGAAAGGTTATAAATTTTAGTCCGAGGAGTGTAGTGAACCAGAGATGTGACCACCAATTTAAAAGAAACAACGGGATAAGGTAACATGCAAGTACACGGTTATTTTGAAACAGTTAAGTATTAAATTTTCTCCCCTCAACACTTGATCGGAAAAATATTGAATTTTGAAAGATTAGAGTGCTGACGGAAGAAATGTACTTGCCATGTTAAGAGAAAAATAGATATAAGAATATTTTTGTTGTTTTATCTGATTTTATATTTTTGTATTTTGTTTTTGGAAAAATATTTACAAAAGAAAGATTTTGGTGTTTGGCCTGGTTTTAAGACTGTTTTAAGAGTTCATCCAATTCCTTTTGAGTCAAACACCGCATACCAATCCGGTGGACCAACTCATTAAACCTAGCGGGGGGCAAGGCTTTGGTGAGTAGATCTGACAATTGGTATGAGTTGGTCCACCGGTTTGGTATGCGGGGGGCAAGGCTTTGGTGAGTAGATCTGACAATTGGTAAATGAACAGCCTCAAGACGAGCAACTGGAGCGAATTATTCTTCAAAGTCAATACCCTCCTCCTTTCTATAACCCTTAGCCACCAGACGTGACTTGTTTCGAATTACGGTTCCTTCATCATCCAATTTGTTTTTCCAAATCCATTTTAGACCAATGACGAAGACCCTGTTGGTCTTTCAACCAGTTCCCATACTTCAAGACGTTTGAATTTGTTGAGTTCTTCCTGCATGGATTCAATCCAATTGTCCTTTGTCATTGCGTCTTTAATGTTTTAGGCTTCAGATTGGCGACGGTGAGTGCATAAATGCAATGTTCACCATCTGTGTGAAGATGTTGTCTCGTTATGACTGGTTGATTCGGGTTGCCGATAATATTCTCAAGAGGATGGTCTTTTGTCCATCGATGTGTGGAGGGTTGATGTTGGTATACGTTGTGCAGATTTTGAGAATTCAAATGGCTTGTTGAAGATTCCGCGACATCCGGTGCGGCGATCTCATTAGCAAACGGGTTAAAGAACGCATTTGGATCAAAATCTGCAGGTGGGGGTACTTCATTAAGAACATCATCGGCCGGTTCATCATTGTTGGAAGCGGTTTGTTCAACTGTTGTGTTGGAGTCAACTGGCGGTGCTTCGTCAACAAGTGGTTGTTGTAGCGGTGTATCGGGTATAAGAGTAGTATCAGGTTGAGCGGCGGAAACAAGCGGATACACACGGAGCACGTTCATCAATATCGCCAGCTGAACGGAGGAGCAAATAGTCTTTCCATTTGTTGGCGAGTAAGCGAGGGCTTGTGTCAGTGATGATGGGGTTTGGGGAAGTTTAAGCGGTTGTGACCGGGTTCCAAGTGTTATACTCGAAGCCATTTCCGTAAGTTCATCAAAATGAGCATGAATGGTTTCCATAACCTCCTTTGTTCGACGATTCCAGATTCGGAAACCTTTAGAATTATCACAATATCCTGTAAAGACTCCAATGTCGCTTTGGCTTTAGTTTTCCAAAGTCATCACGATCATTATTCGGATAGCAAAGAGATCCAAATACATGAAAGTGTTTGAGATTCGGTTTTCTGTTGTGGACAAGCTCGAAAGGCGATTTGTTGTGGCGTTTTGTAATCATAGAACGGTTTTGAGTATAGCATGCAATCGATAGACTTACCGACCCACAAGTATCTGACGGGAGTTTAGCATTGATTAACATTGTTCTTGCAGCTTCCACTAACGTTTCGTCTCTCAACAACTCCGTTTTGTTCGGTGTACGCGTGCAATAGATGTCCGACGTCTTTGAATTCCCTCTTTCTCATAAAATGCACAAAGAGTTTGGTTAACAAATTCGGTTCCTTTATGCATTCGATTTGTCGGACGGTGTTTCGGAGCTGAACATGTATTTTCGTGAGAAAGGTGATGATCATCTGTGGAGCTTGGTCTTTGCTTCGAAGAAAGTAGACCCAAGTCCATCATAAATAGTCATCAACAATTACTAAGATGTAGCGTTTGCCATTAATCGTTTGCACGCGCATCGGGCCACACAAATCCATGTGAAGAAGATGAAGCACATGTTGAGAGCTGTGTTCCACCTTTGAAGGAAAATGAGCATGAGTGCTTTTCCCTTGTTCACAAGCTGAGCATAGGTGATCTTTAGAATACGGGAATCGTGGGAGTCCTTCAACTAGTTTGTGTCGAGCAAGATTGGTTATAGTTTGAAAGTTTAAATGTGAGAGACGACGGTGCCATAGCCAGGATTTTGTTGAAGTTGCCTTTGAAAGTAAGCAGATGGGAGATGAAGCAACCATGTCTTGCATAGAGATAGTGTACAAACTTGAATTACGCGAGCGGACATAAGGTCGTTTCCTTGTAGATCATGAATGAAACAAGATTTCTCCACTTGAAATCAACCTCCAAATCTCCATCACAAATTGACCTCACTGAAAGCAGATTGTGACCGAGGCCTTCCACATAATAAACCCTGCTAATTTCAATGTTCCAATTGATATAGTCTCCGTAGCCCATGATAGCTGCGAAGTGATCATTCCCGAATCGGACAGTGCCAATGAACTTTGCAATAAAGTTTGATAACGGTTTAAGGTTACTGTCATGTGTCGGGAACATCCGCTATCAACAATCCAGAGAATGATCTCGTATCACGCATTACACATGCAGGCGACACGGATGGAATAAAGTAGATGTGGAACCCGAAATGTTAGAGGGTTTCGGCAGCTTATAGTAGACATACACACATCAATAACTTTAGGCATCCATTTAAATCCTAGTGTGTTATATATCCATTTCTGCCATCTCCAACTAGTATTTGCTTTAGTCTTAGTGAATGCACTAGGTGTTATTACATTCCTAGGAGGTGGAGCTATAGGGACAGCAATGCGTTTCTTAGAATCTAAAGAGGGCGGTGTACCAAGCACATACTTAGAATGATTAGTGGGCCTAGAGGTATTCCAATTCTTAGGATTCCTTAAACGAGAGATGATAGCTTTAGCAACACATTTGTCATGACAAGTAGAATTCATACTTTTACGACAAATAACACAAGGTGCATCGGTGAATATCAAAAGTACTTAATGGTTTAGCATTCGTTACATCACTATTTCTATTACATTTGCCAGACGCAATATCTATAGTAGAATCAACGTGAGTCTTATGCATAGTCCTAGGGTGTTCTTCTACTTCAGCATTCTTTATTGTTCTTTTCTTAGGTCGCAACTTCCTATTATTCCTTGTATTGCTCCTAGGTCGTGAAGTGCTGGACGTTTGGAAAAGAGGCAACTATTCCTGTTTCATTAGAAGGAAGCACGTTAGCAACTTGTGATTTGGCAGTAGGGATCCTAGGTTCACGATTACTAAGTGTTACTGGTGCTATTCTCTTAATCACAGGAGGCGGAAGTTGTTCATACTTTCCTAACATTTCTCTTAACTTAAAGATAGTGTGAATCGAGATCTTGATTTTCGGGCCGAAGATTTCCAACAAAATGCATAACTTCTCTAGTGTGTGCAAGATAATGATCAAGTTCGTTAGATGCTTCATCACGAGTCTGTTTGAGTAAACCAAATATGACACCATATTCCTTTTTAACTTTTGCAAGTTCTTGTTCATATTTTGAGATTTGACATTTAAAAGACACGTTTTGATCATCCAGTAGCTCAATTTTTGGATCGAAGATTTTTCATAGCGGGCGATTTTGTGTTGATAAGCAAGTTGTTGATCGTGAATATCTTTTTGACACCAATTAAGACGACGTTTTGCATTAGAAAGCTCGTTTGACAATCGTTCATTATCAACTTTTAAAGACTCGATCTGAAGCACATTATCGGTGTTCTCAACAGTTACCACAGAATCAACGGTCGTGAGAGATATAACCGGATGCATATGACAAAGAATTCAATAATACAAACATTATGGACATCGGCACAGATGACATCTTCCAAGAGTCGATCAACATCTTTTCTCAACATTTTCTTTTTACGTTTAGTTATAGAAATAGATGTTTCGTTTTCTCAAACGACCTTCATCATTCCAAGTTCCTTATGAAAGTCCCGTTCCCAAGACAATGCACAAATTTTCAAATTTTTAACATTTGGTAAAAGATTTTTCTGAAAAATGTCTCTTTGTTCTCGCGCCACAGGCGATTGAAAATGTTGAACTTTGATTTCAGAATGATATTCTATCTCATGTTGTAACGTTTTGAGGTCAGCCATGAAAATGTCAAAATATCTAAGAATTTTGCGATTTTCGTGTTTTGAGTTTACTTCACCGATGGAAGGTAAAGGACCATAAGTTTGTGCATAATCTGGTTTGGGATTAACATTAGAAGACTCGAGGCGTTTTATGATAATCCTTGGTATGTTAGAAGAATCCGTTGGTGTGGCGGCGTGACCACTTTTGAATAGTTAAAAGGTTTGTTGTAAACAACAATTTCTAATTTTGAACGACTCTCGTCTTCTGCGTCTAATTCCTCTTGATGATGATATTCAACAACACTCATAACAGAATTATCAATTTTATATTTACCTTTGGAAACTTCGGGGATTTGGTTTGAATTCTTTGGTTGAAAGCTTAGGTTTGTAATTAGCAAGATTCGGTCCATAGCCATTTGGATTGGGTTTTAAAGTAAACTTTTCAATAGCTGTGACCGACTCACCATCTTTGTAAACAACAGTTTTAAACTCTTTAAGTTTGTTTTGCAAGCCGATAATTTCTTCAAGATGATCATCTATTCGTTTCCTTGAATGATTTTTGTATGCAGAGAACTGTTTTTGACAAGTTAATAACTCAGCCTTAGCTTTTTGATTTTCCAAGGTGAGAGCATTAATTTGATTTTTATGTTCATGTTTCAGTTGTTCTATTTCAGACAACAAAGCATTCTTCGAAGAGGCTAGATCACGCATCTATCTCTCTAAATATTTTTCGTTTTGATGAGATTTAGCAAAGGCGGCTTCAAAACCTTTTTCACGATTTTCTTGAGTTTTGAAAAAGTTGAGTTGCTTTTGTAAACATTCAAAATCCTCGGTTAACAGTGCATTTTTACTTTTCAAGTCCCGATTTCTTGCATGACATTCTTCCACTATGGATTGTTGGTTTTTAAGCAACAAATCAACATCTGGACGAGGCAAAAGGTCGGTGTGTTCAACGTGAGTCACAACATGATCATTATTTATATCCTCAAGTATAACCACGGAGTCAATTTGATTATCAAGGGAAACCATAAGGTCATCTTGATCGTCAAATATAACTACGGGGTCTAGTTGAAAATCGTCGGAATTAGATGTGGGATCGACTCATTTTGAACATTCGAGCCTTGCCGGATTCGGATGTTGGCGGAGATATTAGATCGAGAGATAAATATGGTTTGTTGGTACATGAGACAAGCCATCAGTGTCATACACTGGGCCTGTGTCACTCATATGTAACTCATGCATATTAACCATCAACATAACAGGTTGTATTGGCCTGCAAGTCCTCCATATCATCATCAGTCTGCATTTGCCATAAAACTCGTTCCTTTGCGTGAGAGTTCCACCAGACTTCATCCTTAAGAGCCAAAAGTAAAGCCTCCTTGTGATAAGCACTTTGCCCCTAGTCCTGGCTTTGGGCATGCATTAGCCAGTGTCCCTTCTCATTGCAGTTGTAGCATCGAAGACCATTCAACCCATTATGAGCATTTTCCTGTTCCACCACACGAGCTCTTTGTTATTCCTACCCATAGCATTAAACCCTTGACCACCGCCATCGGCGACCATAACCATAATTCTGAACTTCAACTCATCCATTGTTCACAATAGCGATTCCTTGTGTTAGATGAGGAACGAATACGATTGTTGGATTTGTTGGTATAACGGCCAAAAGCATTAGCTATCATAACAAATCCTTGTTGCAATGCTTCGAACGGATCGGATTCCTCATTAGGTTCACTGACAAATACTTGAGCATTGTTGTTGTTGTATGGAACCAATTGAGTTTGTTGAGATTGTTGCTGTGAAGGATCATTTGGTGTGATTGTAGCAGTTGGTTGAGTTGCTGATTGAGGAGAATAACTGTTTTGAGCGTACAAAGCAAGTTGTTGATTTTACGGGTGTGACGGTGAAGCAATTTGAGCATGGAGAATCCTTTCCTTATCAACTTCCTTTATATGAGGCTTCAAGTAATCATACAACAATCTGTATGTAGAATGATGCATGTTCTTCGCTTGACGGAGAAAAATGACATACTTCTCCCATTCAGGACCAAGACTACTCGGGAACTTAGTATTAACGCAATTCTTGGCAT
This sequence comes from Chrysanthemum makinoi, assembly GCA_910596185.1. Classification (NCBI taxonomy): domain Eukaryota; kingdom Viridiplantae; phylum Streptophyta; class Magnoliopsida; order Asterales; family Asteraceae; genus Chrysanthemum; species Chrysanthemum makinoi. The sequence goes on along the minus strand of OU343216.1, from coordinate 32,727,410 downwards.
GATGATGTTGTGTTTATCCAAATCATTTATGATGTCCGAGAATCGATGATGATAAGACTCTAGTGTCTCTCGAGGTTCAATCATGAAGTGTTCATAAGCCAAGTAAATTTTGGATTCCATATCCTCTTGATTGAGTGCAGATCCTTCCATAAGAAGTTGAATATGTTCCCACATTTTGCCTTGCATCTTTTGAGCATCAACACTTCGAAGAATTGGGTTTGGTAATCCTAATAGGATATATTGCATTGCAAGTTCATCAGCTTCATAGTGTAGAAGTTCTTGAGGCATTCAGTGCAACCATAGCAATGTTTGATTGTTCATCTCTTGGTGGATTAGCATTTGGATCTCCGGGTACAATGACAGTTGGCATCGAAATGGACCTTCCAAGATAACCTTCTTTAAGAACTTTGCATGTGGCTTCTTGGGATCATAGAACCTAAAGAACCTAATCACCCATTGATCGTAGTTTCCTGGAGTGAGCATTGGAGGTCTATCAAGTGATCCGACCTCATGAATTGATTGTTGGTATTAAAGCTTCACACATCTTTTCAAACCAAGTGGGTTCCTTCATAGTGTTCCTTGATGGATGTTGATTGAAATCGTTTGTGTAGGGTTGAACTTGAAGACTTGGTGGTGGTTGAACCATTTGAGGTTGTGGAAATGCTGCAAGTTGTGGAGTATGTTGTTGATTAAATTGTTGTTGATAAATTGCTTGTTGTTGATTCCATTGTTGATGTTGTGGACTTAGTTGTTGTTGTCGTTGAGTGTAAGTGTAAGGGAAATAGTTAGAGTATGGTGGTTGTGACATGTTGAAACACTTGTGTTATAAAATGGATCTTTGTAGTCGAATGAACCTTTGTTGATGAAGTATACTTAGGCGTAGAAATCACAATAAACCAAGTAGCACTTATGCGTAAAAACACCAAAGTTACGCATAATAGCAAGAGTTACGCGTAGGTTTAGCTTACTGCGTAGGCGAGGAAAAAGCACTAAAGTTATCGTGCGTAAAGATAGGCGTAGAAAACTTAGGCGTGGGATTACCTTATGCGTAAGACTAGGCTTAGGCGTAAGATGAATCTTATGCATAGGATGTTCTACGCTGTAGCTTAAGCTTATGCGTAAGTTTAGGGTTTTTAGCCCAAGTGATCTTTTAAACTATCACAGTGCAAACGATATCCCAAGTCGACGTATTTTCAGGCTTATCCAAGCAAGAAAACACGGAGTAAACCACGAAACTGAAGATCAAACCAAAGAGTGAGTTACGCATAGTTTTAGGGTTTTACTACGCGTAGAACTACTCGTAAAAGTGATTGTTGCCCAAAGATGTTTCTAAACCAGGTTTTTGTGATGAAATAGCTTCAATATCACCAAGATAACACAAAAGTGTGAAACTTGATGATTCAAAGTGTCTAAAACAGGTTATGTATTAGAATAGCTACCTCGGTAAAAACCAAGCTCAAAAACGTTTATCCACGCGTAAAGTTTGAAACTTTTTGCCAAAAACAGTTATTTTAACACCTTAAAACGTTGAAAGGACAAGAATCTTGGATTAAAAAGTGTAAAAAACGTGTTTTTAAGCGAACCAAAGTATCTCGTATTCTTTACGCGTAGGACCAAAACCCACTTCAAAAGCAATACGATTCACCCAACTAGTAGGTGATTGATACCACTGTTAGGTCACTAGTTTTACAACACAAGCATCAAGAGAAGAGATATAGAGGCGGATGAACAATAAACCAAACACACAAACACGTTAGACTTGACCGGTTATGCGTAGAGTATGAATGAGTGAATAAATTGAACAACCAACCCTCAAGTGAGGGTTATTACAAGGTATTTATAGGAGGGAAGCTAGGGCAACAATCATAGTTCCCATCCTTTTCCTTATTGGACTAGGCCTAGGCTTATGGGCCTTCTACATAAGCCTAAGGCTAATAACTAACATAAAGGCCATATTAAGCTAACTATTACATATGAATCACTAACACTTGATTTAGGTTTAGGAGTGATTCCAACAAACGATGCATAGATCAAGGCTAGGGGGTCGTGTCTCGAGCATTTGGGTTCAAAAGGAGCGAGTTTGGGTTGTTTTTGAAGTCCATCGCCGCTTACCACCGCTCAGCCACCACCTCCTTGATACGCGTACAACGCGCATTCGGGGTCAAAGGAAACTTCCTTTTCTTCGAGAAAGTTTTTCAACCACATAGGCAGTGAACCTAATCGTTGTAGTGTAGTATTAGGGTAACCCTCGGGGATTGATACCGTTCTCTAGTGGAATAGGAATGCTAGAGAGAAATTACTACGCTAAGGTTGGGGTTGAGGAAGATTATTTTTTTATCTTTTTTTTTATATTTTTTAGAAAACTAAAGGTACGATCTCGGGGTTTGATTTGGGGGGTGGTACTTCTACCGATTACTCTACTATTCTAATTATCTAATCTAAGGGTTAGTCTATGTCTATTGAAGTGTGCTCGTATGATGATTAAAGATGTGTCTACCTAGATACTATTACTTCCTAGTTATCTTTTATTGATTGTTGAATTGTCACGTCCTTATTCTTAACGCGTTGTGTTTTCGAAGGTCGTAGGGTGTGCTTTTATCCCTAACTCTTTGAAGCTACCTAAGGTTAATGACTACGAAATCTCTAGGATTCATAAACTTAACACTAAGGTTATCTTTGGATGTTTAGCCTACAGTTCCACTAGTAGCTATAAACTAATGTTCAACAAAGATTAATCAAGCATTAAAAACACAACGATGGCTTCATGAACTCCTATGTCAATTACAATTAAGATAAGAGACACCCAATCAATAATTAATAACTATGTTTCATAGATCTAAGCAAACACACAAGTAAATTAGCCGGACATGTTAAACATGCAAGCATACACACATTCAATCGAAGACATAATGAAATCAAGGGAATAAATAACTTATCTCGATGTAATATAGGGTATTAGAACCTAAAATCTTGTCCAAAGCGGACTACAATCGTTTTAGGTTTTACTCCGAAGTCTACCTCCTTAAAGTCACGAAAATCAAATTCTATATATAGATTTACAACTGCGACGACGTCACCTTTTAATTGTAACGCCGTCGGATCGCCGTCATTAGGGTTTCGTCTTGGCCAAGTCAACTTTGGGACGGCGTCTCGTTGTGGTTGTGACGCCGTCGCCTTCAGCTCGGCGTCGTCGAATCGAATCTAGGCCGTCTCGAGGAGAAAAGTCTTTGTGGACGCCCTACTCTTCAAAGCCGGCGCCGTCAGTTGTAAAATAACAATTTTCGCTATGTGTCGTCACAAAATCGGGGGACGGCGCCGCCCTTTGTTTTGGCGACATCCAGGTGCATTTCCAGCAGCTTGAGTGTCTTGATCTTGACTTTAGCCATTTTCTTCATATATTCACTCCTTTTCGTCCAAATAAGCATCATTCGGCATTTTGCCTTCAAGAGACCTAAAAAGTGAAAAGGAGCGAAATTAAGCAGTAATGGATATAAAAGTGGGCGATTAAGGGCTTAAATGACCCCTTAAAAGTGTACATTTTAAATCCTTATCAAATATCCCTACACTTGGTATTTTCTTGTCCTCAAGCAAATGTGCTTTTGGCCAATCAATTTATAAGTTATGGGGCATAAAGCAATGGTTTAACATAATTCATAACAAGTATAAGCCCTTAATAGTTATAACAAACCGCGAAAATTATATACTAGCACCTCACAAGTGGTGTTTGGGTACTCTCATATCTCAGGTGTATATGAAATATATCAAATGGAAATGGAAGATAAACACTCATTAACCGATCATAGTACATAGATTACCATAGGCTTGAGACTAGATCAAACCTCCACCACTTTGGCGTAAGCACCTAGGAACAACTATCTAAGAGGTCTTTTAAAGGGTTGTAACGTTAGGCTTACGGTTAGGGAAATGATTTTGCAAATTCCAGATGCCAAACCGTCAAGTTATCTCACACAAGCTAGCCACTTGTGAATGACTAACCATAAGAAACTTAAAAGCAGTTCGGAACGATTACGTGATAATGAAGGCTTAGGGTATGTGTGCGGATAAAACCTCAATATCGATATCAAAAATAATCACGAAGATAGATTCAAATTCCTTTAGGAAAAGAATAATAAATCAAATCCCGTGTGTGATCGTTGAAACGGATTAGTCAACCCGAATCGTTTCCCAACGAAGCGTGAATTGCCAACGTCGTTTTTGGTTTGGAATTTAATGCTCGATGTTTTGATTTTTGATTATATTTAAACTACGGGAATAGGGAAAGTAATTAAGGGAATCTATTTTACGGGAAATCCTAATGCAAATTAACTAAAATGTAATTAATAAAACGTAATTAAAATGCAACTTCGTCTAAATTATACCCTAAAAATGTCTAAAATTACTTTTACTCTAGAAATGCAATGTGAAAACTAATTATGAATTAAAACTATTTTTTTGGATTTTTCTGGATTTTATTAAAATTAAAAACTAATTTTTAACTATTAAAACTAAATTAAAATACTAAAAATTATGAAATTTAAGGAGAAAAATATGAAAATATTTTTATAAAGTCTAAAATACTATAAGAGAATTTTCAAAACTATTTTTTTTTATTTTTTTGATTATTTTTCTATTTTCTACTAATTTAAAACTATTTAAATCTAATTTAAATTGTGAAAAATACCAAATAAAAGGGGAAAAATAAGGAAAAATATTTTTTATGCTTTTTATATTTTTCTTAAACTGGGAAAATTGAAAAATTATTTTTTGGAACTTTTTCTTAATTATTTGCAATAAAAGCTATTTAAAAGTACCTAAAAACTATTTTAAATAGAGAAAAATAGCAAACAGTGACCAAAAATTATGAAAAACTCAGAAAAATTCTAAATTATTATTCGGTTCTATGAAAATATAAAATATAATGATTATGTGTAAGATATAAAAAGGGTTTGCGTTAATAGCTTGATCACCAAATAAGCACTTTAATATAAGCAAATAAGCAAAATAAGCCACCAAACTGTTTTAAAACAACTAAATTATACTATAATTACTCTAAAACAACTAACTACTGCTACTCCTAACCTCAAATAAGCAGCCTACCTATGATTTAAGCTAACTGCTAATTCTACCCAAACAGGCTCTCCTACTTTAAGCTACTCTATAAGCTTATCAGAGAAGCTTAAGTGAGAAACAGATAGGTGGTCTTCAAGACCACCTAGCAAACTACAAATGGACCAAATCGAGACCATAACAATGTATTGAACTCATGCAATGTGCGCAAGATCTGCGCACAAAACAGTTTTGACATAGTTTTGACTTTTGAACACAATTGCTGATTTTGACTTATTTGAGATTTAGAGACAAATTTGTGACTGATTAAGCTAAAAGTGGATGTAATAAGACCCAAATAAGCTACCCTAACAGATTCTACACCTAAATGCTTAATAAGCTCAAATGATTTCAACAGAGCTTATGCATATTAGATCAGTTTCAAGCTAATGTTGACTTTACGTGTGTTTGGATGCAATAAGATGACTTATATGAATGCAATAAACTAAGACAAGCCTAAAGCAACTGATTTACTCTAACATTTAAACCTCTATCACAGTTTTAGTACTAATCCAAACACTCCTTTTAACAATTCTAATGAGCAGATTACACTACTACTCCTACTCCTACTTATGCAAACTTAATAACAACTAAAAGACTGAGATCAGAGAACATCAAATAACATTAAATCAAGCATCAATCATCAAGCCACATGATCATTCATAAAAGCTTTGAGAAGGAAAAAGGTGATTACTCACTTAGTTATTCTAGCCAAATTTGGTGAGTAATAGTATCAAACCGATGTAAAACACCAACCAACAACCTAATCCAACAACTAGATCAACCCAACTCCATTTTTGAACCAAATGAGATCACCGATTGACTTTCGTTGACCAAATATTTTTGTGAATGTAAGTGAATGAAATAGAACAAGTAAACAATAAATAAGCTCACAAGAGCTATGGACTGACCTTATATGAGCTTATTACAATCTTAAAAATGACTTTATTAGGTACCAAATAGTGAAATGCAAGATCAAAACAAAACTTAGAAACTTTTATTAAAAGAAATTAGAACAAAGGTTTGAGATTACATAAAAACTTTAAGAAAACATAAAACTCTTGAAAAGCCGAAAATACAAGGAACATAAACTAATTTTAAAGGAAAATAATGCACGACTAAAATTGTGAGCCAAGGGGTCTTTATATAGCCTTCAAGAGCCTTGGGATCCTCTTGGAAACCTAGAAAGGGCTACATCGACAACATGATCAATCACTCTTGTCAGCACCACCAATCGAGCTCTTGATTCATCAAATGAGGTGTTGCGACCCAATGGGAGGCTTGAATGACCATCACGGCATTCTTATCGACAAGTCGGTACCTGTTAGATGAGGTTGCTAGAAAGATTCTAGTTTGGGGTGGGGTGGATAATTGGTGGTAAATGTGAATGGGTAAAAGGGTGTTTGGGATTGGGGAAGAATATGCTTGTTAGGCGCGTTTGGATTTGTTTATTGTATTTCAAAGGGAGTTGACTGGGTCATTGGGGGTTGACACGGGTTTAGTTCGGTCAAGTGGGATACGGGTTGGGATTTATTAATAAAGGGGGCCGGGTTGTTTGTTTGGGCTGGGTATTAGGTTTATTGGTTGGGTCGGGTAGATTGGATTTTGGACTAGGATATATATTGGACTAGTAGAGTGATCCAAGAGCAACCATAGGGACCAAATATGTATTTTCTGAATTTTGAGGGACCAATCTTGTGCATTCTGAAAATTATATCAAGGACCATCTTTGCCAATCTTCAAATAAACCAAGGGCCAATTTGCAACTTTTGAATCTTCAAGGGTCACTTTTGTCAAATCTTTGAAACTTGAGGGGCCATTTTTGACATTTCTTCAAACTTGATTAAAACTTCCAAAAATCATCCTCGGAGAATAAAATCTTCATAAATGCTCAATTTTGATCTTCCAGCTCGGCTAAAGCTCTCTTAATCTCTCGTGCTCGGATTTACGTCGATTGGTTCCTTTTTGTGTGTTTTACATATCCATACACACAAGAAACACAAACTCAAGAAAACCACAAATATTAGCAATAAACGGCTCTTTCTTGGTTATTTTGGGTCAGTTTTGATAATGAAAAGGTATGTGTTTTAGCACATACCAAAATACCCAGACGAGACCATTGTCGTGTCCCCACACAATGCAATCAACTCACGCTTCTAAAACCAAGGATTTCAATCTCTTTCTACTAAACCTATGAAGAAGTAGCAAAGATTCCTCAAAAGAGATTAAGAAAGCCTTAATTCTAAAAACGCCCCGTTTACCTTTTAAATAACATGTATTGATATTACGGTTAAGCACATTCCGGTTATGAGTGACGGTTTGTTGATCTTTCGTGTCGATCAATAACTCCAACTTTTTTCAAACGACATGTTAGGATCACGGAGTTGAAAACACAACACAGCGTGAAGTGACCATACGGATAGAATACATCGTCCCTGATTTTCACAAGTTCCCAAACTAAGCGTAAAATCGAAATCATTGCTAAATATGATTCTAGATGCTAACACTACCCATGGAAGTTACTTGTGTAAATACCTTTTGTTCCCATTTTCCTATTTTCCTCTAGATTTTTTATTTTTGTGAGAAATGAATTTCTTCAAATTCTCGTTTCGATAACTTTTATTTCGATAAAGATACAAAGCTAAGTCGATAATTAGTTATTCGCCTTCTCTCAAGAACCATTGTCCCAAAAATGAGGTCCACATCAAGGAATTTTTATTCATTTATACTTTTGACTTTTTCATTTTTCATTATCATTTTTTTTTTTTTTTTTAAAATTAAACTTATACTTTTACTCATATGAGCTATGAACTACTGAGACTTCACGGGTAATTCCAAGACTATAGGCTTCATGAAATGAGGACCCCCGGCTAGGCTAAGACCTCACTCAATCCCGGCTAAAGATCCAAGGGTCCGATCTCGACACCACAACTCATAACTTTACTTATTACTTTTCACTTATTACTTATTTATTACGGATCCTTGATGTGTACCCAATTTTAAAACAAAGATTCTTTTAAGAAGATAAAGAACTAACTATCGCCAAAAACTCAACATCTCTAATTATTATTAGCGGATATGGGGTGAAACAATTTTGTGGGAACAAAAAGCCATAAGTACCTTCGATGGGCTCTAAAGAGAACCAACTACTCCACCCTTAGCATCTAAACTCATAAGTAACTCTATCATTTCTCGATCTTCGCAAATTTAAAATCCCAAATAATGAGATCCGTGGATGCTTAGCCGATAATTTTAGATTATCTATGGTTAAGGGAACAAGCTAGGGCTCAACACGCCCGGTCAAGTCAGAATTCAATTCCTACCCTCACCGAGGAAAGTCAACAAGATGTCAAAACATATATTAACTTAGCAAATGCTTCGTCTAATGAAATTAAGTCATGCATATTTAAAATCGCTCAGGGAAACTTGCAAAATCTTGGCCTTGTGAGCTAGAATTAGCATTTTATAGCTTCTTATCTAAGAGACTAGCAAACTTTTCAATCAAAAAGACTTAACAAAAGCTTAAAAAAATTTTAAATTTTCTCATTTATAGCACAATTTTTTCATTTTCTAAGGAAAAACGGGGTTGTGAGAGAACACGACAAAAATAAGCAAGTGCGGTCAAATCAAATCGAAGATTACCCTACCCCAGACTAGAACGAAACATTGTCCTCAATGTTTAAAGCAAGGTATCAACGAAAATCTAAAAGCCGTTTATTAAGTATGCTCAAAGATAAGCGTTAGTCGATAAGATTAGGATATCGGTTTCCATCAAGCATCGATCATGAAACTTGAGTGGAGAAAAGACAAACTTCGAGCACGAGAGTCTTCATATCGGGAACATCCTAAACAAAATATCACAAACAACCAACACAAATCGAAGAGGCGCACCCCAGCGTCACTTATTAGAAAATAGAAAGAAAATAGAGATAAGCATGGGGTGCCTCCCACGGCGCTACTTGTTTTGGTTACCGAGTCGCTAGCTTGACTCGATCCCCGTATTCAGTTGTCCTTAGGGAAAGTTTGGAGATCCGGGACAACCATAGATGGGATGTCCCCTGCAAAATAATGTTTCACACGATGGCCATTCACTTTGAAATTAGGGCCATCGAGGTTGAGAAACTCCACCGTTCCATAAGGGAAAACCTGAGCAACGGTGAATGGTCCTGACCAACGGGTTTTGAGTTTGCCCGAGAATATCTTCAATCGAGAGTTAAAGAGGAGAACTTGATCACCAACGTTGAAAACGCGGTTTTGATTTTAGAATCATGAATCCTCTTAGTCTTCTCTTTGAAAATCAAAGAATTCTCGTAAGCTTGATCCCTAAGCTCATTTAATTCATTCAATTGAACTTTCGGTGATCACCCGCGGTCTTAAGATCAAAGTTAGCATGTTTCAAGGCCCCGAATGCCTTATGTTCGAGCTCGATGGGCAAGTGACAAGCTTTTCCATACACCAACTTAAATGGGGTGCAACCGATGGGTGTCTTGTATGCGGTGCGGAAAGCCCATAATGCATCATCTAACTTATCGGCCCATGAAGCTCGATTTTCTCCTACGGTCCTTTCTAAAATTCTTTTCAAACCACGATTGGAGACCTCAACTTGTCCGCTTGTTTTGGGTGATACGCGGTAGAAAGACGATGGGTAACTCCATATTTAGCCATAACTTTAGCAAATTTTTCATTACAAAAATGGGTACGCGATCAGCGATGATAGCACGAGGTGCTCGGATCGGGAAAACAAATTCTTCGAAACTTAACAACCACTCGAGGCGTCATTGGTGGGGCGCCCGCTTCAACCCATTTAGACAAGTAGTCGACGGCTACGAGGATATACTTATTACCCTTAGATGATGGAAATGGCCCCATAAAATCGATGCCCCACACGTCAAAAATCTCACAAACTTGAATAGCATTTTGTGGCATTTCATCTTTTTGCGAAATTTTCCCTTGACGTTGGCAAGAATCACAAGATTTGACTAAATCATGAGCATCTCGATATATGGTAGGCCAATAGAATCCGGAATCAAAAACCTTCTTAGCGGTGTAGCTTGAACCATGATGGCCACCGTGGGGTCCGTTATGGCAAGCATTGAGAATATCAAGAGCCTCTTGGCCATGAACACACCGCCGGATTACTTGATCCGCACAAATCTTAAACAAGTAGGGATCGTCCCAGAAATAATGCTTAACATCTTTGAAATTCTTCTGTTGGGACGACATCCCTTTTACTACTGAAATTGCCCGCATGGTAATTTGCAAAGTCGGCAAACCATGGGGTGTTTTGGTCTTTCTTAGCAATCATCCCAAGTGTCTCAAGAGGAAATGTTTCCGTAATCTCCTTTTTCTCAAGCACACTTTGATGGGGATTCTCAAGTCTAGAAAGGTGATCGGCAGCAAGGTTCTCCGCTCCTTTTTGTCAAGAATAGTAACATCAAACTCTTGAAGGAGGAGAACCCACCGAAGTAATCGTGGCTTAGCATCTTGCTTTGCCAAAAGATACTTAAGGGGAGAATGGTCGGTATACACTATGGTCTTCGACAAGACAAGGTAGGGTCGGAATTTCTCAAAAGCATAAACAACGGCCAATAATTCCTTTTATGTAGTTGTATAATTGTGTTGGGCCTCGAGACAATGTCTTACTGCATAGTGTATGGGTTGAAAATGTTTCGACTTACGTTGCCCCAAGACTGCCCCAATTGCGTAATCACTTGCATCACACATGAGCTCAAAGGGCAAATCCCAGTCGGGGTCACTAAGATCGGTGCTTCGGTTAATTTCTTTTAAGAATATTAAACGCTTCAACGCATTCGGTGGTGAAGATAAACGGAGCATCCTTTTCAAGGAGATGGGTCAGAGGGCGGGCTATCTTAGAGAAATCTTGGATGAAACGGCGATAGAAACAGGCATGACCTAAAAACTCGAATACCTTTACGGTAGTGGGATGAGGGAGTTTAGCTATAACGTCGACTTTAGCTCGGTCGACCTCAATCAATTTTGAAATCTTATGGCCGAGGACAATGCCCTCTCGAACCATGAAATGGCACTTCTCCCAATTTAAGACCAAGTTGGTGTCTTCACACCGTTTGAGCATGTGGTCTAGATGAGAGAGGCAAGAAGTGAAAGAATCTCCATAAACCGAGAAATCGTCCATAAAACTTCCATAGACTTCTCGATCATGTCGTGAAAAATAGCCATCATGCACCTTTGGAGCGTCAGGGAGCATTGCATAAACCAAATGGCATTCGTCGGTAAGCAAACGTTCCATAAGGGCGCGTGAAAGTCGTTTTCTCTTGATCATGCGGATCGTCGGATTTGAAAGTAACGAGAAAAACCATCGAGGAAGCAATAGAACTCATTCCCCAGCTAAGCGTTCGAGCATCGATCCATAAAGGTAGTGGGAAATGGTCCTTTCGTGTAGCATCATTCAACTTTCGATAATCAATACACACCCTCCATCCGTGCGAGAGCGTGTGGAAATCAATCATTATCTTCATTGGCAACGACGGTCATTCCTCCCTTCTTAGGGACACAATGGATAGGGCTAACCCATGAGCTATCGGAGATTGGGTAAATGATTCTGGCGTCGAGGAGTTTAAGAACTTCCTTTTTGATAACCTCATGAATTTTTGGGTTAACCCTACGTTGTTGTTGAATCACGGGTTTACAATCATCCTCCATCAAGATTTTGTGGGTACGTAAAGCGAGGATTGATTCCTTTGATATCGAAAATTTTAGCGATTGCATTTTTATGTTTTCGAAGGACATCCAAAAGTGCGGTCTTCTCCTCATCTTTCAAGTTTTTAGCAATGATGACGGGAAACTTGTTTGGTTCTTCAAGAAAAGCGTATTCAAGATGAGGAGGTAAATCCTTGAGCTCGGGCTTCGGAGGATTTTCATTAGACGTTTGTACTTCTTTGATTTCGTTAATCGTGATCTCTTTCGGAAGGAGTGACGGTAATGGATCTTCATTCAACAATTGCTCAAGATAACGGATATCTCCTTCCGAATCATAAACACCATCATCAATTCCGGTGGAGTCGATTCATCATCGAAGAAACTCATCGATTTCTTCCAAAATGAAATCACCTCCCTCGAACGGAGTGAGAGAGGGGGAAGAATCGGCAATAATAGGCTCAGAAGATGGTTCAATATTTTCAGAATGAATAGTGGGATTACCACTCATAAAATCAAGAAGCTCTTGAGCATACTCCTCCGTAGCAATATCGAGAACGTCGATTCGATTAATAGAAGCATCATCATAATTGGAGGAGTATCTCGAAGGATGGTTAATGTTAAATGAGGCGGTTTCCTTATGAGATCGTAAAGTAATTTCTCCTTCATAAACGTCAATCATCGCACGGCCGTTCAGTAGAAAGGTCTCCGAGAATAAGCGGCACTCGGGAATCAGCATCAAAGTCAACGACAACGAAGTCGGCGGGAAAATGTAGTGGTCCGACCTTCACATAGACGTCCTCGGCGATTCCTTTTGGAATAGAGGTTGAGCGGTCCGCGAGTTCAAGAGTCATCTTAGTAGGAGTGAGATCCGGGGGAGAAAGCTTGTTATAAATCGAAAGAGGCATTAAGTTAATACTCGCACCAAGATCGGCCAAGGCGGGGCATTTCACAATTCGAAAGGCTTCTCAAGGGATAAGAAATTTGCCGGGGTCTCCTAACTTTTCGGGGAAGTTTCTTGAGGAGCACCGCCGAGCAATTCTCATTCAACGGTGTTTTTGCAATTTCGGCCAACTTTTCCTTATTACTCACTAAATTTTTGATCATGGCGGCAAATTTCGGCATGAGGAGTAAAGCGTCGGTGAAACTGATGTTAAAATTCAAGGATTGAATGATTTCAACAAATTTCTCCATTTGGTTTTCGGTTTTATCACGAATCCTTTGATCTTGAAGTCTAGATGGATAAGGAAGTGAGGGTTTGAGAGTAGTCTTCGAACATCGGGTTCGGATCGAATCTGAACGGCCAGGAGGTGGGACGGTGCGGTTGCACATTTTCTTCAATAACCACGGTTCTCGTTCCTCCTCCCTCACGTGGTAGGTAAGCGATGGTTCGTCAAAGCTTTACCACTCCGTGTGGTTATAGCCTTTAACTCACCCTTTGGGTTGGGAATGGTATCACTTGGAAGAGATCCCGAACTCGAGGGTTGACTTATCTTACACAAAACAACATTCAACATGTTCTCAAGTTTATTCTGCGAAGCATCCAATTTGTTGTTCTCAAGTGAATCTCATTCCTAAACTCATTGCTTTGTCTAGTCAACGAAGATTGAAACTCATTTCTCAAACTTGAAATCCGAGTTTGCATGGTTTGGATGGTAGCATTATTGTGTTGAACGTAATTCGTGAATTCATTTGAAGGCAAAGGTAGAGCTTGATAGCTTGAATTTGGATATCCTTGATTGTAATTGACTCCTTGATTCGGGTATTGATTTGGTGGGGTTTTGAATTGGTTTTGAACATTTGGTCCACGAACTTGATTGATTAAAGCGATTCGATTGTTCGATTGAGAAAATCCCGGAGGTCCATTTGATTACTAACACGAGGGTTTGGTTCAACGAGAGCGGTATTGGTTACCTCCGTTCTGCATTAGCTTGAAGGATTTCCATCGTGGCGGTACAATTGTAGTAGGCATGCGGGCCACCACAAGTAGTACAAGTCGTTTCCACCGCTTTGACTTGAGCGGGTGGAGAAGAATTAACCTTAGCGGTCTTAATCTTAACCAAAGTCTGAATCATGTCCGTAAGCTTATCAATCTTAGCATCGGTGCTAGACGTATTTTCGTAAGACGAGGACGATGGTGTAACACCCACTCGGGCAGCAACCGATTTGCTACGTGAGGTACAAACTTTAGATTTGTTCTCAATAATCAACAAGGCATCTCGTTGATCGGTCAACAAATTACCACCCGCGGCGGCATTGAGAGAGTCTTGATCAGTCTCATTCAAACCGTTATAGAACGTATCAAGTTGATGTAATTCCGTAAAACCATGATGGGGACATTGCCTAAGCAAATCTTTGAATCGGTCCCATGCCTCACTAAATGATTCATCAAATCTTTGTGTGAATTTCGTTATTTCATTTTTTAAGCTCGTGGTTTTAGACGGTGGGAAGAATTCGATTCCTAATTTTGACACTAAATTCTCCCATGTGGTTATCGATCGAGGGGTAGTTTTTGAGCCAAATCGGCGCCACCTCTAAGTGAAAACGGGAAGAGTAGTAGCTTAATAGCCTCTTCCGGAACGTTACGGTACTTGATCGTAGACGTGAGCTTGTTGAATCGTCGGATATGAGATTGAGGATCGTCTCTCTCAAATCCGTAAAATTGGCTTGACGAAACCAAATTTATCAATCCGTGTTTAAGCTCAAAGTTATCGGCGACGATTGCCGGGACGACGATGGCTTCTCCATAACCTTCGGTGGGTGCTTGGAGTTGCTCTAGCATGGATCGGTTGTCCTCCGCCATTTCGATGATGGGCGGGGTTTGATTAGTTCGAATCTCGGGTTCGACTAATGGAGCACGTCTATTTCGCCTTCGCGAAATTGTAGCGGTTTCAAGTATCGGTCTGTAGTTGTTAGAACGAGTGCGCATGCACTTTCAAAAACCAAGGCAATTAAAGCGAACGGTATTCGAAAACACAGTGAACTTAACCAATAATCCCAAGTGAATAAATCACTTCTATAAGACAAGCGCAAAGCGGAGAAGCTTTTTAGGTCAGCGAAGCTTATTAAAACCCGCTTCTTCACAGCGCAATTTAATGTCAGGCCGTCCTTATACCCACCACACAGTTTGTTTATCCGTTAGAAATAAATAAATTCACAGCGACACAAAGGCAAGTTTTTGATCTTTAGTTCGGGAACTTATTAATGATAACACCTCCGTTGAGAATGTTATATAATTGGTGTCTTCTATTTATTAGCAAAAACACAAGAGAAAATCTTTTTTAATATGATATATATATATACAAAAGAAAAGGAAAATATTTTTTTACTTTTTATTTTATAGAAAAATAGTAACTTCACGAATGAAGGATCTCGAGTCACTAATCGTCAAACCTCAAACGATATAGTCGTGACACAACCTCACCGCAGCCAAAATTTGATTTTGCAAATTCCGGATGCCAACCGTCAAGTTATCTCCACAAGCTAGCCACTTGTGAATGACTAACCGTAGAAACTTAAAACAGTTCGAGATCGATTCGGCTGATAATGAAGGCTTAAGGGTATGTGTGTACGGATAAAACCTCAATATCGATATCAAAAATAATCACGAAGATAGATTCAAATTCCTTTAGGAAAAAGAATAATAAATCAAAATCCGTGTGTGATCGTTGATACGGATTAGTCAACCCGAATCGTTTCCCAACGAGGAGTGAATTGCCAACGTCGTTTTTGGTTTGGAATTTAATGCTCGATGTTTTGATTTTTGATTATATTTAAACTACGAATAGGAAAGTAATTAAGGGAATCTATTTTACGAAATCTAATGCAAATTAACTAAAATGTAATTAATAAAACGTAATTAAAATGCAACTTCGTCTAAATTATACCCTAAAAATGTCTAAAATTACTTTTACTCTAGAAATGCAATGTGAAAACTAATTATGAATTAAAACTATTTTTTTGGATTTTTCTGGATTTTATTAAAATTAAAAACTAATTTTTAACTATTAAAACTAAATTAAAATACTAAAAATTATGAAATTTAAGGAGAAAAATATGAAAATATTTTTATAAAGTCTAAAATACTATAAGAGAATTTTCAAAACTATTTTTTTTTATTTTTTTGATTATTTTTCTATTTTCTACTAATTTAAAACTATTTAAATCTAATTTAAATTGTGAAAAATACCAAATAAAAGGGGAAAAATAAGGAAAAATATTTTTTATGCTTTTTATATTTTTCTTAAACTGGGAAAATTGAAAAATTATTTTTGGAACTTTTTCTTAATTATTTGCAATAAAAGCTATTTAAAAGTACCTAAAAACTATTTTAAGTAGAGAAAAATAGCAACAATGACAAAAATTATATGAAAACTCAGGGAAAATTCTAAAGTATTATTCGGTTCTATGAAAATATAAAATATAATGATTATGTGTAAGATATAAGAGCTGCGGTGTAAATGATCACCAAATAAGCACTTTAATATAAGCAAATAAGCACAACTAGCCACCAAACCCCATTTGACCTAAATTATACTATAATTAATCTAAAACAACTAACTACCTTTACTCCTAACCTCAAATAAGCAACCTACCTATGATTTAAGCTAACCGGTAATTCTACCCAAACAGGCTCCCTCGGCCCTACTTTAAAAGCTACTCATAAGCTTATCGAGAGAAGCTTAAATGAGAAAGCAGAATAGGTGGTCTTCAAGACCACCTAGCAAAAACAAATGGACCAAATAAAGACCATAACAAGTTTGTATTGAACTCCTCTACGCAATGTCTCAAGATCGCATAAAACAGTTTTGACATAGTTTGACTTTTGAACACAATTAGCTGATTTTGACTTATTTGAGATTTAGAACAAATTTGTACTGATTAAGCTAAAAGTGGATGTAATAAGACCCAAATAAGCTACCCTAACAGATTCTACACCTAAATGCTTAATAAGCTGTTGATTTCAACAGCTATATATTAGATCAGCTTTCAAGCTAATGTTGACTTTTCGTGTGTTGGATGCATAAGATGACTTATATGAATGCAATAAACTAAGACAAGCCTAAAGCAACTGATTTACTCCAACATTTAAACCTCTATCAGCTTTTAGTACTAATCCAAACACTTTTAACTATTCTAATGAGCGCTGATTACACTACTACCCTACTCCTACTTATGCAAACTTTATAACAACTAAAAAGACTGAGA
This sequence comes from Chrysanthemum makinoi, assembly GCA_910596185.1. Lineage (NCBI taxonomy): Eukaryota > Viridiplantae > Streptophyta > Magnoliopsida > Asterales > Asteraceae > Chrysanthemum > Chrysanthemum makinoi. Next base: position 32,710,421 of record OU343216.1, on the reverse strand, counting down.
TCGAGAACATCAAATAACATTAAATCAAGCATCAATCATCAAGCCACATGATCATTCATAAAAACAAATTGAGAAGGAAAAAGGTGATACCACTTAGTTATTCTAGCCAAATTTGGGCAGAGTAACAAGATCAAACCAAAGTAAAACACCAACCAACAACCTAATCCGAAGAACTAGATCAACCCAACTCCATTTCTGAACCAATTGAGATCACCAGTTGACTTTCGTTGACCAAATATTTTTGTGAATGTAAGTGAATGAAATAGAACAAGAACAAACAAATAAGCTCACAAGAGCTATGGACAATTTATATGAGCTTATTACAATCTTAAAAAAGTTTTATTTCAAGCACTAGTGAAATGCAAGATCAAAACAAAACTTAGAACTTTATTAAAACTGAAATTAGAGTACAAAAAGGTTTGAGATTACATAAAAACTTTAAGAAAACATAAAACTACAAAAAGCCGAAAATACAAGGAACATAAACTAATTTTAAAGGAAAATAATGCACACTAAATTGTGAGCTAAGGGGTCTTTATATAGCCTTCAAGAGCCTTGGGATCCTCTAGGAAGAGCCTAGAGGGCTTATCCACGCCACATGATCAACTTCCACATCACCACCAATCGAGCTCTTCAATTCATCAAATGAGGTGTTGCGACCAATGAGAGAGCTTCAAATGACCACTGCATTCTTATCTGACAAGTCAGCTGTTAGATGAGGTTGCTAGAAAGATTCTAGTACGAGGTGGGGTGGGTAATTGGTGGTAAATGTGAATGGGTAAAAGGGTGTTTGGGATTGGGGAAGAAGATGTACCTGTTAGGGCGCGCTTTGGATTTGTTTATTGTATTTCAAAGGGAGTTGACCGGGTCATTGGGGTTGACCTCGGTTTAGTTCGGGCCGTGGATACTGTTGGGATTTATTAATAAAGGGGGCCGTTGTTTGTTTACTGGTATTAGGTTTATTGGTTGGGCCGGGTAGATTGGATTTTGACTAGGATATATATTGACTAGTAGAGTGATCCAAGAGCAACCATAGGGACCAAATATATTTTCTCGATTTTGAGGACCATATTGTGCATTCCGAAAATTATATCAAGGACCATCTTGCCAATCTTCAAATAAACCAAGGGCCAATTTGCAACTTTTGAATCTTCAATGGTCACTTTTGTCAAATGTCAAACTTGAGGGGCCATTTTTGACATTTCTTCAAACTTGATTAAAACTTCCAAAATCATCCTCGGAGAATAAAATCTTCATAAATGCACAATTTTGATCTTCCTACCAGCTAAAGCTCTTGATCTCTCGTGTTCGGATTTACGTCCTGATTAGGTTCCTTTTTGTGTGTTTTTACATATCCATACCTGGACAAGCACAAACTCAAGAAAACCACAAATATTAGCAATAAACGGCTCTTTCTTGGTTATTTTAGGTCAGTTTTGATAATGAAAAGGTATGTGTTTTAGCACATACCAGGAAACAAAGGGTTTGGTTGGATAGGAGATTTAGTGGTGGCAAGTCAAAAATCTTTATGTTACAAGCATGAGAAGAATGCATGCTATAAGCCAAGACTCCTAATTCTCTAAACTCTAGATAACTGAAACAAACAAACATAACTTTAAAGATAGATGTAGGATGGTAGCCCATATGTCTTTTCATTTTCTTCTTCTTCTTCTTCTTTTTTAAAATACACTTTTACTCTACCATCCTCTACGATAACATCAAAATATAAGGGATTTATAGGCACATCCCTACACATTTTAGTTTTTATTACTCTAACACTATTATGACCACTAAAAAGATCAAAACACTTGGAGTACATTATTACCTAAATAATGGGAATTTGAATTTAACGTTCTTTCCCTGGCCACTCCATAAAATTTAACTTTGCCTATGAGTCCCAATCATCCCAAACTGTAATAGGATATGACTCGAATTTAGCAAACTATGCAAGTAACTAGATAATTGAACTAAGGGTTTAGTATGATAACAATAATGCACTAAGGTGATGCATACTGTAGGCTAAGCGACTGGGTGTACATTTGGGGTGGATTGTAAACAATGCTCTTCATTGATATTCCAGAAAACCAAAACATCACGAGAACCGCAAAAAGGATAGGCTCTGAGGGGTTAACTAGGGATATCGTGTACTAAAGATGAGTACAACGCATAAGTGGGGAATTACCAACCGATGTAGGAATATTATAATACGGGTATCAAACAAGGGTTATTCGTGAATGCCTCTTATCATTTAGTTATTCCTAACTACACAAGTGTAGTCTCACTAGCGCATCTTGGATGCATCACCAAACAAGTTCTAGAATCTATTATACTATCTGGGTACACACTCGAAGCATTAAAGGTGAATGCTTTAATTCCTACAAATCTAGGGGCTAACCTCACATTTTTGTGTGGAATTTGAGTGGTAAAAGGGTTTTTGTGCTAGTCTTATAACTCTATCCATGAGACGCTTTATTAAGACTAAAGACCCACTCGTACAAGTCATGAAAAATTTTAAATTTGGTGCTAAAATTACCCTAACCGATATTTCTCATAGCTTATTACACAAATGAAATAGGACAAGACAAATGATCAATGATAAGCATAGTTTCTAAGTTCTCGTTTTATTCTCCCTCCCTACACTTAAACTAAACATTGTCCCCAATGTTCATCGAAAGTATCAAAGTTATGATAACGGAAGGTAATCACCTTAGAAAAGAAACTAATACTCCTCGATAGCTTCCGGTAGGATCCGTGTGAAGTAGTGGTTAAATTCTTTCCAAGAAAAATATATGCATGAAAAGCTCCATCCAATCTTATGTTTTCTTCTTGATAATAAAACCTCGCACACTTTAAGAAAGTAGACGAAACTCGTGATAAAATCAGCGGTAAAACTATATATGACTCATCTACACTAGAATAATGCCAGGAATGGATAAGCCTTGGGTTTTCCGAAACAAGACCAGAAATTCCAAAATTTTATAAGTTGCAATGTAAATGAGAGGTTAGATAAGTTGTTTCTGCTTCTATGATGCCATCAGTTGCAACTCGATGTCAGAAGGTTATCCTGACAGAATGGTCCGGCGTGATTTTTCTGGAAAATTACACCTTTAAAATCTAGAAAAACTCCTGTAAAACATCCATTATGACTCGATACAATCATTTGACCCTAACAAACACACACACATATATCTTTTTCAATAATCATAATTCTCATGTTCACGTTCTTTTAAAAACGTGTGTAATCCTCCCTACACTTATCCTTTTTGTAAAATACCTTTTATGTAATTAAGACGAGGTTAAGGACAAAATAAAGAATTTTCACAAATCCAAACATGAGAATAAACAATTAATGAAAAGATATATGACACAAAAACAAGCAAACAATTAAGCATGGGTTGCCTCCCACGAAGCGCTTTTCTTTATTTAAGAGTCTTGTATCTAGACTCAGTCGGCTCCCTACGGACTTCACATCACACCTTCCAAAACAATATCTTCATCGCTACCATTTCATTATTGTCCAACCGATAATGTTTTACACGTTGTCCATTCACGTAAATTCCCTTCCATCATGGTCTAGTAGCACCATCACCCCATTGCTCATTTTTTCCCGCTTACCTAAAAAGGCCCATACCATCATGATTTGAGTTTTCCGGAAATAATCTCAACCTGAATTATACAACAACACCTTATCCTTCCACAAACTTTAGGATTCTTTATTCGTTGATCATGCCATTTTTCCCTCCTTTATATGTGATCGACGATTCATAAGTTTCAAGTCTTAGTTCATCCAAATTTTGAAGTCAGAAGAACCTATTTGACCCCCTCGCTTCGAATAATCCATATTACAAGCGTTAAGTGCCCAGTGATGCCTTTGCTCAAGCTCAATAGGGAGGTGGCATGCTTTCCCGTGATACTCAATCTAAAAAGGGGTTGTTCCGATGAGTGTTTTATAAGCCGCTCGAATGCCCAGAGGCCTCATCCAGCTTTGAATGCCCAATCTTTTCTATTCCGGTGGACCTTTTTTTCAAGTATCCGCTTATGCTCTATTTGTGTTTCTACTTGCCCATTAGTTTCAGTGATATGCCGTAGAGAACCTGGGAACACCATACTTCTTCATTATCTTCTCCATTTGAGCATTGCAAAAGTGGGTTCCTGTTGGGAAATATGCTTATTGGAGTTAATACTTATTTCAAAGAGAGTTAGTACTGATAGTGTTATACGATAAGTATTAACCGTTAGTACCGGATAGTGAGAAAGTTAGTACTGATAGTTTTAAGTTTGTACTATTCTAAGTAAGGAATGTCGTGGTAAGAGTTGGAATAACATATCTTCTATTCCAATAGAAGATATGATATACTCTAGTCCATAGTTATCTGTAAGGGACTTTAGTGTATAAAAAGGAGATCCTAGCAAGGTTAAACATACATATACATTCTAGCCATCTAAAGTAGAGCTTCAAGGTTGTAAACCCTAGTACTAGGAGAGTACTGTGATATTCATCATAATATTAGCGCTTGGTGTTACATTTGTGTTTTGCATTATTCTTCTAAAGTACATTCAAGTAGATTCCGCATACTTGTGTGTATCTACAAAAAAGTTTCTCATTGTTGCTTTGGATCCATCTAAGGTAACCAACACGTATACAAGCTAAGTGTTCTAGATCCAAGGTTTGGGACTCCACAAGTGGTATTAGAGCTTGTGTCCTGAAGCTTTGTTTTTAGAAGATCCTGTGTTGACAAATCAAAAGATTAATCAATGGAATATAATGTCAAGTATAGAGTTCCTAAGTTGCAAACCATGAATATGAACCTGAGAATGCAGATAGAGCAAGACTTCTTGGTACTTGATTTCCAAGTCGTAGGACATTGTGCTCTATGGAGACTCTTACAAATGACCGGCACACCTAAGAAGTTGGCTGTAAGACCGATAATTACAAGAAGCATCCTATCACTAATGAAGAAATGGCTTTCAAGAGGCAATGATCTCAAGGCCGTAAGTCTTTTACTTATGGCAATTCCCGATGATCCTCACCACCTTCAACAAACATAAAAATGCCTTCAGCCCTGTTAGCCATTGAAGCCGATTTGGTGAGATTCTGTCACCAAGAAAACTCAAAAGACTCTTGCTGAAGAATTTGAAAAACTTCATCACTGGTGCAACTGAGTCCATTGACTCAGTTTATAATAGGCTTCAAAAACTTGTTAGTCAATTAGCTGTATTGGATCCCAGATCACTTAGGATGATTTGAGACAAATCCATGAAGATGACATGGAAGAGATGGACATCAAATGGAACATTGCTCTGATCAAAGATGAGGGCAAAAAGGTTCATGAAGAAAACTGGAAGGCAGATTAAGATTAATGATACAAATGTTGTGGGGTTGATAAGGGAAAGGTTGAATTCTACACCAGGCAAGCTTGGGCATTTTGCCAGGGAATGCAGGAGCCCTAGGAACAAAGGGAAGAATGGGGATGCTGACCACTCATCTTCAAAAGCATGGTGGCCGCATGGTCCCGATATGGTTGGAGCTTAATGGCTAGTTGAAGAAAAGTCCAATCAACATGGCTTTGGTATCCGAGTATTCACTTCAAAACAAACTGCCTGTGATTTATGTATTCCATTAAGAAAATATTTAAAGCTAAAAGACAGTTTGATAATGTGGTTCAAGAACTTTTCTAAAGCTAACTATAACTTAACAAATCATAAGAGAGGTTTAGCGCCTTAGAAAACAAGTTGCTTTTAAGGAAAATGAGTCTTGTATAATGATGCAACTACTGCTTAATAGGAAATTCTCTTAAAGATACTACTGTATGCTTAAAGAGGAATTAGAGAAAGTTACTTCCAAATCAAGACAATATAGAACTAAGTGTAGAGCAACTTAAGACACACACACCATTATAACCTAAGAGAGCTCTATACTAAAGTTTAATCGCAAAGCTACATCCGTATGGGTTATGTCATCACCACCTAGTTATAAGAAAGCTCAACCACCATCTGTGTATTCCTTCACCACTGTTTAGACCTTGCGCGTATTAATCGATTAAAAAGAGTTTTGTAGAACCTACATTTATCTTCAGCCCCATAATCAAAAAGTATGTTCTCTCAAAAAGTCTCGATGAAGTGTTTGAGTGCTCTGACACCTCCTTACCCGAGAGGTGTCTCAGATTCAAAATACAAAGGCAAATATAGAGCTCTAGTGAACAAAAGCAAGAACAGCCCCTAAACCTCAGCACTCACCAACAAATCTCGCTAGGAGAAAAAGGTTAATACTTTTGTACCGAAAGTTAATACTGATAGGCAAAAAGTTAATACTTTTAAGCCTAAAATGAAAAATAATGGTTCAAAGGTGAATGTCAGCTGGGAATTATGGTCATGCCGTTAAGCCCCTCAGCTTGTTGGGTGATGTTAGGATTTACTGTAAGATATAACTTTTCACATACACATCATAACATTAACACAAGGTAGAATATAGATGGAATTCTAGAGAGAGAAAGTTAGAGGTTTAGGGAACTTAGTGAGAGAAAGTGAAAGATATTATTATGAGCTCCAACTCTCTACCTTGGGAGGTAGAGAGTATTTATAGTCTTACATATATCGCCACACATCGGGTCGTGGATCGCATATGAAGGGTAAAGACCCGTCCGTCCTCCACGGTGTTACTTAACTAAATACTACTTAACTTAAAATAACTACGACTACGAGCTTTCTAACGATTACATATACTTGAGGTGACCGACTCTTTAATACCTGGAATTTCTAATTCCTAACAATCTCCCCTAAGGGAGGTCACCTCAATCATGCACTAAAATTACATTGAATACAAACAGATATTACATTAACAATTGTTCTTGCATTCTTGATGTAGTCCTTTGTTCCTAAGCTCGTAGTCATTGATTCTTCACATTGCATGTTTGGTTAATCAAAGTGGAGGTCTTTTATCGATCCACGTGATAATAATTTGAGCCATCATTTGAGATCATCATCAAAAATCTCTCGATACATCCATTGTGGTGTTGGTATTATGTGATGTTGTGACTTTAGGACCGACATGCTCACATTCTGGATCATGATATCTTCTCATCGAGTAGGAAGCATTTGTTGATTCATGATATTGAGCAGAGCGTAAGCATGGAGTAAAAATATCGAGTCATTGATGCACTAATCATGATTTCTTTTGAGATGAATGTGTTAAGTGAGCATGCAGCTATGGATTGACCGTTCATTTCAACAATGCAAACGTCACGCAAGATACAAAGCTTAGTATAAATCGCACGAAAGTGTCTTTGATCACTTTCGTTGAATTGAGGTACACGGCCCACGGTTCCTCGCTGATCAAGATAAGTAATGCTCGCGTGATCGTATAATTCAAGAATTTCCTTGACAGGTTTCGAAATGCTCTAGCTGTTCTCAAACCGAACGTCTCAAAGAAGACAACACGGAGTGAGTGAACCAAATAATTGAGTCCACCGATTGATGAAAAGATATTTGAAAAACAATCGAGTATTGCTCAATAGAATTGTTTTTGCAATAAGGTTTTAATGAAAATCAATTATCAATCATAAAACACCTTTTGATTTGAAAATTAGTACACAGTCGACATGCTAATGAAAAGAGTTTTAAAGCACAAAGACCGGTTTTTCAAAGGTATACGTCAATCCATAACCTCGACCAGATTGATTCAAGATTGAATCGTCCCATTGTTTCTATCAGCTTGTCACATGGTTGATCTATATAATAGATCTCACATGCCACCTACCAAGAGCTTGTTGATGTTGGCTCCAGAAGGCTTTCCATCTTCATTGTGAATATGTATGCATATCACTCGATGTTCCGCAATACCACAAGGATAATGCGTAGGACTCATAAGATATAATCTTTCTTTCCACATTGTGTGAAAGAGAGTCTTCATTGAAAGTGTCCTAATGAGATTTATTGATGATCTCGTGGCTCTAGACTCAATTTTGCATATTTGGATCCCTATTCGAGACTAGGAGAGGGTCTCCTTCTTCAATATCAACAATCTCTAAGAGAAAGTCGATAGATAATGTCGGTTCCCCGTGAGAATGAAACAAGTCCTTTTAAGAGGAACTTGAGTGCTTTGTGAAGTTGAAGTGCAGCGCGGCCATGGGTCCATGACGCCTTGTCTTCAATACCATGTTACCATCAAGAGCATATGAATTGAACCCGGTTTCGCCTCTAAGGTTGAATAAATGGAGGGCTATTTGTTTTCACCCTTTTTCATTCAATTCTTAATTCTTTCAACCCTTCAGCTTACCGAGACTTCATAGCTAGAACCTTGTTGGGTTTATTCCAAGATAGCTCGTCTAGATCCGCACTCTTCCCATATCTCATTTTCTCCTTTTATCATCATACCTAAGAACTCTACACTAACTAGTGGATAGTCCCTGGGTAGATCCCTCCGGTTCTGGCGGATCATGGGAACAATACCTAACCTTATCATCCTTATATCACCGTACATAAAGTAAAGTTGGTCGGTCTTTTGGTATTGTTCATCTGCCATTGGAACCAATTGAAACCCATTTGAAAATCAATTCGATACTTGTGATATATTATCAAAGCATTTTGTACCTGAATTGTTTTTGATATTTTTAGAACGAGAACTCTCCCTCAACATGTGCATCAAGTATTTGAAAATGTTTTGCACACGGAGGCAAGAGAAAGAATTAACTACTTTGATTACCATTTTCTAAAAGATATCAACATCACTTCCCAAATTGAATCAAGTAGATAAAGCATTTTGGGGAAGGATGAGGTTTTCATGATTTTGCTCCCTCAATATGTGCCTCGAGGTTTGAAAAGAGTTTTGCACATACTAGAGGGAACCTGCACATTGAGATAAGTGATCACGTTTCAAATCATTGTGGTTTAAGATAGATGCTCCCCTCAACATGTGCATGGAAAATTTGAAATCGTTTGTCACATGTGGGAGGCAAACATGCTAATCACTTAGAAACCATTTATCATTATCGGTTTAAATCCTATTTAAATCACAACTTCTCCCCGATCACAATTATCAAATCATTTGAGATTTGTGATCTCTGTAGATTTAAATTGATTTTGAAAGCTTTAAGGAGAATTGTGACTTGATTATGAAAGCGTTAACCGATAAGGATCGGATGTTGAGATTTTAAACTCCATTGGTTAAACATGCATGTACATCTTTTGAAAACAATTGAATGCCAAATAACTTTTTAATTTAATTGAAATCATTCTCCCTCAATCAATGACATAGGTTGTTGATTGAGAGATAGAGATTTTGACAAATAAGTCCTGATGATTATCAAAAATAGAGACCAAGTTATTTTTCAAAGCATTTAGTTTTCAGCAGATAAATGTTTATAGAATCCGAGCATGGAATTTGAAAACATGGTAAAACATGGCTCTGTTCTTTCTTTTAAAAACGGGTTATTGCCTGAAAATGACAATAAACCATTGTTTCTCTTTCTCCCAAAAAAATTTTTTGATTTTTTTTTTTTTGAAATTCAACAACATCTAAAGTCCCATGTCATTCTTTGAATGACAACACAAAGACCGTAGATATTATCGAACCGAGAAAACGCATGACAAAAAGACAATAATTTTTGAAGATTTTCAATTTTTCATTTTTATGGATTTTGAAGGTTTTATAATTTTGTATTTTGATTTTTCGAATAAATATTTACAAGAGATAGGATAGACCTTTACTCCTTTCCCCCTCAAGACGTGAGAGTATCGGTTGAAGGCTTTTCAAGCCGAATAAACTCCCTCTCAAAGAGCTTTGGTGAAGATGTCCGCTAACCGATATTCCGACTCCACAATATAGTTCCACCACACCTTTTTCCACTTGTTCCCTGATGAAATGATGTCGAATGTCCATATGCTTTGCTCTTGAGTGTTGAACGTTGTTGCATGAGAGAGCAATAGCACTTTTATTATCACAAGATGAGGATTTTGTTGAATTCAAAGCCATAGTCCGATAATTGAGATCTCATCCATAAGATTTGAGCACAACAAGATGACATGGCTATGTATTCAGCCTCAGTAGAGGAAATAGAAGTACTCATTTGCTTCTTTGAAGACCAGCTTACAAGCTTATCACCCAAAAACCGAAAGCACCTGCATGTACTCGACGTATCTTGACATCCTGCATGATCGCAGATTCGATAGGCCGTTAGTGACATACCGGTGTCCTTCGGGTACCATAGTCCCATATTGATGGTTCCTTGGAGATACCGAAAGACCCGCTTAACCGCTTCAAGGTGCTTTTTAGTAGGCTTAGCCTGTATCTAGCACACATGCAAACAAATGAACAAGATGTCCGGTCTACTAGCCGTGAGGATCCAATCATACTACGATATTTCGTTTGGTCAATCATGATCCTTGAGTGGTCCTCATCTAGTTTGGTTCGATCAATCATTGGGGTGTCAACAGGGTCACATGAATCAAATCCAAATTTCTTTAAAATCTCTATTGCATATTTAGATTGATTTATGAAAATGCCTCCGGGACTTTGTGAAATTTGTAATCCCAAGAAAAATGACATTTGTCCCATCATTGACATTTGAAACTTAGAACTCATTTCATTAGAAAAACGATAACATTCCATTGGGTCACGAGGCAAAAATAATATCATCAACATAAATTTGAACATGAGTTAAATGTTTGCCCGACTTCCTGGTGAACAATGTAGGATCAATCGCTCCTTTATCAATCCGGATGATAGAAGAAACTTTGACAAAGGTATCATACCATGCCTTGGAGCTTGCTTTAAACCGTAGAGAGCCTTCTTCAAACGATAAACGTGAGTAGGATGCTCTTGATTCACAAATCCTTCAGTTGGCTGACGTAGACGACTTCTTTAAGATCTCCGCTCAGAAATGCCGTCTTCACATCCATCTGATACACTACCATGTTCTTACTAGCATTAGCGAAGAAAGATTCCGATTGCCTCGATTCGAGCAACAGGAGCAAAAGATTCTTCAAAGTCTATACCCTCCTCTTGACGATATCCTTTAGCAACTAATCGAGCCTTGTTCTTCAACACATCACCATGCTCATCAAGTTTCACTTTGAAGATCCATTTAAGGTCAATAATCATAGCAATACCGGAGCGGTACTAACTCCCATACATCAAGTCGATCAAACTCATGAATTTCATCTTGCATGGCATTGAACCCTATGTCTTCATTCATGGCGGTTTTAACATCTTTTGGTTCGATCTTAGAAAGTACGGAGTTGAAGGAACACCATAAGGCATCGGTTGCAAGTTGTTTCCGGGTTGATACAGGACGAGAGGGATTTCCAATGATGTTGTCTAATGGATGATCGTGAGTCCATTTTCTAAGGTGTTCATGTGGCTGTTGTTGAGGAACTGAGGTAGCGAGTCGATGTCTCTCGAGAAGATGGTTCGATGATGATTCGAGTAGCAAATATGTTTTCAAATGGAGCATCTTCAAGAGTAGCAAAGGGATTAACTTCATCATTGATGCCCGAAACATTTCCATGATGTACATTTGAAGAATGATGATTTGTTGATGAGATCAAGGATCAGCAGGTGCTTCTTGACTTAAAGATATTGAGATGAAGGATTGACTTCATTCACAGAATATGAGCATCCTCTGTTGTAGGAATCATTACCTCATTAGTGTTTGAATCATACAGTTCATCAAACATAGGATCAAACAATTTCTTTACATCATCTTCCGATGGAGGTACATATGGAGTTTCTTGAGTAGAGTTTGGAACAAGAGATGAACCAATGGGACTGTTTTGAAGTGCGGGTCCTGAGCTGGATAGGAGCCATTTGACCGGTCACTCATCAAACGTAATGAATGGTTTCCATGATATTTCGGTTCTTTTGTTATAGATTCGCTTGTTTGTGCGTATCCTACAAATACTCCAATGTCAACTTTAGCCCTAAGTTTCCCTAAGTCTTGACCCTCATTAGTTGGATAGCACAATGCACCAAACACACGAAGGAAAGAGAGATTAGGTTTTCTGTTGTGGACAAGTTCATATGGAGTTTTTCCATGTATGTTGTGGATTAGGGAACGATTTTGTGTATAGCACAAGGCAAAGCTTTTCGTAGAAACATTGGAACCTTTGAGTAAATCAGCATTGTCCTTGCGGCTTCCACAAGAGTTCGATTTGCCTTCAACTACACCGCTCGTTGAGGAGTTCGTGGAACACTTCTTTGATGACTGATTCCAATGCTTTCATAGAATTCACTAAGTTGTTTGTTAACAAACGCCCATTGTCCTGCTCGATAATTCGACGGTTTTGTTAAGTCGAACCTGCAACTGTTTGATGAGTTTGATGATGATATCTGGAGTTTCATCCTTTGTCCTTAAGAACTTGACCCACGTGAATCTAGAGTAATCATCAACCACAACTAACACATATTTCTTCCCAAAGATATTTGCACTTCATTGGTCCACATAAATCCATATGAATTGTATGAAGAACTTCGTGATGAGTTAGTAGGTTTGGGTTTGTGGGCATACTTCTTGCTTTTTCCCAATTGACATGTGAACAAAGATGATCCTTTTCATACTTTAGTCTAGGTAAACCTACAACTAAGTCCTTTCTAGAGAGATCATTGATGGTGCCGAGGTTCAAGTGATTGAGACGACGATGCCATAACCATGACTTTGTTTTCGAAGCCTTTGATAACAAGCAAATTGGAGAAGACTTCATCATATCATCGATAGAGATGGTGTAAAGATTTGAACCACGAGTTCCTCTTAACAGTTCCTTACCATAAGATCTCTAACAAACAAGTATGTTTTTCAAGGCTACTTCTAGATCAGAGTCACAGAATTGACCAACAGAGAACAGATTATGACCAAGACCTTCAACATAGTATACTCTAGAGATAACACTATCACCAACAACATAATCTCCATAACCCATAATTGCACCGAAATGATCATTACCAAATCTAATGCCCCGATGAATTTGCTCACGAAGTTCATGAGCAGCGCCGGTCTCCAATCATATGCTTGGAATAGCCTCGAGTCCGTGTACCACGTAACGATTTGAACGACTGCAGCTTGAACACGCACAAGAATGGATAATCGATAATTGGGATCCCCATGCAAGAATGGGTTCCATTTGGTTAGTAATGATTTGGAACACCCACATCGAAATGAAACATCCATATCGGTAGAAGCAATGGAATCATTGGGAATAGATGCAATGCTGGTGTTCAGATTTGACCTATTCAAAGTATGTTTACTTCTAAGGGAATAGTTCTACCAAGAGGCATCCATTTTCTAGTGGGCATAATCTTAGCAGTGGAGAACAAAACTCATTATTCTTATGCCAAAAGGTATCCATAATAACCTATCTTTATAAAAGTTCTTCCTGTGGGTTTCCACTGTTTTCTAACAATCTTCGCTTTTTGCCTTTTGCCTATTTGCACGATTATTAGCATTAACAATTTTAATCGGGCATTTGACAAGATTAGACAAAGCATTCACACCACATTCATGATTAGCAATGTAATTCAAGCACGCAATCATTACAAGGTTTGCAAATAGTATCAATTGAATTAATTACAAGACGCCTAAGGCTAATACTAGAATCAACACGATTCGCTTTATTCAACTCAAGCTTAAAGTTCCTAGATTGGTCTTCTACTCTCTTCCAATGCACATTCTTAGCTTGCAAGGTCCTATCATTCCTTGTATTGTCTTGAGACTTTGACCTGCTCGCTTTAAAGTCACTGATATTCTCAGAGGAATGGGAACATTAGTTGGTTGATCTAATTTTTGCATTCCCTAACTTGATGTGCAAGGATCTCAAGTACTAGAAGGCACATTAGTGTATACTTTAAGACTGCGGATTTGAGCTTTTGCGTGCACACTAAAGTTCACTTTCTTAGCACTAACATATCCGAATCAACTACTTGAAGGCACATTAGTGTTTCCTTTTTTAAGACTGGGCATAGAACGGATTTTCTGCTTGGCACTAGGCATAGAACAAGGCATCACAGCCTTTGCCTTTTCACCTAAGGTTAAGGATTTGGGACATGTGGCAATTACACATTCTAGCAACTCTTGAGATCGTTTGGCCTCGAGGCAAGCAAACCTAATTTCACTATCAAGAGGTTTGTTAATGAAATCCTCTTCACAACTCACTCGGAGACATTCTAGACTATCCTTAAGGTGAGCACACATGATTCATGAAAAGCATGTTCATTATTCCTAAGATGAGGAGGAATATATTTAATCATCAAAGGTATTTGTGATCTAAGGGTGACTTTGAGACAACATTCTTATTGAAAACAAGTGGTAGCTTTCCCATTTCCCTCGACTTCTAGATTCTCTTCCTTTTGTAAAGACGTTATTTTTTCGTTGTTTTGGTCACGGGTGACTTTCATTGAATCATATATCTCTTTAAAATGTCGCTAACTTTTCATTTTCTTCTAGAAAACTCTCGCTTTCCTTTTGTAAGGCATCAACTAAGTTTTGAAGATGAAAAGTTTGAGAATTCCGAGAATCTAAAAGGAGAGGGATTTGGGAGCCCTGCTCTTATTGTTCGCTTGACCCTTTAATTGAGAGATTTGGGCTTTCAACTTTTCTCGACAAGCAGACCGAAGCTTGAATTGCTTCATCACGCTTGTTAATTTGAAAATCAAGATCAAACTCGAGCATCTCGACGCATGTCTTGACATTTCAGTTTTAACATTTTCTTTAAGATGTTGATATTTTAGTTGTAAATTAAAATGCTCAACTTCCAATTTAGAAAAATGTTTAACCAAATTGTCGTGATCATCCAGCTCAATTTTCTCATTTAGTTCAATTAGTTTTTTCAAGCTCAAT
>OU343216.1:32658463-32695496 GCA_910596185.1 Chrysanthemum makinoi | reverse complement strand
CTTTATAAACAATCAATGGATTTGTGTGCAGGTCTAAAAAAGATACGGATATCCACTTCAGAATACCCGAATTGAAAAAAGGTTTATGTTATCCCTGTATTTTCTTATAAGCTTAACTAAATACCATTTTTACGATCCTACTCGTGATTGTGTGATCTCTTCTCCTTTTTTTCTAGGAAAAGATCAGCAAGATTAAAATTTAACTTTCAATATTAGTATGGTATTATTGGAACTAAATTTTAATCCCAGTGGAAAAGCGGGATTAGAAAATACATACTTTTAAATCCTGCAGAAATCGAATATTCTGATTCGTTCTCATATCTTTTAATTTGTTCTTTATCAACCGCACTCAACCAGGCAGCTGGTGAAGGAGTCAGTATCTGTCTTTCAGTCTTGTGATGGCATGAAAGAAGGAATTTGAGGGGCATTTTGCTTCTCTCTATGTACGGAGACGAAGATGAGGATGATATGAAACAAGATGATAGTGGCAAAGAAGTTGTTAAAGTAGAGAATAAAGAGCAGGGTGAAGTGAGTGGTAGTGAAGCTGCAAATATGGACGAATATGATAAAGTAGCCTATGATAAAAGCTATGGTTATGCAAATAGCATTGAAGCTAATGACAACAGAACGCCGGTTACTATAGATAGGTTAACGTCAACTCCACCACAACAAGTGATTGGTGCAGAGCCAAGTAGAGGTAGGAAAGGGACTTTAACAATTGTTGATTATGGGCATTATGAGGCTGTGTTATGCTGAATAGGAGGAAGGGGAAATAGCAGCAACAGGTCGTACAACTGCTGCTGTAAGGAAGAAATTAGCCAAAGACAAAGCAAACTACACACCAGAGTTGGAACTACTGAATCGCAAGGGGAAGAATCAAGATGGTCCTCCTCCTCCTAAAGCACCAAAAATCAATCTTCGGAACAAATTTGACCTACTATCACTAGATAATGAAAAAGTGATGCTGGCCAAGGGCACTTGAAGATGGTTCTTTGATGCCCGTTCGCTGCTGAATTATATTATTGTTGTTGTCTGTAAAAACCTATGATGTGTGGCTATTTGAATAACATTGTAATCTATTTCTTATATTTTGTTTAACCAAAGATATTTTTATTTTAATGATACTTTACATGTATTTAACTTGATTAGTTTTTTTGAGTGTTGCAAACATCTAACAAGTTGCTATTTTGATTTAAAAATTATTTTGTTCAACACAGGTTGACCTGCTCTACTTACTCCTGCCAGCTGCCAGTATGATAGCTCACTAGGTAACTTCAGTTGAATCATTCCTATTGGCGTTTCAAAAGGTCCTTACTGTATATGCTCTTTTGATTAATGATATGGATTCTAATAGTGGGGTGTTTTTAGAGTCGCCAGACGTGAACCTATTGAAATTTTGCACTTATTTCACACACTAACGGTTCAAGAAGGTTAAGTTTTATCTCTATTGGGTACAAAATTTAACAAACAAATTATATAACCTATTGGGCCATACAACACCCTATTTCTGTTTTAGATTGAGTATTCTTTACTCCCAGACCGGATATATAAATTTTCATAAGATTACCGTGATATTGGTTTGGGCAATAATTGAATTGTATAAATTTTCATATCACGGACTCAAAAGTTTGAGAAGAAACCTTCTGTGGCTGTAAAGGGGTTCAATGGTTTACAATCTTTCTCCCGTGTCCCTGAATTCGTAAATCCTCTGGCACTTGAGTAACTCTATTACTTTATGTTCGTTGTTTGGGACTTTCTTCTACTTTTATTTTATTTTATTTCATCTTTCCTGTGATTGTTCTTCCGCTATCAGTAATAAAATATCCCAGTTATCATAAATGCAGATGGATTCTGAGTTCATGAAACTTCTAACTACTTTTAGTAATCCAAGTTATTGATAATTAATTTATATATATTTTTTTCAGGGTTATAGACTCCCAGACATTGAGGTTGGTTAATGAATACACAACAAGTTCTCCATCCAAGTCTAAGTAAATTTCTGACGCTGCTCCATCCAATAATCATACTTCTTGAATAACATTAAGTGTAGTTACAAGACCATGTATTACGTGGAGTAGTGAGTTAAATAAGAATAGATAAAATCGAAATATGTGTGCACACCCATCCGCCGACATGCTTTAATTATGCCCTTTCAATTTTTCTCCTTGTGTAACCACAAGTTTATTGATTCCACGACACAACAATACAACTTACTTCCCTTTCAAACTAATATTGTCACAATAAATTTGTTCTAAAATCTCTAAGACCTTAACCATTTCCGTGACATATTATAGCTTAGAAAAATTAGCAGAATCACAGTTCTCAAAAATTCAACAAACCTACCAAGGCCATTAAAAGTGGCGTAGTACCTTTTGCAGCCTGATACAGAAAAACTTTCTCTACATGAATACACAAATGAGCTGATGTATTATTTTGAGCAATTTGAACCAGCCAAAATCATATCTATCGTGGCGGCACCAAGATACACCTGCATCAGACTTGGAAGCTGGTGGTTTGGCTTTGAAAACTGACCTTAAAGGACGAACTCGACATAGAAAACAATTAGTTATTGAAAATTTTGAATGCTTTGTCTCTTGCAAAACAATAATTGATGGTATATTATGATCACTTAGGGCAATGCAAGTCTTTCTTCAGCAGTCACTTTGTATGGTTATTGATATGTTTAGGATATATCATACTATGTAATAACGATCGAGATATTATCTGCAGATATCGAGTCAAAACTGAGAAGAATAAAAGAAGATCCTGAAGGTTGTGAAACCTCTCATTTATATAGCTCAATCCAAGGAGTTAGTTCAGTTGCTAAACCATTCAATATATGAGAATGAGGACACTGAAGACCACATGAATAACGATGGAGATGGACCTGATGATAATTCCAGTGATTCTCACAAATACGAGTTAGATGATGAAGTTGACATGTCAGGTGCATAACTATTTTTTTATGCCACTATGTGTGATTGTGTGGTAACATTAGAGATGCTAAACGTTCAAAAAATATGTATTGCTATAGTAAAATATGTCAACTCCCGGGAGGGCTTATAAGTGGCGTTTAGAATGTTTTGAATTTTCTTTGCTCAAAAAGTGGCGTTTAGAAGTTTTAATAATTTATGTGATACATGTTTAGTTCCATATATAACTAAACCGGGTTAGAATAAGGAACAGGCAAGAATTGCATCCACAACTTATCGAAACATGAAAAGGATTATCAGAAGGAATAAATAGTCACCCGATTTAAACTGACATTGCACAAACGTAACTATTTTTTATGACTGTTATATGAGATTTCTTTTAGTATACTATGGCAAGATCCAATTTAGTAATCCAAAACATGAATTCTTTAATTGCAAGAGGTCAATTGCTTTTGTTGATGAAATAGTAGTTTTGCTTTCCGCTATTTGGATCAACAAGATCGTTTTAAGCTTATCATACGGACTTATTATTATTCAAACACTAACATTGATAATAGGTTCATTATGTTACAGGACTGCAATTGACATGTAAAGTTAACTTATAAACATTCATTTTAATAGAAATGATATTTAATGATACGAGAGATTTTTTAGGCGACCATAGATGTAAATATTACATTTAAACATTTAGTTAAAAAGAAACACAATAGAATGACATAGGGAAGGCTCTGTACGTCATCGATTATGGATTCAACCTATTAAGTAGAAGTTTTTGCCTTTCCATTGAGTTATTAGATATGTTTGCATGTCACATTTAGAGGGTATTTGGGAATGCCTTTGGAACCGGAAAGGCTTCAATTATTTCGAGAAAGGACACGATTTGCTACTGCAACAATAGTGTAAGTATTTTCCTCAAGTGTCGAGAACTTTTTGTGTTACCTCATGCTAACTTATTCCTTTCTGTAGGATCAAAATAGTAACATCCTTGAGTTCAGGAATGCAAGTGACAGATCTTTGCTTTTATTTGAATGGAGTTGCATTGCTGCAATAACAAAACTTGGCCCCACAAAAGTTGCTTGCACACAAATTTACTCGGTTCTTCCTGAAATAAATTTTTGGTCCACTTCGGTCCTTGAGCTGCAGCATGTGCTTATATATATATGAGTTTTATAATAAGTTTTGAAAAGTCCTTGCTGATCAGTATCTTTCTTTTATGTGCTACTGTTAATAGTAATGATGTTTTGTAATCGAATGTTTCTTGAGATATGACATATTATTAGTAGTAGCTACTGATAATGGCTTTCTTGGTTTCACAGTATTGAAGAAGGGGTCAAGTTGGATTGCCACTGGGTTGAATTTGATGATGTCCGTTACCAAATTTAGGTTAGCCAATCAAAGTTTCTCTTAAAAATGAAAGAATATTGGAAACATAGTACGTAACTTGGAATGGTAGTTATTGCAGGCATCAATAAAGAATCCACATCTGCTACATCTATCAGTATCACTTCCCACTCCACCTCCAGAGACTCCTTTCTCAAGTCAACTAACTTTTACAATATTTCTTTGTTTTATTATGTCTTTTTAAACACATGTAACTCTAAACTACTAATGCTTGATTCTTATTGGACCGACAGGGTCATTGAGAACTATCCGGAAGATCAATTGGTACAAGAGCAGAAATAAGTGTAGAACATGAAGAACACCTTCTAGCTTATCAAAAAAAAACAACAAAAGCTACAACAAGTACAACAACCAATGAAAACCCGTAGATCTAATAAAAACGTTACTTCAGTAGCATTCATGAAATAGAGGCTTAGGAACAGTTGAAGCTTATAGAAAGAAGGCGATAAAATTTGGCAACTAAAGTGTTGATGAATTATCCCAAGGGTATCTATTTTCCTTATGAAATACATGATTTTTATTTCTTAATGTTTTCTGCGGGACTGTTATTTTCTGTACTTATTACCGGCATCTTGACTGATGCTATAAAAGATGCAACTGGACGATCTAAATAATGCTACTGGATAACGTGTGTGCATCCATGATTTCAGAAATATTCGACTGTTTGTATGTATGTACACATGTTTCGTAAATCACCATGTGTTTTATGGGTGTAACACACTAATGCAAATTATTAATGTTTACAATAATATACGAGGCTGTTCTATTTTGGACGTAAGGAAGTGTCTTGATTTTTGCAGTTTAAAATGAAAACATGTCAATCGCAGTCCAAGGTCTCATTATTTTCTTGGCAATGTACATGCATGCTCTTTTTCGGAGCTTTACTATATAAACTCTAGAAGTTAACTATGTCATTAAAGGAAGCAATTGCATTCAGTTGCTCATCACTAGGTTCATCAACTTATTATAAATATCTAAGAAGTAATAATAAATATATGAGCTTAAAATGAGAAGGGGTTCAGTGGACCAAACGGGTTAAAATACAGGCCCCCTTTCACTTTTAAAGAAAATTATATTACATTTCTTTGTGCTTAATATTTCAGTTTGATTATGATAGGAACCATGGATCAAAAGTGGTATTTAGTTCGACAGGTGTGTTGGAGTATGCTTGTGTCATAATAAGTAATTATATGGCTAGTCATATGTGAGCCTATGAGGTCACACACATATACACTTAGACACCATTTATTATAATGTATTTATCGTATTTACGTTATAAATAACCTTCACAACTCGGGATCAATAACGGGCCATTAAACATCAAGTTAGACTTTGTGTTTTTGGGACTCGTGCCAACAAGGGCATGGCCATTGAAGGCCTTAGTATGGCCCGGCCTCATGAAGGGATCTAGGGGAGACTTTGGACTTTGAAGGACCTAATGTGTAACTTGTATATTGATATCAATTATCATTAATTGTGATTATGATAATTGATTATAATTTGTAGGTTACAATTATGTTCTCCTAATCCCTCTCCCACCTAAAAAAGTGACGCCTCCCTTTTTTCTTGGATTAAGGGTTTTTGTTTTTGATCTCCTTCCTTGCTCATTCTATTGTAGTCTCTTTCAAGGGTTGGTGAAAGGTTAGACTAGCATCAAAGTGGTGATTGCTTGACGTGTAGTGTGTTTCAATCACTGGGAAAGGCCAACATCATTGGTCTTTTGGTTTCTTAATTCAATTCGGTAGGTGATTGGTGTCTTGTATCGAATCAGCTACAAAGGTATAAACCTTATGTTTGTTTTATTTGATTGATCATATGGCTATATGGATCCGTTGTTGGTGATGATTCCGCTGCGTTTATATGTTTACTTTATGTTTTTTATATTCATCATCACCGTTAGTGGTATCACGAGCCATCATATGTGCCATATGATTATCGGGTATGCGAAAAAATGGTCAAAACGCTTGTTTTCAAGTGTTTTTGCAACCACTTTCAAAACAGCCCCGAGGGCTCTATTTTTCATGGATTAGGAATATTATTAGTAATATAAATATCTGTGATTTTTGGTACTATGGCCATTGGTTTTTTCATAATTTATTAACAATGTGTTCGTTACGCTAAAATGGCTTTATCGCGTTGTTTTAATCGATTCTTGAACATTTGAAAACAGCCACTAAGGCTTAATTTTCTGTGGTAAAATGATTTTTAGAAGGTCTAATATCAGTAGGTTTGAGAACCTAAATCCATTTTTCACGCGTACCAATCGGGTTTTTAATTCTGTTGATTATTTCTTCGAATCGTGGCAATTCTTTTATTTCATGTCATTTAAATTGTTTCCATGGCAAATACATGCATTTTGTTTGCTCATGATAGCCAACACCTTGTTTATGTTCATAATTTTATGGTATTATTATGTGTATATGCAAAGCCGATGAAAACCTAGACCACTTGTGCTATGAATGATTGTGATTGTCGTTTATTTCTTGTTATTTGGGTTTGCCATTGTTTCGGCCTTTATGTATGAATTTTAATTTGGTTTTTGCCATTGTTTGGGCATTTTACATTAGATAGATAGTAGATTAGATGTATTTTACATTCTATATATTGTAACCGATGCTTGGAATGGAATGGCGAAGCATAAAAGACATAAAGACGCAAAATGGCTGCTCGTACAAGCTGCAGTAAAACGGCGTTTCCTGGTGATTGGAGGGTTTATTTTTTAACGAAATTTTTGCTGCAGGTAGACAACTCATGGGCCCACAACTTTGTAGTTTGGTGCTAAGCTCGGGATGACTCCTTCTAGGCCATTTGGGCCTCCGAATGCAGAAATTCTGGGCTGGCAGATTCACTTTTCATGTGCATTATGGGCTTCTACTTGTCTAGCTTGTCTTGGAGCAAGTGGGAGTCCTCCGTGTGGTGTGGTTTTATGTCCTAGTTGAATCTTGGTTCTCGTGATGGCTCACGAGACCAAGCATAGGTTCTTTCATCGGTTGAAGCTTTGCATATTGTGGTTGTGTGTTGGTTGTTTGCTTATTATGTATGTTGTGAATGTATATAACTTGCAAATTGTTTTCTAAAACTTAAAACGCAACACAAACCATTTTCAAACTAAATCTTATGATTTAGTTTAACTAAGTTTAAATACGGATTTAACTTAAAATCATTGTTTTAAAAATAACACTTAACTTGTTATGTATGTTATTCGATTTATGTATTGTCCTATCTCTATTATAATCCACATAGGTTCTATATTAGACTTGAAAATGGACAACTTGATACACATAAATTAAAACAATGATTAGACTTAATTAAGAAGATTTTTAACTTGTGCTACGAAGAATGAATGCATGCTTTTTCGTACACCTTTTTTGATTCACATCAAAATATTTTACCCGTCAAAAATTTAAGTCATGCCGTCCCATCGCTGAGAACACTTGCATTACTTTTTGCCTATGGCTGGGAACTAGGTCGAATTGTAACCCAAGGTGATTATTGTCTATGCGTGGGACCTAGATATATTTTCGCACGTTCTCAAATTGGATGACTTAATCGAGTTAAGCGGTGAGACCTTGACCCGAGGCAAGGATGGGACTAAACATGCCTACTTGACACTAGATGCTTGTTCACTAGTGCCATGAGTCCCATAAGGATCTAAGAGTTGCACAAGTAATGCAATTGGTGATCGTCGCCTACCAATTGAATCTACTATTGCTAGCATATCAACTGATGTGATAGTAGAAGCACAATGTGGATCTTAGCCTTTCTTTCGTAATTTTGTTTTAAACATGGGGTAATTAATTTGTAAAAGGATATTTATCGAAAATACTAAAAATTGAACTTTGTAAATTCATATTTAATTATATAATGCATCACATCCGTAAACAAAAGTTTGTTCTTTCTTGTTTAAAGACAAACTAAGTCTTCTTTCTTGTAAGAAAGAGACATGTTCCTATCTGTTTTCTTTATGAGGAAATACAATAATAGGAATATTTGAATTGTCCTAATTCTAATCAAACTCAAAGCACACCTACTCTAGAAATCGTGATGTCTTGAAAAAGTCAAAACGGTTAAGTATGGTTGCACATCTTATTCTTTCAAGTTTGTTTTATAACCCTAGTTCCGGTTCTGAAACATTGAAGTAAGATAAGATATTTGGATAACTAGAGAACACGTTTTCTATAGCTACCAAAATAATATGAGTTTTAATAATTAGAAGATGGAAATATCAATAAACCGCAAAATGGTAAAGACAATTACTATCATGATTACCTAGCAATTATCTTAACCCAATAAACCTAATAAGGTACTACATACCCTTGTGGTAAAATAGACCTTATGGAGGAATTGCATGCCTATTTTCAAGTTAAAATATCAATGATGGCAAGCCCGTCATCTATATGTTAGAACTTGATGCACTTCATTGAATATCTAAGTACATGTTTACTAGTCCAAGTGACTCACATTAGCAATAATGGGTAGATATTCAAAGAAAGAAGGAAAGTATCCAATCGACACTCGTCCTCCACTGGTGACATAACATTTATAATGTTGTATAACCAATGGAGCTATGTAACTTTAATACTGGTGACAAACACATGTAATGTTGTCTAATCCGTGGGAGCCGTATCTTTATTACCTTGCAGTTGCCCAATATTATTTCTTGATTGTCTTGAAATAATACATTACTTTCCACACGTGAAGAATCATAGTTTATATAAGAACCATTACATGAATTTTATTAGATAACTTGTCGCGTTCCGAGTTGCTTCCTGAAATGTTATCAATAAATTGTTATGCATGATTCATTATTAAAACAATAAAGTTCTACATATCGATATTTTGATTTTGTATAAAATCATATATGTGACCTGTCAATTCCATGATTTGTGCCGGCACAAGGGGTAGAAATCTTCATGTGTACAAGAACAACATATAACATATGCCTAATAGTTTTGTCTTACATATTCACCGAAATTGTTCATAAATATGTTTTGTATTATTGTAAGTCTAATCTTGAAGTATGAAATTAACTTGAAATTACTATTGAGGCCAAGAGTCGGCACTCTAAATTTCTTTACTGAATATATTTAGGTTTCTTGTAAAGACTTAAACATCAAGTCTGTTAATTGTTGAAAGACTTATAACGTAAATTAAGACGTTAACTTGTTTATTATTCTGTTAATACATGTACATGAAGTCATTAAATTGTAAATGACGTATGACGTATAGTAATATATTAAATGTTTATGTTTTCTAGTCAAAACATGCACATGAAGTTATTGACTTGTGATGAGTGCGTATTCACTCATCATTTTAGGTCAAAACTAAACTGCAAAACATCTAAAAACACTCCGATATGCATCAAAATACTAAAAATATCTCAAAATTGTGTTTTATATGTTTCAGATGCAAAATGTTTAAAATCAGATGAAAAACGAACAAAGTTTGCATAATTGGCAGTTTCAGTCCCCCGTCTTTCAAAAATTGACAGAAATAGTCCCTGAGCACGTATTTTAAAAAGAAAAGTCGCCAAAGGTCCTTTTGAAATCATAAGTTGTCATAATTAGTCCTTTGGTGAAAAATTTCAAAAGTTTGAGAAATTACAGTTTTGATCCCTGGATTTTTAAAATAGTCAAGTTTAGTCCTTGGAATTTCACAATTTGCAAAAATGGTCCTCAACTTATTTGAGATTGTCAAGTATGACCCTTGGATAATACTTTTCAGAATTTCATGAATGGTCCCTGGATTTGCAGATTTTACACCCTTGGTCCCTAAAATATACTTTGGATCAAATTGCAATCTTAAACTAATAACTACCCACCAAAGCCCAAAAATAAACAACCCAACCCAACATCCATACCCGGTCAAACCCAACACCTGACCCAGTCAACCAACACCCTCTGTCTTTCTTCTTCACCTTCCCGCCCAAACAAAACCCAACACAAAGTAATCCCCTGCTCCCAAGAACCCTAGATTCTCTCCATCTTCTCTTCACCCAAAAACCTCCCCCCTTTTTTCCCACTTCACCTAAACCCAAACACTCCACCAACCTCTTTACCCGGATTTTCCCAAATCCAAACCACAATCTTTCCCCCCTCTTCCCCAAATGCCACCATGGCAATCCCAGCTTCAAAAGGCTTCAGTGGATGGCTTAGATAAGCACAAAATGATACCTAATTGATCAATGGTCAAGATTGAAGGAAAGAAAGCACAAGGATGGATTTCTCTCACAAAGCAACACAAGATGAAGACCTAGTTTTAGTATAAATAGAAGCTCATGTAGCCAAGTGAAGGCACCCCTAGTTTTTAGAAGTCTTTTTTTTTCAGTTTTAATTTCTTTGTAATCTCCATTTTAAGTTCAATGAAAAGTCTTTTTTTAGTTAGTTTTCAGTTTCTCTTATTGATATAACTTTTATTGCTGTTATTGTTTGTATCCAATCTCAAGAAAAAGAAAGGAAACATAAACAGGGGTCACAAACTCTTTTCAAAAGGGTGTTTGGTTTATGTTTTCAAACGGTCAAGGGTCATTTTAACACCCGTTTGACTTTTAAGGTCAAACTAAGTTTAGCTTATTAGTATGTTTTTATAAGTTTGAGTTTGGTTTTGGAAAAGTTCTATGGGAATCAAGTAAAAAAAAGAGTGTGTTCTTAACTGCACAAGACAGTAGCAGTAGCTGCTGATCTTGGCATTTTCTTGGCTTGATTGGTGTTCAAAAGGTGTAAAAGTTGTTGTTACCAGATCCTTGTATGCCCAACTTGTTTCAGTTTCAGTTTTGAATCTTAAAATTACTTTTAGAATGGTTAAAATCAAGTCAATAACTGCTTGTTGGTAGTATAACTTAACTGCTCAATTAAAAATAGGTGGCAAAAGCTAGCTGATCTAAGCTTATTTTTAAGCTCTAAACAGCTTAACCTTGGGTCTCATTTTGCTTTTCTTGAATCTCTACCACCCTCACTTTGTTGTGCAGCTTGTACTTTGCTTGGAAGATCATTGTTCAGCTCAAGAATAAGCTTCAAACAGGTTCCCCCAGGGCTGTTGCAGGCTGCAGTTATGCAGCAGCAGGTTTCCATTTGCTTTTTATTTTTGCTTATCAAGTGTTGTCAACTGCTTATTAGATACACTTTAGTTAGTATAGCTTAGTGTAGTTAGGATTTGGATTATTAGTTTCTTAGTGCTTTTTAAAATTAACTTTAGTGATTAACCCATTCATTGCTTTAGTAAGCATAGCTTATTCCTTGCCAACTGTTTTCCCACTTATCTTAGCTTTTTCAGCTTACCTGTGCATCTCTCAGCTTACTTGTCTTACTTTGCTTAACTACCATTTTTGTCAATTGTTTTTTTTGCCTATTTGCTGCCAACAGTGGCTAAAGGAGTTTTGTTTGTATACTTAAAAATGGGTGTTTGTTTGTGTTCTGTCCCAATCAGTTACTCATAAGCTGTTTTAACAGCTTATTCAATGAGTTTTCAAAGCTTAAGTTTTTGCAAAAGTCCTTATTTCGTTTACATCTTTAAGTTCCAAAAAGAAAAATCTAAAAAAAAAAATTAATTATTTGCAAAAAGTGGGAGCCAAGGGATTCGAACCCTGGTCTCCACACACGAACCCCACAACACAACATCACAACCATTCGCCCTGGGTCTTGTCTCGTTGAATCTGCACAAACAATAACTTAAAGACACTTAGGCAGTTTTTGTCTATAAGCCTTTTGGCTTATTTTGAGCTTATTGTCCAAAGCAACACCCAAGTTTTAAATTTCTTAGAATCGTGTTACTTGAAGTACTTTTAGTGAATTTTTCAGATTTTTCCAAAGTAGTTTAGTATTTTTTATCATTTAATTAGATTAAATAGTTTTAATTAATAATTAAAATATTTAAAAGTCAAAAAATATTCGCTTTTTCCTAAAATTATTTTTAGTCAAATAGATCGTAGGAAAATTGATTTCACACCCGTAGCCCTTAAATTGCAAAATTTTTACGTTTATGGCTCGGGTTGTTTTCCCCTTTTTTTACGTTTTGCGTTTTTGCACCCTAGGACTTAGTGTAGCTTCGTTTTATCATTTCTTAGGCTTAGTGATAGTTTATTTTTAATTTATTAGGGTTCCCTTGCCTTAATTACCTTCCCGTTAATTAAATTGTAGAATTCGTAATCAAATCCAAAAATCATTAAAATCCAATTCAAGTTCAAATCACGAAACTCAACGAATCCTTCCATTCACACCTCGTTGGGACACGACCCGGGAAATCACTTTCCCGGTATCACTTTTATCACACCCGTGAGGTTTGGCACGTTGACCTTTTTCCTAAAGGGTTGATTTGTCGAATTTTACGGTTATTTTGATATACGTTGATATTGTGTTTTTCACCACTCACTTCACAACGAATCAAATTTTGGCGCCGCTGCCGGGGAGGTGTGTTGCGACAATATCGTGAAGTTTTTGCGATTAGTGACTTGAAGAACCTTCCTCGTGAAGTTATTGTTTTTGAAAATACAAAAAATACAAAAATATTTTTTTTCTTTGTATATATATGTAAAAGATTAAAAATACAAAAAGATTTTCCTTGTTGTTTTAAATAAATAGAAGACACAATCAATATAACATTCTTAACTGAGGTGTTATCATTATAAGTTCCCGAACAAAAGATTTAAAACTTGCCTTTGTGTCGCTCGTGTTTTGGTTTACTTTTATCGGTTTAACAAACTGTGTGAGGGGTATAAGGACGGCCTGACATTAAATTGCGGCTGAAAAGAGACGGTTTTTAATAAGCTTCGCGCTGACCTACAAAGTCTCTCCGCTCCTTTGTGCGTTTTACTTATAGAAGTGATCATTTCACGTGGAATTATTGGTTTAAGTTCACTGTTGTGCCTCGTCTTGTTTTAATTGAAAGTGTTGTTTTTGGAAGTGCATGCGCACTCGCTCGCAAGCTCGTAGACGTAACCGTAACCAAGCAAACGTACCCGAGATACGTACCGTCGAACAAATCACAATGACACATAACCAAGGAAACGGACCTCAAGTCCCAGTACCTGGTCCACAAGATCAAGCTCCCGATCTCCGAACGATGGAGGAGCTTTGCCAACCCACGATGGATGGACGGGGCGGTCCTATTGCCCCGGTCAACATCGAGGCCACAGATTTTGGACTTAAGCATCACATGATTCAACAAGTCCAGAGTTTTTGTCAATTTCACGGATCACCGGGTGACGATGCCAACAAGCATCTCGACAAATTTCTCACCGTCACCCAAAGTATGAAGCAAAATGGGGTCACCGATGACGCCCTTCGCTTATACCTCTTTCCATATTCCTTGACGCTTCATGCCACCGCATGGTTTGATCGTCTTCCCAAAAACTCAATCCATAGTTTCGACGAAATGATCTCCAAATTCTTGGCGAAATACTTTCCACCGTCGATGGTGACGAAACTACGGAATGAAATCAGTAATTTTCGGCAGCATCCCGATGAGTCCTTATTTGAGGCATGGGAACGCTATAAGCTTTCGATTGATCGATGTCCAAACCACAACATGTTGCTTGTCACCCAAATAGATACATTCTATAACGGGTTAACATTGAGACATCGTGACACGATAAATGCTGCTGCTGGTGGTACCTTTATGAAAAGGCGACCCGAAGAGTGCTACGATCTCATTGAAAACATGACTGCCCACCACAATTATTGGGATTCCTCAGCCGAGAGGAGTGAGTCAAGGAGATCTACCACCCTTCCATCTTCGGAATTCACGACTCTAACCAAAAAGATTGAAGAAATATCCACTGCCGTGCTTAAAATGAGTCAAAATAACAATCAACAAGTGAATGTCGTAAACAAGAGTTGTGAAACTTGTGGTGGTCCACACCCTTATTTTGAGTGTCCAGCCTCCGGCGGCTTCACTCAAGAGAGCGTTTATGCCGCTTCTGGTTCCTACAATACGGGAGGTAATTCCTACCAACCGCAAGGGGACCGAAACCTTCTCAGCTATCGTTCTAACAATTTCCTTGGACCACCCGGATTTAATCAAAATCAGAACAATCAAAATGTGCAAAATAGAAATAATCAGTTCAATCAAAATCAAAGTCAGAATCGGAATTTTCAAAATCAAAATCAAGGTTTTCAAAATCAAGGGAATTTCAATCAAAACCGATTCCAAGCTCCTCAACAAAATGTGCATGCCCAAACTCCTCAAGCTTCCATTGACATTGCTAATTACATCAAAAGCAATGAAGCTAAGATGGTGTCCATGCAAAATCAAATTACCACTTTGAAGAATGATTTCACTTCCGAGCTCAGAACTACTAGCAACAAATTCCAATCTCATAGCAAGATTGAAAGCATGATTGCTAGTCTCATGAGTCAAAAGAATCAAGCTTCAACTTCGGGTGCTCTTCCGAGTAATACCATTCCCAACCCAAAAGGTGAATTGAATGC
Organism: Chrysanthemum makinoi; assembly: GCA_910596185.1. Classification (NCBI taxonomy): domain Eukaryota; kingdom Viridiplantae; phylum Streptophyta; class Magnoliopsida; order Asterales; family Asteraceae; genus Chrysanthemum; species Chrysanthemum makinoi. The sequence goes on along the minus strand of OU343216.1, from coordinate 32,680,738 downwards.
TATTGCCACCCGTAGTGGTAAGTCTTATGAGGGACCCTCGATGCCTAATCCTTCTCCGGTGAGGAATGTGGAACGAGAAACCGAGGTATCAAAGGACAAGGTGCATAACTCAAGCCCACGAAGTACCGCACAAGTCCAATCTCCGGTGGTCTTACCTCCAATTCTGGAACCCGTTGTTCCGATGACCACTCCTAAGCCTTCAATTCCTTATCCTTCAAGGCTTAATGACCAAAAACTCCGTGATAAAACTAGTCAACAAATGGAGAAGCTTATCCAAATCTTTCAAGATTTGCACTTCGAGATTAGTTTCGCGGACGCTCTTCTTCTAATGCCAAAGTTCGGTCCAACAATCAAAAATTTGTTGAATAACAAAGAAAAGATTTCCGAAATGGCTAAGACTTCTTTGAACGAAAATTGTTCCGGTGTTATCCTTAAAAAGCTTCCCGAAAAGTTAGGAGACCCCGGAAAATTTCTCATCCCATGTGATTTTCAAGGCATAGTTCAATGCTCCGCCTTGGCCGATCTTGGTGCTAGCATTAACTTGATGCCACACTCCATGTGGAAAAAGCTTTCATTACCTCCGCTTACACCTACATGTATGATCCTCGAGCTTGCGGACCGTACAAGTTCTCGTCCGCTAGGTATAGCCGAGGATGTATTTGTGAAAGTAGGCAAGTTTCATTTCCCCGCCGACTTTGTTGTTGTCGAATTTGATGCCGATCCCCGAGTACCCCTCATCCTTGGGAGGTGCTTCTTAAAAACGGGTCGGGCATTGATCGATGTTGATGAAGGGGAAATCACTTTGCGGGTAAACAAGGAAGCCGTTACTTTCAATCTCAATCAAGTTACGAAATACTCCCCCAATTATGGAGACAATTCCGTCAACAAAATTGATGTCCTTGACATTGTGTCGGAGGAGTATTCTCAAGAAATTCTTGGATTCTCGAGTGGCAATCCCACTTCGGTTGATCCTATTGTTGCTCTCTCTTCCCCTCCCCTCACTCCGTTTGAGGGAAGTGACTTTATTTTGGAAGAGATTGAAGCATACTTGGCTAGTGATTCTGTTCCATGGGAAATTGATCACGCTCCCATCGACATTGAGGGAGATATACTTCTTATCGAGAGGTTGCTCAATGAAGATCCTTCATCACTCCCTCCTCAAGAACTTCATAAAGAGGAAATCAAAACGATTGAAAAATCTAATGATCCTCCCGAGGTCGAACTTAAGGACTTACCACCTCATCTCGAGTATGCATTTTTGGAGGGTGACAATAAATCACCCGTCATTATTGCTAAAGACTTGAGTGAGGATGAAAAATCCGCTCTCATAAAGGTTTTGAAGTCACACAAGCGAGCCATCGCTTGGAACCTTTCCGACATCAAGGGTTTTGACCCGAGATTTTGTACACACAAAATTCTCATGGAAGATGACTTCAAACCAGCGGTTCAACACCAAAGAAGGGTGAATCCTAAAATTCATGAGGTTATCAAAGCGGAAGTCATAAAACTTCTCGATGCCGGATTGATTTACCCTATCTCGGATAGTCCTTGGGTTAGCCCCGTTCATTGTGTGCCCAAAAAGGTGGCATTACCGTTGTTGAAAATGATGAAAACGAGTTGATTCCTACTCGATTGGTTACGGGATGGCGTGTTTGCATTGACTATCGAAAGTTAAATGAAGCCACCCGTAAAGACCACTTTCCATTACCCTTCATGGACCAAATGCTTGAGAGATTAGCGGGAAACGAATACTATTGTTTTCTCGATGGTTTCTCGGGTTACTTCCAAATACCCATTGACCCACAAGATCAAGAAAAGACCACATTCACGTGTCCTTATGGAACATTTGCTTACCGACGCATGCCTTTTGGCTTGTGTAATGCCCCGGGTACGTTCCAAAGGTGTATGATGGCCATTTTCCATGATATGATCGAAAAGACTATGGAAGTCTTCATGGATGATTTTTCGGTTTTTGGGGATTCTTTTCAAACATGTCTCTCCCATTTGGACAAGATGCTTGAACGGTGTGAAAACACGAATCTTAGTCTAAATTGGGAGAAATGTCACTTTATGGTTAAGAAGGATTGTCCTTGGCCATAAGATTTCTAAGAGCGGGATTGAGGTTGACAAAGCTAAAGTCGATGTCATTTCGAAATTACCTCCTCCCACAACCGTCAAAGGAGTTAGAAGTTTCCTTGGTCATGCCGGATTTTATCGTCGTTTCATTCAAGACTTTTCGAAAATATCCCGGCCTATGACCCGACTTCTTGAAAAAGACACTCCTTTCATCTTCTCTAATGAGTGCATTGAAGCTTTTCAAACTCTTAAGAAGAAGCTCACTGAAGCACCAATTCTAGTTGCCCCCGATTGGGAATTACCATTTGAGCTTATGTGCGATGCAAGTGATTTCGCCATAGGTGCCGTTTTGGGGCAACGAAAATCAAAAAATTTCTAGCCTATACATTATGCTAGCAAAACTTTGACCGAAGCTCAAGCACATTACACTACGACGGAGAAAGAATTACTAGCCGTGGTGTATGCTTTCGAGAAGTTTCGGCCATACTTGATCTTGTCCAAAAGCATAGTGTATACGGATCACTCGGCTCTCAAATATCTTTTTGCTAAGCAAGATGCAAAGCCGAGATTGCTCCGATGGGTTCTCCTCCTACAAGAATTTGATATCATCATCCGTGATAAAAAAGGAGCGGAGAACCTAGCGGCTGATCATCTCTCTCGTCTTGAAAATCCACATCAAGGTGTGCTCGAGAAAAAGGAAATAAATGAAACGTTTCCTCTCGAGACTCTTAATGTGGTATCTCATCATGAAAATTCGAGTACCCCATGGTTTGCCGACTTTGCAAACTATCATGCGGGTAACTTTGTTGTGAAAGGGATGTCGTCCCAACAAAAGAACAAATTTTTCAAAGATGTTAAGCATTATTTCTGGGACGACCCCTTCTTGTTTAAGGTTTTTGCGGATCAAGTCATCCGACGGTGTGTTCACGGCCAAGAAGCCGATGAAATTCTCAAGGCTTGTCATAATGGACCCACGGGGGGACATCATGGCCCTAACTACACCGCTAAAAAGTGTTTGATTCCGGTTTCTATTGGCCCACGATTTACAAAGATGCCCATGACCTCGTCAAATCTTGCGACTCTTGCCAACGTCATAGCAACATCTCTTAAAGAGATGAAATGCCTCAAAATGCCATTCAAGTGTGCGAGATCTTTGACGTATGGGGCATCGATTTTATGGGTCCGTTCCCGTCTTCTCGAGGGAACAAGTATATACTCGTGGCGGTCGATTACTTGTCTAAATGGGTGGAAGCGAAAGCGCTCCCTACCAACGACGCCCGAGTAGTTGTGAAAATTTTGAAGTCTCTCTTTGCCCGTTTCGGAACTCCCCGTGCCATCATTAGTGATCGCGGTACGCACTTTTGCAACGACCAATTCGCAAAAGTCATGCCTAAGTACGGTGTCACTCACCGTCTTTCTACCGCGTATCACCCCAAACTAGTGGGCAAGTGGAAGTTTCGAATCGTGGTTTGAAAAGAATCTTGGAGAGGACAGTAGGTGAAAACCGTGCCTCTTGGTCGACGAAACTTGAAGATGCACTTTGGGCCTTCCGTACCGCTTACAAAACACCCATCGGGTGTACTCCTTACAAGCTTGTGTATGGAAAGGCGTGTCATCTCCCGATCGAGCTCGAGCACAAAGCCTATTGGGCCTTGAAGCATGCTAATTTTGACCTTAAGTCCGCGGGTGATCACCGGAAAGTTCAACTCAATGAATTAAATGAACTCCGGGATCAAGCCTACGAGAACTCGTTGATTTACAAGGAAAAGACAAAGAAGATCCATGACTCAAAGATTAAGAACCGCGTTTTCAACGTTGGTGACCGAGTCCTTCTTTTCAATTCTAGATTGAAAATCTTCACGGGGAAACTTAAGACCTTGGACCGTCCATTCACCATTGCCAAAGTTTTTCCATATGGCACCGTCGAGTTATCTCAAACTGACGGGCCAAACTTCAAGGTGAATGGACATAGATTGAAGCATTATTTTGGAGGGGACATACCATCCTTGGTTGTCCCGGATCTACAAACTTTCCCCATGAACCAATGAATGCGGGGATCGAGTCAAGCTAGCGACTCGGGAATCAAAAACAGTAGCACACTATATGGGTTTTCACCCGTATTTCTGACTTCTTTCTACTTTCTACCACCCTAGTGTGGGGGAGTTGCCCCCCGCTGTTGTATAAAGGTTTTCTGAAAAAAAAAAAAAAAAAAAAAAAAATCGAATAATGGCCGTAGTATTTCCCTTTACGTTCTCAGTTTCGGCATAACCGCCGGTACTTTGAATATTGAGGGCAATATTCATTTCTAGTGTGGGGGGGAATTCTCGCGAATTTTATCATATGTTTTACCACCCAATTCCCCCATTTTTGGCCAAAATTTTTTTTGGAGTAAGTGTGTTGCACTTACTCAGATTACGTTATCGTCAGCCCCTGTCTAAAAACAAAAGGATTGGCTAATCCAGGAGCAAACGGCTCTTGGTAAAGATTTATCAAATCCGTTGACGGCTTGCAATTTGCCCAAAATTGTATGGTGTTCAGCTCACCATATCTTTAATTAGTGAAGAGTTGGCTAGCCCGCAAGTTTATGGCTTGTGGTAAAGGCAGTTGGAAACCATAATTGGTAATCGACTCACCAAAGATAATATTGATAATTTATCTAAGAGTTGGCTAGTCCAGAGCAAACGGCTTCTGGTAAAGACAAATCAAAACCGTTGAAAGCTGGTGGTTTGCTCAAAATCATATGGTTATCAGTGTACCATAGTTCTTACTTGAACTAAAACATTTGGCTACTCCAGAAGTAATGGCTTTTGGTAAAGAGATTCAAATCCATTATGTTTTCTCAAAAGATTGCTACGGACTAGCAATGTTTTAGTGTGGGGGATTTGATGAGTGCTTATTCACTCATCATTTTAGGTCAAATCTGAGCTGCAAAACATTTAAAAACACTCCGATATGCATCAAAATACTAAAAATATCTCAAAATTGTGTTTTATATGTTTCAGATGCAAAATGTTTAAAATCAGATGAAAATCGAACAAAGTTTGCATAATTGGCAGTTTCAGTCCCCCGTCTTTCAAAAATTGACAGAAATAGTCCCTGAGCACGTATTTTAAAAAGAAAAGTCGCCAAAGGTCCTTTTGAAATCATAAGTTGTCATAATTAGTCCTTTGGTGAAAAATTTCAAAAGTTTGAGAAATTACAGTTTTGATCCCTGGATTTTTAAAATAGTCAAGTTTAGTCCTTGGAATTTCACAATTTGCAAAAATGGTCCTCAACTTATTTGAGATTGTCAAGTATGACCCTTGGATAATACTTTTCAGAATTTCATGAATGGTCCCTGGATTTGCAGATTTTACACCCTTGGTCCCTAAAATATACTTTGGATCAAATTGCAATCTTAAACTAATACACCACCAAGCCCAAAAATAACCACCCCAACCCAACACCATACCCGGTCAAACCCACACCTGACCCAGCACCAACACCTCTGTCTTTCTTCTTCACCTCCCGCCCAAACCACCCAACACAAGAATCCCCTGCTCCAGACCCTAGATTCTCTCCATCTTTCCTTCAACCCAAAACACTCAACCCCCCCTCTTTACCCAACTTCACCTAAACTACCCAACACCTCCACCACCCTCTTTTACCCGAATTTTCCCAAAACCCAAACCCACTAATCTTTCCCCCCTCTTCCCCAAATGCCACCATGGCAATCCCAGCTTCAAAAGGCTTCAGTGGATGGCTTAGATGAAGCCAAATGATACCTATTGATCAATGGTCAAGATTGAAGGAAAGAAAGCACAAGGATGGATTTCTCTCACAAAGCAAGCACAAGATGAAGACCTTAGTTTTAGTATAAATAGAAGCTCATGTAGCCAATTGAGGCACCCCTAGTTTTTAGAAGTCTTTTTTCAGTTTTAATTTTCTTTTGTAATCTCCATTTTAAGTTCAATGAAAAGTCTTTTTTAGTTAGTTTCAGTTCTCTTATTGATTATAACTTATTGCTGTTATTGTTTGTATCCAATCTCAAAAGAAAAAGAAAGGAAAAAAACAGGGTCACAAACTCTTTCAAAGGGGTGTTTGGTTATGTTTTCAAAACTGGTCAAGGGTCATTTTTAACCTGTTTGACTTTTAAGGTCAAACTAAGTTTAGCTTATTAGTATGTTTTTAAAGTTTGAGTTTGTTTGAAAAGTTCTATTGAATCAAGTAAAAAAAAAAAGTGTGTTCTTAACTGTAAAGACAGTGAGCAGTAGCTGCTGATCTTGGCATTTTCTTGCTTTGATTGTTGTTCAAAAGTGTAAAAGTTGTTGTTACCAAATCCTTGTATGCCCAACTTGTTTCAGTTTCAGTTTTGAATCTTAAAATTACTTTTAGAATGGTTAAAATCAAGTCAATAACTGCTTGTTGGTATATAACTTACTGCTCAATTAAAATAGTGGCAAAAGCTAGCTGATCTAAGCTTATTTTTAAGCTCTAAACAGCTTAACCTTGGGTCTCATTTTGCTTTTCTTGAATCTCTACCACCTCACTTGTTGTGCAGCTTGTACTTTGCTTGGAAGATCATTGTTCAGCTCAAGAATAAGCTTCAAACAGGTTCCCCCAGGGCTGTTGCAGGCTGCAGTTATGCAGCAGCAGTTTCCATTGCTCTTTTTTTGGCTTATCAAGTGTTGTCAACTCTTATTAGATACACTTTAGTTAGTTAGCTTATGAGTTAGGTTTGGATTATTGTCTTCCTTAGTGCTTATTAAAATAACTTTAGTGATTAATCCCCATTCATTAGCTTTAGCAGCTTATTTCCCTTGGCCAACTGTTTCCCACTTATCTAGCTTATTTGCAGCTTACCTGTTGCACTCTCAGCTTACTTGTCATTACCTTTTGCTTAACTACAATTTTTTCAATTGTTTTTTGCCTATTTCTGCCAAAGTGGCTAAGAGTGTTTGTTTGTAAACTTAAAATGGGTGTTTGTTTGTGTTCTGTCCAAATCAGTTACTCATAAGCTGTTTGTAAGCTTATTGTAAGTTTTCAAAGCTTAAGTTTTGCAAAAGTTCCTTATTTCGTTTACATCTTTGAGTTGCAAAGGAAAATAAAAAAAAAATAGTTTTCAAAAAGTGGGAGCCAAGGGATTCGAACCCTGGTCTCCACACACGAACACCTCACACCACACTCACAACCATTGCGCCCTTGGGTCTTGTCTCTTAATCTTGCACAAACAAATAACTTAAAGACACTTAGGCAGTTTTGTCTATAAGCCAAGTTTAGCTTATTTTGAGCTTATTTTCCAAAGCACACCCAAGTTTTTTAATTTTCTAGAATCAGTGTTACTTGAAGTACTTTTAGTGAATTTTTCAGATTTTTCCAAAGTAGTTTAGTATTTTTTATCATTTAATTAGATTAAAATAGTTTTTAATTCGTAGTAATTAATTTAAAAGTCAAAAAAATATTTCGCTTTTTCCTAAAATTATTTTTAGTCAAATAGATCGTAGGAAAATTGATTTCACACCCGTAGCCCTTAAATTGCAAAATTTTAACGTTTATGGCTCGGGTTGTTTTCCTCGTTTTTTTCGTTTTTTGCGTTTTTGCACCCTAGGACTTAGTGTAGCTTCGTTTTATCATTTCTTAGGCTTAGTGATAGTTTATTTTTAGTTTATTAGGGTTCCCTTGCCTTAATTACCTTCCCGTTAATTAATTTGTAGAATTCGTAATCAAATCCAAAAATCATTAAAATCCAATTCAAGTTCAAATCACGAAACTCAACGAATCCTTCCATTCACACCTCGTTGGGACACGACCCGGGAAATCACTTTCCCGGTATCACTTTTATCACACCCGTGAGGTTTGGCACGTTGACCTTTTTCCTAAAGGGTTGATTTGTCGAATTTTACGGTTATTTTGATATACGTTGATATTGTGTTTTTCACCCCTCACTTCACAACGAATCAAAATTTGTGCGCCACACAGCTGCCGGGAGGTTTGTTGCGACAATATCGTGAAGTTTTTTTTGCCGATTAGTGACTTGAGAACCTTCCCTCGTGAAGTTATTGTTTTTTATAAAATACAAAAATACAAAAATATTTTTTTTTTCTTGTATGATATATTAAAAGCTTAAAAATCAAAAAGTTTTCCTTGTTGTTTTAAATAATATAGAAGACACAATCAATATAACATTCTTAACTGAGGTGTTACATTATAATTTCCCAAACCAATATTTAAAACTGCCTTTGTGTCGCTCGTGTTTTGGGTTGAACTTTTATGGTTTAACAAACTGTGTGAGGGAAAGGACGGGCCTTACATTAAATTGCGGCTGAAAAGAATCGGGTTTTTATAAAGCTTCGCACTGCCTAAAAAGTCTCTCTCCGCTCCTTTGTGCATTTTACTTATAGAAGTGATACTTTCCACGTGGATTATTGGTTTAAGTCACTGTTGTTTTGCCCGCGGTCTTTTTTTAAATTGAAAGTGTTGTTTTTGGAAGTGCATGCGCACTCGCTCTCAAGCTCTTAGACGAACCCGTAACCAATCAACGTACCTGAGATACGTACCAGTCGAACAAATCACAATGACACATAACCTCGTAAACACCTCAGTCCAAGTACCTGGCTACAAAATCAACTCCCTATCTCTCTCCGAACGATGGAGGAGTTTTGCCAACCAAAACCCCGATGGAGGACGGGCGGTCCCTATTATTTGCCCCTTTGCCCCGGTCAACTCGAGGCCACAGATTTTGGACTTAGCATCACTGATTCAACAAGTCAACAATTCCAGAGTTTTTGTGTCAATTTCAAAGATTCAAAAGACACGCGGGTGACATGCCAACAGCATCTCGACAAATTTTCTCACTGTCACCAAAGTATGAAGCAAAATGGTGTCCACCGATGACGCGCCTTCGCTTATACCTCTGTCCATATTCTTGAGCTTCATGCCACCGCATGGTTTGATCCGTCTCCAAGAACTCATCATAGTTTCGATGAAATGGTCTCCAAATTCTTGGCGAATACTTCCATCCACCGTATGGTGACGAAACTACGGAATGAAATCAGTAATTTTCGGCAGCATCCCGATGAGTCCTTATTTGAGGCATAGGAACGCTATAAGCTTTCGATTGATCGATGTCCAAACCGCAACATGTTGCTTTTCACCCAAATAGATACATTCTATAACGGGTTAACATTGAGACATCGTGACACGATAAATGCTGCTGCCGGTGGTACCTTTATGAAAAGGCGACCCAAGAGTGCTACGATCTCATTGAAAACTGACTGCCCACCACAATATTGGATTCCTCAGCCGAGAGGAGTGAGTCAAGGAGATCTACCACCCTTCCATCTCGGATTCACGACTCTAACCAAAAAGATTGAAGAAATATCCACTGCCGTGCTTAAATTGAGTCAAAATAATAACAATCAACAAGTGAATGTCGAACAAGAGTTTTTGAAACTTGTGGTGGTCCACAACCCTTATTTTGAGTGTCCACCTCCGGTGGCTTTCACTCAAGAGAGCGTTTATGCCGCTTCTGGTTCCTACAATACGAGAGGTAATTCCTACCAACCGCAAGGGGACCGAAACCTTCTCACTATCGTTCTAACAATTTCCTGGACCAACCTGGTTAATCAAATCAGAACAATCAAAATGTGCAAAATAGAAATAATCAGTTCAATCAAAATCAGTCGAGAATCGGATTTTCAAAATCAAAATCAAGGTTTTCAAAATCAAGGAAATTTCAATCAAAACCGATTCCAAGCTCCTCAACAAAATGTGCATGCCCAAACTCCTCAAGCTTCCATTGACATTGCTAATTACATCAAAAGCAATGAAGCTAAGATGGTGTCCATGCAAAATCAAATTACACTTTGAAGAATGATTTCACTTTCGAGCTTAGAACTACTAGCAACAAGATTGACCAATCTCATAGCAAGATTGAAAGCATGATTGCTAGTCTCATGAGTCAAACGAATCAAGCTTCAACTTGGTGCTCTTCGAGTAATACCATTCCCACCCCAAAAGGTGAATTGAATGCTATTGCCACCCGAAGTGGTAAATCTTATGAGGTACCCTCGATGCCTAATCCTTCTCCGGTGAGGGATGTGGAACGAGACCCGAGTATCAAAGGACAAGGTGCATAACTCAAGCCCACAGTACCGCACAAGTCCAATCGGTGGCTTACCTCCATCCGGAACCCGTTGTTCCGATGACCACTCCTAAGCCTTCACTTCCTTATCCTTCAAGGCTTAATGACCAAAAACTCCGTGATAAAACTAGTCAACAAATGGAGAAGCTTGTCCAAATCTTTCAAGATTTGCACTTCGAGATTAGTTTCCCGGACGCTCTTCTTCAATGCCAAGTTCGGTCCAACAATCAAAAATTTGTTGAATAACAAAGAAAAGATTTCTGAAATGGCTAAAACTTCTTTGAGCGAAAATTGTTCGTGGTTATCCTTAAAAGCTTCGAAAAGTTAGGAGACCGGAAAAATTTCTCATCCCATGTGATTTTCAAGGCATAGTTCAATGCTCCGCCTTGGCCGATCTTGGTGCTAGCATTAACTTGATGCCACACTCCATGTGGAAAAAGCTTTCATTACCTCCGCTTACACCTACATGTATGATCCTCGAGCTTGCGGACCGTACAAGTTCTCGTCCGCTAGGTATAGGCGAGGATGTATTTGTGAAAGTAGGCAAGTTTCATTTCCCCGCCGACTTTGTTGTTGTCGAATTTGATGCCGATCCCAGAGTACCCCTCATCATTGGGAGGTGCTTCTTAAAAACGGGTCGTGCATTGATCGATGTTGACGAAGGGGAAATCACTTTGGGTAAAAACAAGGAAGCCGTTACTTTCAATCTCAATCAAGTTACAAAATACTCCCCCAATTATGGAGACAATTCCGTCAACAAAATTGATGTCCTTGACATTGTGTCGGAGGAGTATTCTCAAGATATTCTTGGATTCTCGGTGGCAATCCCCCGGTTGATCTATTGTTGCTCTCTCTTCCCTCCCCTCACTCCGTTTGAGGAAGTGACTTTATTTTGGAAGAGATTGAAGCATACTTGGCTAGTGATTCAGTTCCATGGGAAATTGATCACGCTCCCATCGACATTGAGGGAGATATACTTCTCATCGAGGTTGCTCAATGAAGATCCTTCATCACTCCCTCCTCAAGAACTTCATAAAGAGGAAATCAAAACGATTAAAAAATCTAATGATCCTCGAGTCGAACTTAGGACTTACCACCTCATCTCGAGTATGCATTTTTGGAGGGTGACAATAAATCACCCGTCATTATTGCTAAAGACCTGAGTGAGGATGAAAAAATCGCTCATAAAGGTTTTGAAGTCACACAAGCGAGCCATCGCTTGGAACCTTTCCGACATCAAGGGTTTTGACCCGAGATTTTGTACACACAAGATTCTCATGGAAGATGACTTCAAACCGGTTCAACACAAAGAAGGGTGAATCCTAAAATTCATGAGGTTATCAAAGCGGTCATAAAACTTCTCGATGCGGATTGATTTACCCTATCTCGGATAGTCCTTGGGTTAGCCCGTTCATTGTGTGCCCAAAAGGTGGCATTACCGTTGTTGAAAATGATGAACGAGTTGATTCCTACTCGATTGGTTCGCGGGTGGCGTGTTTGCATTGACTATCGAAAGTTAAATGAAGCCACCCGTAAAGACCACTTTCCTTTACCCTTCATGGACCCAATGCTTGAGAGATTAGCGGGAAACGAATACTATTGTTTTCTCGATGGTTTCTCGGGTTACTTCCAAATTCCCATTGACCCACAAGATCAAGAGACCACATTCACGTGTCCTTATGGAACATTTGCTTACCGACGCATGCCTTTTGGCTTGTGTAATGCTCTCGGTACGTTCCAAAGGTGTATGATGGCCATTTTCCATGACATGATCGAAAAGACTATGGAAGTCTTCATGGATGATTTTTCGGTTTTTGGGGATTCTTTTCAAACATGTCTCTCCCATTTGGACAAGATGCTTGAACGTTGTGAAAACATGAATCTTAGTCTAAATTGGGAGAAATGTCACTATGGTTAAGGAAGAATTGTCCTTGGCCATAAGATTTCTAAGAGCGGGATTGAGGTTGACAAAGCTAAAGTCGATGTCATTTTGAAATTACCTCCTCCCACAACCGTCAAAGGAGTTAGAAGTTTCCTTGGTCATGCCGGATTTTATCGTCGTTTCATTCAAGACTTTTCAAAAATATCCCGGCCTATGACCCGACTTCTTGAAAAAGACACTCCTTTCATCTTCTCTAATGAGTGCGTTGAAGCTTTTCAAATTCTTAAGATGAAGCTCACGGAAGCACCAATTCTAGTTGCCCCCGATTGGGAATTACCATTTGAGCTTATGCGTGCAAGTGATTTCGCCATAGGTGCCGTTTGGGGCAACGAAAATCAAAACATTTCCAGCCTATACATTATGCTAGCAAAAATTTAACCGAAGCTCAAGCATTACACTCGACGGAGAAAAAATTACTAGCCGTGGTGTATGCTTTTCGAAGTTTCGGCCATACTTGATCTTGTCCAAAAGCATAGTGTATACGGATCACTCGGCTCTCAAATATCTCTTTGCTAAGCAAGATGCAAAGCCGAGATTGCTCCGATGGGTTCTCCTCCTACAAGAATTTGATATCATCATCCGTGATAAAAAGGAGCAGAAACCTAGCGGCTGATCATCTCTCTCGTCTTGAAAATCCACATCAAGGTGTGCTTTCGAAAAATAAATGGCGTTTCCTCTCGAGACTCTTAATGTGGTATCTCATCATGAAAATTTGAGTACCCCATGGTTTGCCGACTTTGCAAACTATCATGCGGGTAACTTTGTTGTGAAAGGGATGTCGTCCCAACAACAGAACAAATTTTTCAAAGATGTTAAGCATTATTTCGGGGCGACCCCTTCTTGTTTAAGGTTTGTGCGGATCAAGTCATCCGCGGTGTGTTCCGGCCAAGAAGCATGAAATTCTCAAGGCTTGTCATCATGGACCCACGGGGGGACATCATGGCCCGAACTACACCGCCAAGAAGGTGTTTGATTCCGTTTCTATTGGCCACGATTTACAAAGATGCCCATGACCTCGTCAAATCTTGCGACTCTTGCCAACGTCATAGCAACATCTCTTAAAGAGATGAAATGCCTCAAAATGCCATTCAAGTGTGCGAGATCTTTGACGTATGGGGCATTGATTTATGGGTCCGTTCCCGTCTTCTCGAGGGAACAAGTATATACTCGTGGCGGTTGATTACTTGTCTAAATGGGTGGAAGCGGCGCTCCCACCAACGGCCGAGTAGTTGTGAAATTTTGAAGTCTCTCTTTACCGTTTCGAACTCCCCGTGCCATCATTAGTGATGCGGTGCGCACTTTTGCGAACCAATTGCAAAAGTCATGCTTAAGTACGGTGTCACTCACCGTCTTTCTACCACGTATCACCCCCAAACTAGTGGGCAAGTGGAAGTTTCAAATCGTGGTTTGAAAGAATCTTGGAGGGACCGTAGGTGAAAACAGTGCCTCTTGGTCGGACAAACTTGAAGATGCACTTTGGGCCTTCCGTACGCCTTTCAAAACACCCATCGGGTGTACTCCCTACAAGCTTGTGTATGGAAAGGCGTGTCATCTCCTGATCGAGCTCGAGCACAAAGCCTATTGGGCCTTGAAGCATGTAAATTTTGACCTTAAGTCATGGGTGATCATCGGAAAGTTCAACTCAATGAATTAAATGAACTCCGTGATCAAGCCTACGAGAACTCGTTGATTTACAAGGAAAGGACAAAGAAGATCCATGACTCAAAGATTAAGAACCGCGTTTTCAACGTTGGTGCCGAGTCCTTCTTTTCAATTCTAGATTGAAAATCTTCTCGGGGAAACTTAAGACCCGTTGGACCGGTCCATTCACCATTGCCAAAGTTTTCCATATGGCACCGTCGAGTTATCTCAAATGACGGGCCAAACGTGAATGGACATAGATTGAAGCATTATTTTGGAGGGGACATACCATCCTTGGTTGTCCCGGATCTACAAACTTTCCCCATGAACCAATGAATGCGGGTATCGAGTCAAGCTAGTGACTCGGGAATCAAAACATAGCACGCTATATGGGTTTTCACCCATATTTCTGACTTCTTTCTACTTTCTACCACCCTAGTGAGGGGGAGTTGCCCCCATTTGTTATAAAGGTTTTCAAAAAAATCAAATAATGGCCGTAGTATTTCCCTTCGTTCTCAGTTTCGGCATAACCGCCGGTACTTTGAATATTGAGGGCAATATTCATTTCTAGTGTGGGGGGATTCTCACGAATTTTATCATATGTATTACCACCCAATTCCCCATTTTTGGCCAAAATTTTTTTTGGAGTAAGTGTTTTGCACTTACTCAGTTGATTATCATCCGCCATGTCTAAAAACAAAAAGATTGGCTAATCCAGGAGCAAACGGCTCTTGGTAAAGATTTATCAAATCCGTTGACGGCTTGCAATTTGCCCAAAATTGTATGGTGTTCAGCTCACCATATCTTTAATTAGGAAAGAGTTGGCTAGCCCGCAAGTTTATGGCTTGTGGTAAAGGCAGTTGAAAATCCATAATTGGTAATCAACTCACCAAAGATAATATTGATAATTTATCTAAAGAGTTGGCTAGTCGAGCAAACGGCTTCGGTAAAGACAAATCAAAACCGGATTGGCTGGTGGTTTGCTCAAAATCATATGGTTATCGGTGTACCATGGTTCTTACTTGAACTGAAACATTTGGCTACTCCAGAAGTAATGGATTTTGGTAAAGAGTTTCAAATCCATTATGTTTTCTCAAAGATTGCTAGGGACTAGCAATGTTTTAGTGTGGGGGATTTGATGAGTGCGTATTCACTCATCATTTTAGGTCAAAACTAAACTGCAAAACATCTAAAAACACTCCGATATGCATCAAAATACTAAAAATATCTCAAAATTGTGTTTTATATGTTTCAGATGCAAAATGTTTAAAATCAGATGAAAAATGAACTAAGTTTGCATAATTGAGTTCAGTCCCCGTCTTTCAAAATTGGCGAAATAGTCCCGAGCACGATATTTTAAAAAGAAAAATTAACCAAAGGTCCTTTTGAAATCATAAGTTGTCATAATTAGTCCTTTGGTGAAAAATTTCAAAAGTTTGAGAAATTACAGTTTGATCCCGGATTTTTAAAATAGTCAAGTTTAGTCCTTGGAATTTCACAATTTGCAAAATGGTCCTCCAACTTATTTGAGATTGTCAAGTATGACCCTTGGATAATACTTTTCAGAATTTCATGAATGGTCCCTGGATTTGCAGATTACACCTTGGTCCCAAAATATACTTTGGATCAAATTGCAATCTTAAACTAATAACTACCCACCAAAGCCCAAAAATAAACAACCCAACCCAACATCCATACCCGGTCAAACCCAACACCTGACCCAGTCAACCAACACCCTCTGTCTTTCTTCTTCACCTTCCGCCCCAAACAAAACCCGACACAAAGTAATCCACTTGCTCCCGAAACCTAGATTACTCTCCATCTTTCTCTTCCACCAAAACACTCCAACCCCCTCTTTACCCAACTTCACCTAAACCCAAACACTGCCACCCTCTTTACCCGATTTTCCCAAAACCCAAACCCACTAATCTTCCCCCCCCTCTTCCCCAAATGCCACCATGGCAATCCCACTTCAAAGGCTTCATGGATGGCTTAGATGAGCACAAAATGATACCTAATTGATCAATGGTCAAGATTGAAGGAAAGAAAGCACAAGGATGGATTTCTCTCACAAAGCAAGCACAAGATGAAGACCTTAGTTTTAGTATAAATAGAAGCTCATGTAGCCAAGTGAAGGACCCCTAGTTTTTCAGTCTTTTTTATTGAGTTTAATTTTTCTTTTTGTAATCTCCATTTTAAGTTCAATGAAAGAAAAGTCTTTTTTTAGTTAGTTCAGTTCTCTTATTGATTATAACTTTATTCAGCATTAATTGTTTGTATCAATCTCAAAAGAAAAGAAAGGAAAAATAAACAGGGTCAAAACTCTTTCAAAAGGGGTGTTTGGTTTATGTTTTTAAAAGCGGTCAAAGGGTCATTTTAACTTCGTTTGACTTTTAGGTCAAACTAAGTTTAGCTTATTAGTATGTTTTTTTATAAGTTTTGAAGTTTGGTTTGGAAAGTTCTATGGGAATCAAGTAAAAAAAGTGTGTTCTTAACTGTACAAGGCAGTAGCGATGGCTGCGATCCTTGGCATTTTTCTTGGCTTGATTGGTGTTCAAAAGGTGTAAAGTTGTTGTTACAGATCCTTGTATGCCCAACTTGTTTCAGTTTTAGTTTTGAATCTTAAAATTACTTTTAGAATGGTTAAAATCAAGTCAATAACTGCTTGTTGGTAGTATAATAGCTGCTCAATTAAAATAGGTGGCAAGCTAGTGATCTAAGCTTATTTTTAAGCTCTAACAACTTAACCTTGGGTCTCATTTTGCTTTCTTGAATCTCTACCACCCTAACTTTGTTGTGCAGCTTGTACTTTGCTTGGAAGCTCATTGTTCAGCTCAGAATAAGCTTCAAGCAGGTTCCCAGTACATTGCAGTGATTATGCAACGGCCAAGGTTTCCATTGCTTTTATTTTTGGCTTATCAAGTGTTGTCAAAGTAGCATTAGATACACTTTAGTTAGTTTAGCTTAGTGTAGTTTAGTTTTGGATTATTAGCTTCCCTTAGTGCTTATTAAAATAGCTTGTGATTAATCCCATTCATTAGCTTTAGCATAGCATTCCTTATTAGCTTGTTTTCCCCTTATCTTAAAGCATTTGAAGCACGTAAATCTCTCGGCTTACTTGTCATTACCTTTTTGCTTAACTACCATTTTTCAATTGTTTTTTACTTTATTCTTTTATACTTGTGGCTAAAAGGGTGTTGTTTGTATACTAAAAATGGGTGTTTGTTTTGTGTTACGTCCAATTAGTTGTTAGTGTTTGTACAGCTTATTGTGAGGTTTTCAAAGCTTAAGTTTTTGCAAAAGTTCCTTATTTAGTTTACATCTTTGAGTTGCAAGGAAAAGTAAAAAAATAGTTTTCAAAAAGTGGGAGCCAAGGTTCGAACCCTGGTCTCACAGCACCACGAACCTCACAACACAACATCACAACCATTGCGCCTTGGGTCTTGTCTCGTTGAATCTTTGCCAAACAAATAACTTAAAGACACTTAGGCAGTTTTGTCTATAAGCCAAGTTTGGCTTATTTTGAGCTTATTGTCCAAAGCAACACCCAAGTTTTTAAATTTTATCAGAATCAGTGTTACTTGAAGTACTTTTAGTGAATTTTTCAGATTTTTCCAAAGTAGTTTAGTATTTTTTATCATTTAATTAGATTAAAATAGATTTTAATTCGTAGAAATTAATTTAAAAGTCAAAAAAATATTTCGCTTTTTCCTAAAATTATTTTTAGTCAAATAGATCGTAGGAAAATTGATTTCACACCCGTAGCCCTTAAATTGCAAAATTTTTACGTTTATGGCTCGGGTTGTTTTACCGTTTTTACGTTTTTGCGTTTTTGCACCCTAGGACTTAGTGTAGCTTCGTTTTATCATTTCTTAGGTTTAGTGATAGTTTAATTTTAGTTTATTAGGGTTCCCTTGCCTTAATTACCTTCCCGTTAATTAAATTGTAGAATTCGTAATCAAATCCAAAATCATTAAAATCCAATTCAAGTTCAAATCACGAAACTCAACGAATCCTTCCATTCACATCTCGTTGGGACACGACCGGGAAATCACCGGTATCACTTTATCACACCCGTGAGGTTTGGCACGTTGACCTTTTTCCTAAAGGGTTGATTTGTCGAATTTTACGGTTATTTTGATATACGTTGATATTGTGTTTTTCACCACTCACTTCACAACGAATCAACTTGGTCAACGACTTGTAAATTAAGTATGCAATGGGCTGAAAACACTATTGATGCCATCTGGTTTGACTTGGTTGGCAGATACGTAAGCTAAAGAGTATAAGTTCATCTAATGAGTTGTGGGATAGTCTCACAACATCAATCCTCATGGAATACCACATCATTATGGTATGTCCATCATGGAAAATCAAACTCTATTGATATTGTTTGATCTTTGATGACTTAAACTCTCTTACCACCAAAGCTATTAAGGTTAGAAAATTGAATGTGCCATGGGTACACTCAATATGTTTAATTCTAGAGGTATTTAAGAGCGCCATTGTGTTATGAAATGGGATGAATTCCATTATGTCTTAATTGAAGTTCTTAATTTGTTAAATACCTTAGAGTAAGTAATTAACAAACTGGAGTCAAGAACTACTAATGTATTTTGGATGTCCTAATTGAAAACAATTTATTGTTTCTCAAGATGCTTTGTGTAACTAGAATTAGTCTCTATGTACAAAGCAAGTGGGAGCACCTTTAGATCTTGAAGTTGTTCAAGAACTAATATACACAACCTTCTAGGTACACTTGTTGATGTCACACTAAGGTTGAACATGCATATGTTAAACCATAGTATGATATCTCTTATTCATAGATCCGGAAGGAAACTTCTTGCACCTGAATGATATAGTCTTATATCAATGCTAGGGATATAAGTTAGGGTCATTGTGAACTGCTAACTAAGAGCTGCATTATCAGATTTTGAATCGATGAATGGCTCCAAAGCTATGAATGATAAGATGCAGTCCGTGGAAGACAATCACTCATGAAGCTTGATTGATCTCTTACCAATCAGCTAGACTGTGAGGTTAAAAATGAGTTTCTCAATGAGAAGACTCAAAAGGACAAACTTGTACCACATTTAATTCCGAGTAGTGAAATGGGTTACTCATACTCAAGAAATTGACTATGATTAAATCTTCCTAGCTGCAAATATTAAATGTATAAAGATGATGAATTGTCATACTTATCTTCATGTAAATGAAATTTGACAATTGGATTTCAAAACTCTTTTCTTATTGAATACATTTCTGAGGGGCGATGTGTATTGAAAGGGTTTGTGAATATATATAATCTTTATTGTGTCTACAAGATACAAGAATCCAAGTATGGATTAGATCATGCATCTCCGAGCTAAGATCTTTAATTTAACATAAAATCATTAATTTGATTTTGATTAAAATAAGATCAGTACGAAGTATACTAAGAGCAAGTGGAGAACCTTTGTTTTTATTTTCTTAAATTTCATATGTTGATAACGTATTAGAAACATTATTCCATCTAAGCTAGCATTTATTCCTTATCTTGGAATGAAGTTTCTCTTAAGAGTTTTAGAAAATAAAACATGCAACCTTGTTACATATGTTTGTTTGAATAAACATAAGCGGTTATTAAGTCTGACACAATATGAAACATTATTGAGGGGAGTCTCAATAATCAATCTTACCTGATGAGATTGAAAGCATGAATAGGAGCCTTAAGTTTAACTAAAGGATTCATTATGTATATCATATTGTGCATTGGACTAATTATATCATTTGCATGAATCTGAGATGAGTTGATAACAACAAATATTTAAGTGAATGTCATTAGATAATTGTTAAACGAACATTCTAATGGACCTACAAAGGACCAAATATATGTTCAACATTTACGGATATTTGAGGATCTATGTTCTGTTTGCATACATTGATGCTTATTTAACTGAAATGATGCTCAAACCTAGTCATGGTAGCATATCATCATGAATGATAACATTGTTGACTAGATGTTGCTCACTGAGAGCATTAATGCATTATACATTAAAAGAATAAGAATACTTTACAATTTGAGAAACTGTTTAGATGAATGTCTAAAGTAGGTGTTTTGCTAGCTTCAAACACCCTATGGAATGCATTGTTGCAATACTCGTATTGTACTTGAATGCCACATACAAAAGCACAATCATCATACCTTTCATGGATTTTGAAACAAGTATTCTCAAGGTTTACTCAGATGACTACTTATTGTCTTGTACAACATAATTTGATCATGGTTGGAACAGTGGTTTTCCGACCTATATGTAGTCTTATGCATATCTGTTTTTAGTATTTGGATAATGGAACATTAAGAGAAGTATTATATAATGAATTGAAATACCTAGTATGATCGTATTCATTCATACTATTGTGTTCTATATTTGCATGTTTAATCCATGAATAATTTATTTATTCTAAACTTGTCCATTGTCGGTTGAAGGTACGGGAGTACCATCAAATTAAGACAATTGTGAGTGTGTTGGTGACTATTTTGCCAAACTCACATGTTGTTCATTGTGATGAGCATTGGATGACCCAACCTACAGTATTCACTGCATGGATCGGCGTCATATAGTGAATCTCGAAAATGGTTATGTCTATTATCCTTAGACTTGAGATGCAAGCAGGTCTTGCATGTGTGGAGTTTCACTCCTTGATATGGTTAAACGCGTCTTTGAACAAGGTAGTTATAAAGGCCACTATCGGGAATGATTTGAAGCACATGAATGACACGTCAGTCAAAATAAGTTGTTCCTCCACATGATTTGGAGTTAGATACTATTGGGCCCCTCAATGAGTTGAACAGATGTTTGTATGGCTGTACCCAAATGAGATTAAGATGAATCTTAATTCACTTGGTAATCTTGTTCAATATCAAGATCGAGAACATAATAGTTGAACAATTAGAATGACTTTTGATCCATGTCTAATATTCAACATGGTATCTGAAACAAAGGGATATATGACATATAAACCATTTAAATGAAATGTTTGAGCCTGCCTTATATCACTAGGGGCATTGGCGTGTTGCTAGGCGCTAACCATTGCTTGTATAATTACTTGACTATATAGACGTCGTAAGTGGGAGCTGTTAGAGTATGCTCGTGTCATAATAAATAATTATATGGCTAGTCATATGTGAGCCTATGGGGTCACACACGTATACACTTAGACACCATTTATTATAATGTATTTGCTCGTATTTACGTAATAAATAACCTTCACAACTCGGGATCAATAACGGGCCATTAAACATCAAGTTAGACTTTTGTGTTTTGGGGACCCAACAATGGGCATGGCCATTGAAGGCCTTAGTATGGCTGACCTCATGAAAGGGATCTAGGGAGACTTTGGACTTTGAAGGACCTAATGTGTAACGTAGATATCAATTATCATTAATTGTGATTATGATAATTGATTATAATTTGTAGGTTACAATTATGTTCTCCTAATCCCTCTCCCACCTAAAAAAGTGACGCCTCCCTTTTTTCTTGGATTAAGGGTTTTTGTTTTTGATCTCCTTCCTTGCTCATTCTATTGTAGTCTCTTGCAAGGGTTGGTGAAAAGGTTAGACTAGCATCAAAGTGGTGATTGCTTGACGTGTAGTGTGTTTCAATCATTGGGAAAGGCCAAAATCATTGGTCTTTTGGTTTCTTGATTCAATTCGTGGAGGTGATTGGTGTCTTGTAACCGGAATCACGCTACAAAGTTATAAACCTTATGTTTGTTTTATTTGATTGATCATATGGCTATATGGATCCGTTGTTGGTGATGATTCCGCTGCGTTTATATGTTTACTTTATGTTTTTTATATTCATCATCACCTATAAGGTGCACTTTAAAGAGTTAATGCTTTTAAAGAGCAAATTACTCATCTGTTTATACCTTTTTTATACTTGCGGATTATATTGAAAGAATTAGGATAAACTAGCAGGGTGAAAATGGTGTTTAGTAACCGCGTGTAAGCTATGAAATAGTTTTCTGCAAAATCCCTTTGAAGATGTCGATTATAATAGTGTAACCAAAGACCCCAGCTAATTATATATTTATATGTTATACTTATTTAAATACGCGTGTATGGGTTCAGGTGAGCAATCCCGAATATCCCTTTAATAAGTAATGCGAATAGGATAATTCTAAACTTCCCGTTAGTTATGATGAATCATGATTTCAGGTGGTGTTTAATTGTTGAATTTGAATGATGTAGATGACAGATCAGAACACAATTTTGCTGCCATGAGCCATCTTACCAAAACATCCTTTTAATCAATTTCTAAATAGTAAAAATCTAAAGAAACGTATATACAAATATTGTAGATAAAATCTAAAGAAACGTATGCTTCATGTTCATTAACTTTACTATAGATATTATTGATTGAAGCTCTATTTTATGAATTTTATAATTAGTTGTGAAAAGTCCTTGGTGATCAATATCTTTCTTTTACGTACTCTATGTAATAGTAAA
>OU343216.1:32559064-32658363 GCA_910596185.1 Chrysanthemum makinoi | reverse complement strand
TTGTGTAGGTGTGGATTTCACCTTGGAGTGAAAGAACAGGTGGTTAGCCTAGCACCGAGAAAAGGGTAGCGGCGTTGTGAGAGAGCTTCATACATAAGGAGATTGGTGTAGTGATTCTGAACTCTCGAGTAGGTGACTCGGGGAGTGGAGTAGGGCGGGAAGGTGTCCTTGTAGGCGAACCACTATAAATACTCGTGTTGTGGTTTTGTGCTTCTTACTCTTATCTTTTCATTACTTACCTTTATATGCTTGTTTATCAACATCCAACACACACATCAAATAGATTGACATAAGTCGATCTAAATAGATTAAAAAGGAAGTTTTAATTGGCAAAACTATTCAACCCCCTTCTAGTTTTCCACAATTGGCATGAGCTTAGTTACCAAGTTTTTGAAGTATATTGTACTTTAAAAACTTGTCACGATCCATAGTTAATGAAGAAAACTACAAAGAAGGTTTTTCATAAAAACAAACACCATGTCTTTTAAAACTATATGTTTGGATGTTGATTTGATAACAACATTTTCTTATTTACTTTTTCATTTAATTGCACTAATCTTCTTTGTCATGTTGATTAGTCAAAGCTTATATCCACCAAGCTTTAGGGTAAACTTGGTAACAAGAATACCTTCCTAAGAAGGTATCTTAATCGCAAAAGGCGAGGAATAGTCTAAGTGACATTTGTTGTGTCATTTGTAAAGACATTCCTAAGTCGCTAGAGTATGATTTTCCTTTTATTTTGCTTGATAATTAAGTATACCTATTTAGGTATTTATATGATTATTTTTTGTGCTTATACATGTTTTACATGAAGCTTCATTAGGGCCTTTTCTCTCATCACGTGTTTTTTCTTCTCTAAAGTCATGGTATATAAAACTTATGTTTTGTCTCTTTTAAATCCAATAATAAAACAAAACACGAATTTCAAAAATTCCTCCTTCCTATAAAAACTCCACCGTCGACCACTCTACCAAACCCTCACTTTTTCAAATCATCCAATTTCAAAATTTTCTCTTATTCAAAAACTTCATCTTCCTCCTCACTTCATCTCAACCGAAACCAAGAAGATCCTTCATCAACATGGTTTACATCGCTTTTCGTGCTCATCCCCTAACACTCATCGCACTTGTGTTCCCTATGATGAAGTTCACATATGGAGACATTTACTTTGTGTTGTTAATCTACATTGGGATCATATACCCAATCCTTTGTATCATCCTTAGTATTGAAATGCAATATTATTAATAATCTAGGTTATTTTTATCATAATGTGTTTGTCACTTATTTTGATTTATATGTTTTATATTCTTTCGTGATACATTAGAATTCATGTATGCATGCTAAAAGAAAATGTAGGATAAAACATATTTTGGTAGTATAAAATTGTAAAACCTATGTTTTTATAAAATCTTTTACTTCTGAGATCCACGGATCCGGAAGTTATACTAGCCGGATCCCTTTTAAAAAGGTGGGATCCGTCCTCTTTGAAAGCTTGATCTTCATGCAAATTAAAACCAATATCTTTCTAAATGTAATAATCCACTTGAAAGTCAAAACCTTGAGTATGTTAAAGTGTTAAATACCATTGTTAATAAAATCTAGTAAAAAAAAACATTAGATTATCATAGGTTGACAACAAACATCTCTTTTTATTAACTTATCATTTTATAGGTTCAACTATGACGCATGAATATGAGTTTGATTTTTCACTCACTGGTCTACACTCGAACATCTCTCTCGAACCCAACACACACGGCAATCATGTCCGTGGGTTCAATAATCTCGAAACCGTCACTTCCAAGGACGTATTGTAGACACCTCTCTACAATTCGAAGAAGGTATCAATACCTCCTTCGAGCCATAGGACTAGAATGTCTTCTTGAAATCAGCGAGAAGATATGTCCAAGGTTCATAATGGAATTCTTCGTCAAGTCGAACTCGTTCGTAACGAGGATCGCTCTCTATCTCTTTGGTTTTATATCAAAAACCAAAAGTTTACTCTAACCCTTGGGCATTTTGCTCACATCCTCCGGATTCCAAATCATGGACAATGTGCCTTCACCGAAGATTGGTCTCTTGATTCTCTCTTCAACTTTAATGAAGAAAATAGTCCATATTGTTCACACATACCCTCTCGGAATTTAAATCGCATAATATGCAAACCTCGACCATATTACTCCGATCCAACATTATCTTTACAAGGGATATCCGAGAAGAGTACAAGCCTCTTGCACTCATCCTACGTGAAAATGTTTGGAGTCTTAGGGGAAATCGAGAAATTCTTCCGCTTGTTGTGCTCACATGTTGTACTGTTTGCTAACACAACAACCATACATTCTCGCCTACTTCTTACAAGAAATTGCAAATCTTCAAGGCTCAAGAATAAACTCATCCCTTATGGAATGTTCTTGACACGCCTCTATCATAATGTTATGCACTTCCATCCTCAATTTCAAAGTCCGTTATACGTACTTGTGAACAAGATGATGGAACCGCTAAACTTATCTCTCATGAAGACTTTCTTCATTCTTGATTCCACCAACACTCATCAATCACATAATGATCCTTCTAGCGAAAACACTCAAGGAAACTAATAGTATTCCAAAATAGGATCAAATCTCTTGTACTCGTGCTTTATCAATGTAATCCAATTTCCTTCATGAAATAAAACATTTTACATTTGATATCTTAGTATTAGAACTCTTTTAGACTATCCTTGAGATATAATGCATTGTCAAGATCATTGCATAACTTTAGTAAAGGTCCTTGAGATAGGATCCCAAATTGTACTAGGCGGATCCTACTCTTAGGGAACCGTGGGATCCCGCAAACAGAAAATGCAATTGCAAGCATTATATTTCAAACATATCCTTAGAACACCTCACACTAAGCTAAACATAGTGACGTAAGGCAAATTAAGTCCTAATCAAGATAGGTTGATCTTTCCTACATAACTCACCTAGATCACACTCTAAGACGCTTGTAGATCTACCATTTCATTTTTAATACATTACTCTTCCGCTCTCAAACTCACACTTCATTTTATACTTAATCTCTCACATCTAGTCTTAGAAATCTTTCGATTATGGCAAAATTGATCATTAATCATCCTCACCTCAAAATTGATCAAAGTTGATCAAAATCTAGTTTTCCCATCTCAAAGCTTCTAGGATATTTTCCAAAACACTATCCTAAGACACAACCTGATCTCTAGGATCATTTAGCTTCAATTGACACTCTAAATCTTTAGTGTCATCCTTGCTCATCCATTGGTACTCTTGAAAGTTCCAAATCCTTCCATAAATGACAATCATTAGCTACATCATTCAGTACCTTCAAGTACTCAGCACCCTTCATTTAAAACACTTAGGAGGTGAAACACTCAAGATGATATAGGTCTTAGATCTTAGAAACATCATTTCCACTCTTTCATAAGCTGGCGGCGGATCCTAGGATTAGCCTAGGCGGATCCCTACGAGGAGAACCGTGGGATCCGGATGACAGTTTATGTCAAATCTTGCTAAAACAATCATTTCAACTCATCTTCCTAACTCAAACACTCCATCTCATCTTAAATGAGTTCCTAGATCGGTACAACCTCTGAAGTTGACTCTTGTGCATGTCAATCATCACATTCAAATGAATCCTAGTGGCTTAAGGCTTAAATGCACTTGCCAAATCTCTTAGTTTATAAACCACTATGTTAGGACCTCCATAGTCATAACTCTCATCCTAACTTTCACTCTTTGCAACCTCTTGAAATCATCTCATCATGAGGAAACCCCAAGTAGTAACTTATCCACCAAAGAACCACCCATGAAAAGAGCTCGTGTTATACACGAAATTTCTTCAACCGAATCATCTCCCGTCAAACCAACAAATGATAGAATTCTTCATCATCCAATCAAACCAATTCCTAAAAGGATAGTACCCACAAAACTACCTATGCCAAACACCACCATACCTCCTAGGCCAAACAATATCATCTCCACTAAACCATCACCATTGGTTCCTAGAGCTATTTCATTTACATCCCCACTATCATCACCACACCTCTACAATTTAGAGGATTTGCCTCCTAGGCCATCTCATCCGCTTCCGCCGACAACATTCTCCTCATTAGGAGAAATAATGGTTCAAAATCAAGGTGTTGAGTCAACACTTGCTCCGGCTTCCTTTTGCCGTTTCCATCATATAATCCCATTTGGATTATGAGAAATCATCAAAGTCAACCACCCGACCATATGGAAGTTGACACTTCTCTACCACCACCATCATTCTTGGTTGAGTCATTCTCAAATGCACCTCCACCAATCCCTCCATCGTTTGAAGCTCCACCAGCCGCTTCACTTGATCCTTCGCATCAAGCCATTTCATTTCTTCCACCACCACTACCTAGCCATGACAAAGATTGCTATCATTGTCAACATGTTAAAAGTTTGATACATGAAGTATGAGAAGACCAACGTTTCATGTTCTATCATCTCCTCGAGCGTTTCGACGAGATCAAACCTAAACAAAACTTGAGCTAGAAGATTTTAGTGGTGTCCTAGCATCAAGCGATAGTTGGTTTAGAAATTCCTAGTCATGTATTCTCTTATTTTCTTAGTTTTTAGAGTCATGTATATCATAACTCTAGTTTTATTAAATGGAATTACATGCTACTTGTTATTTTGTTGAGCATATGATTTTTGTGATAACATTTCTTGTTATATCACCTTGGTACGTAATTAATGAGCGATATCACGGATCCCTCATGAATTGCCTAGGCGGATCCCTACTAGGAGGGAACGTGGGATCCGTAAGACAACTCTTTCTACTAACTTGAATCACATTTGCAAGAAATTGTGAATTATACTTGATTTCTAACCTTTGTTTTGTAGTTATTCAATTTACATATGAAGACTTTGACATCCTAAAGCTAGGGGGCTTTATGTCAAAGCAATACATTGCAAATTACTTGCAATACTAGGTTTACATTTCGTGACATCCCTTTGCAACAGTTGCAATCATCAAGGGGAGCACATTAGATCTCTTAGATGATATCTTTTGCAAACTTATTTGCAAACAAACTAGATTAGTATCATTTACTTGGCGCCCTTACATAGGGATGGACTCGTCAAGGGGGAGTAAAGACGAGATCCTTCCCGTTATTTGCTCTCTATTTCTTTTTACTTTTAATTCTTTCACATGTTTTTCTTAAAAACAATGTGTTGTCTACCTTCAAACACTTTTGTTTTAGACAAAGGGGGAGAAAAGTAAAAACTACAAATTCAAACATTTCTGAATTTTAGCTTTTCCTTAAAATAATTTTATGTTTTGTCATCAACAAAAGGGGAGATTGTTAATACAAATAAGCAGTAAAAGCGTTTATTTATATTTTACGATCTTCATTTTTTTCGATAACAAGCGTAAAATCATATTAACGAAAACAAATAAAATAATAAATGGTTTGAACTAATAGTTTCTAACATATTCACATTTTCATAAAACACTAAAACAAGTATAAGTGATTTTATGATTTAGTAATACATATGTACAACAACTAGTGTTTACATATTTGGATAAAATATACACATAACTAGTATGTAGTATATTGGGTAATATAAATGGGTAGAAACTTAAGTATCACAACCCATTGGGCAAATACATTGAATGTAGTTGGGTACAACCCAAAGCCATAACCCATGGATCTTGACCCATAACCCATTGCATGACATCATGCTTATATCACATATGGATAATACCCATAACCCATGGATCAACCCATACCCAAGTGACTAAGTGCATTGCACTCAAAGATACATTTTATCTAGCCAAAGATCCATGGTTCAACCCATGACCCATGACCCATAATCGAAATACCCATGGGTAAGAGGGCGTTCCACGGATCCCTAGCTTTGTGCTAGCCGGAGGATCCCAAGTGGAAGGGATCCGTGGGATCAGAGGACGATAGGATTTTTCCTCTATAAATAGTGAGCCATTTCTTCATTCAACTCTATCCCTTTTCTAACACACTTTCCCCACGAGTTAAATCTCACTAACCTTAGATCCAAGAGATCTATGTTTGTAGTTTTGTTTTTGTGTGATCTTTTAGGTTCCTCTTAAAGGCAAGATCACCACCTTTGAAGTCAAGCAAGCTCAAGTCCATGAGTTGCCATGCTTCCTCATCATCAAGGCTTCTTCTTGTTGATGATTCCTTTCTTTCTCTCCAAGAAGTGTAGTGTTGAAGACATTAGTGAAAGATGTCTCAAGTGTCAAACGAAGATATTAGTGAAGGGTATCTCTATAGGTCATAGGATAGCACTTGTGGTAGGTGCTTAGAAGTCAAGACAAAGAAGCATTAGTGAAAGGTGCTCAGAAGTCAAGACAAAGAAGCATTAGTGAAAGGTGCTTAGAAGTGAAGACACAAAGACATTAGTGAAAGGTGTCTTGTAGATCTAGTCAAAGGCATTAGTGAAAGGTGCCTTAGATGTACATTCGATATGGTGTGTTTTCGATGTACAAGATAGACTATAATTAGATCCAAGGATATTGATATCCTTGATGATGTTGTAAAGGAGTAGATCTCCTTTGGGATTAGTCGTTGGTGTAGTGTGGTAGTAGTTCCTCCATTGCAATGGAACTAGGTGCTTAGTTTAGTACCTAATAAAGTGGCGGCGTTGTGAAGGTGTAGTTCACCTTGGTGTGAAAGAACTAGGTACTTAGCCTAGTACCTTATAAAGGGTAGGTTGTGTAGGTGTGGTTCACCTTGGGTGAAAGAACCGGTGGTTAGCCTAGCCCGGGAAAAGGGTAGGCGACGTTGTGAAGGCTTCTCAGCCATAAGGAGATTGGTGTAGTGATTACGAACTCTCGAGTAGGTGACTCGGGGGTGGAGTAGGGCAAGGAAGGTGTCCTTGTAGCCGAACCACTATAAATACTCGTGTTGTGGTTTTGTGCTTCTTACTCTTATCTTTTCATTACTTACCTTTATATGCTTGTTTATCAACATCAACACACACATCCAAATAGATTGACATAAGTCAATCTAAATAGATTAAAAAGGAAGTTTTAATTGGCAAAACTATTCAACCCCCTTCTAGTTTTCCACAGTTATGGCGAAGCGGTATTTGGATAATCACTTGAATACTAGGACCAGGGAGTTTCTTAGAGTTTGTGACCAAAGCTAGAAGCTGAGGGAGATGGATAATGTCATGTTGGAAAAGAAAAACACGGGATGGGGTATCTTTGAGTTGAAGGTAAGTGTAGCGAGATTGAGAAGGACCTTGAGAAGAATCCTCTGGTTCAAGATCTTCCTTGAGTTTGCAGAGTTGACAACTGAAATTGTTAGACTCAAGGTAGAGGAAGGTAGGGTAGCCTTCTCATTGGCCAAAATGCTATTCTTGTTGAGGGTGTCTTGGTTTAGAGAAATGAGAAGGCTAGGCTGGAGTAGAAATTAAGTTGAGGGAGGAAGTAGATGGCTTGCAGATGAGTGCGAATCAACACTGCAAAAGATGCGTCTTGGTCGTTTGAAGGTAGTGCCCTACATAGCTATGGAACTCTACCATAGTGATGAGTTGGGAGCACGGTGTGGAAGGTCATCAAATCGGCTATTTTTCATGGATGGTGCTTGGCATTTGGAGAACGCCAAAAGCAGGTAAGCGTGGACCTTTCAAGATTGAATGCTACCGTCCCACTTCGAAGGCTGAGTATGATGAGGCAGTAAATGCGTTCGCAACCGCAGAGTACTCCTTCCTTTTGAAGCCAAAGATCTATGGCACCTGAAGACCTCACTTTCGAAGCCTCAAAAGTTGAAGCCTACCATCCTACGAAGACAATATCTACAAGCTGTCTCGGTTCAACCAACGAACTCCATCCTAAAAAGGAATGAGAACGCCATGTGAGCGATGTAATTTGGTTTTAGGGTGGCATGTACCCTTTAAAACAATTTGTGTTATTTAACATTATCATGTCAGTTCTCCAAGAGGTTGAATGCTTGTGATGTATGGCCTTGGGCCAAGAACAATTTACTGGGGCTTAGGCTCCTGTGCGGTACAAGGGCACTAGCCCTCATTTTGAATGAGTATGGTGTAGGGGGAATGCCTCTACACACTTAGTTATTATTTGTGCTTGTCTTGTTAACTTCTCTGTAGCCATTTTTCCGACGCTTAAGTTTACAAGTAGGTTAAACAACCTCATTGTGTGTATAAATTACAACACCAGAATATAATGACCAAATTTGATCATGTGTGAAGGGGTGGGCACTTACATCTCAAATCCTTTAAGTAGCATGGCTTTGTATATATTTTACAAGTGCCATAACTACGAGGAGAGCTAATGTGGATGTTTTAGTAGGCTTAAATGATGAGGTGTTTGCTGCACCTTATGCCTTTGTATTCAACATTGAAGCTCATAGCGACTTGGTTTGAACAAATCTTTGTGTTTAAGAAGCGAAGCAAGAGATTTGTGGGAATTTCTTATTTATCATTGAATTGGTAGAGAGGATTACATCATTCTTGAAATGAAGACTAAGACAACTACCAAAATGTTTTTCTTTCCGAGAAGCTTCTAATTACAAGAATGAAAAAAGTAAAGTACTTAAACATAGAACTTTCGAAGGTTAGTACCATTCCATGTCTTTGTCGATGGGTTCTCCGAAAGAAGCTGGCGGTTGTGAAGGCTCGTTCTTGTAGTAGGCCCTCATTTTACCATGTAGGTCCTTCCCAAGTTGGTCGACTTTCCCTTTGGTATTCGGCTTTTTGCACCTTTGTTGAGGTGTATACGTACTCCCGGGCTTGAAAGTGGAAGGTCGATACATACATTGTTATAGTAGCCTTCGGTCTTATGTTTGTGCATTGCTTCTCGGATGGAGGCTATCTCTCTTCTTTCTTCTAGTAGGTCCAGGTTCTCCATGATCCTTTCATCATTTTGGGAAGCATCATAATGTTGCCAAACGCTCAGTGTGTACACTTAGTTCGAAGGGATGCGCTGTTAAAGTATGTTTAGGTTGAAGGGGTTTCACTTCTTGACTTAGGGATTACGATGAGCCCATAGTACTTAAAATAGTTCAGCACATCCATGGTGAAGTTCGTCCTAGCCTTTTCTGGATCCCTTTGTGACCTGTTTGTAACCTCCACCATTCCGTTACCTTATGGATGATAACGGATGTCCAGGCATTTTTATGTTAAGCCCTTGGCGAGAGGTAGTAGGAACTCCTTCATCGAACTTTCCATTGTCGGATATGATGATGTGGGGCACTCAAGTCTGTACACAATGTGCTCCCACACAAACTTCTCGATCTGTATCCCCGTCACGGAGGCTAAAGGTTTATCTTCTACCCACTTAGTGAAGTAATCAATTGCCACCAGCAAGAATTTGGCTCCTCCAGGAGCCCTGAGGCATAGGTCCTACGATGTCAATTCAATTTGAGAAGGGCCCGTAGCGGATGTCACACTTGTCATGTCCTGCCCGACATCTTGAAACGTTTGATGTATCTGCAAGCTTCACATTTGAGAATGATTTTGCGCATCGTGCATGAAGAAGGCCGTAATAGCCCAACTTCATTATTTTTCGGAGACAATGGCGGGGTCTTGCATGAAAGGCGCCAGGATCCTTCGTGGACTTGGCGATAATGCTCGTAGCCTGCTTGGGTCCCACACATCTTAACCAAGGTGATAGAAATGACCTTGTATATAGGGTTTCCCCATTAGCGGTATTGTGGGGACTTAACCGAATTTTTCGCCAGGTTGGGATCTTCAGGGGAGAAGACCACTTATCAAATATTCCCGGATGAGGGCATCCATGTCTCTCCTTCCTTGCTGAACCCGTCACGAAACTTCCTTGCGAATGATGGATCTTTCGGTAAGACTTGACAAGTACTTCTTAGGTGAGTATGGCGAAGGCCATAGAGGCGAGTTTGCTTTCGAGCATGGGCCTTCTTTGTTGGATTCCTACGAACATGTTGGATGGTGTAGGAGTTGAAACACCAATATCTCATTCGTTTTTCCAAGTCTTTGTTTGATGGACGGTGCCTTGCTTCATAGGAGCACGTCACTTGGTTTGCTACCAATTGGGAGTTCTGAAAACGGAGAGCTTTTACTTCCATGTCTTTAGCTAATCGGACTGCTAGTAGGGCCAGTACTCCGCTTTGTTATTTGTGGCCGAACTCAAAACGAAGAGCATACGTATATCCTTCCGCAGGGTGACCAACATTAGACACTGCTCCGAACCATGAACTGGATGCTCCGTCTGTATAAGTTTCCGATCATCACGTACGCCAGTGAGTTTAGCTTTGGGCTCTTCTGCAATGTAAAACGGGAGGGTGTTTACCCGAAAGTGCGAGAATTTGCCCTTTGATGGAGTTTAGTCCTGAACTCTATTTCGTGTTCTCAAGTTCAATAGCCCATTTAGCGACCCTCCGGACTTTGGTTTAAACAAGATCATGCGAGTGGCTTGTCGGTTAAGGCTGTGATTGGATGGGCACGGAAATAGCGTCGAGTCTCCTAACTGCGTAGATTAGGGCTAGTATTAACTTCTCCAATGTTGGATAGTTTATCTCGCCCCTGGGACCCTGCGACAAAGTAAATAGGGATCTATCAGTTTGTCTCGTTATGCCGCAAGAATTTGCGCTAATACTCTCCATTGAGGATGCTAAGTACATGAACAACACTTAGCCTTTGATTGGAACATGAGGTGTTTGGGATTTCGATGAATTCCTTCATCTTTTGAAAGGCACTTACGCATCGACTCCGAAAGTTTTCTTATCCATCCAGGTGTTTTGAAGAATGGTAGGGACCTATCATTTCGGCCCTTCGGACAAAAATAAACTTAAAAGGCTGCCCGGCTTCATTGCACATCTTTTAGAGACCACTTAGGGGCTTGGAGATACGTAATCTCGCTGACCTTGGAGGGATTAGCCTTTATTGACGCTTAGTAATCAAATGCCCTAGGTGCCTCTGACACCGAAGGAGCATTTCTTGGGATTCACTTCATGTTAATGCATGTTGGTTGAAAGGTTTCCTTTACATGAGGTAGGTCCTCCCGTCTTGCTTTTGATAACCATGTCATTCAACGTATGCTTGAGGATTTCGCCTATTTGTTTGTTGAAGGCTTTATCTCGAGACGTGGTAATTTTACTAGTTCTTTATCCGAAGGGCATCTTCTCATGTGATGAGCACCTTTGCTTGTGTAGAAACGTCTTTTATTCATCCTCCTTTTCCATCTGGATCTGATGATACCCTTTGTAGGCATCTAAAAAGCATTTAGCAGGAAGCACGCCAGATTCCACCTTCCAGTCAATTTACGGTAGGGGTAGCAATCCTTCCGGGCATGCTTTGTTGATGTCGATGTGAAGTTAGCACACATGCACCACCCTCGAGTAAGCTCTTTTTGACCATTCTTTGGGTTGTACCCAAGTTTGGTACTTAACTTCCTTAGGATACACAGCTTGTGAGTTCGTCAACTTATTTGCGGTACAAGCGTTTCTTCGGGGGCTAGGCTCCTCGCTTTTACGTTTTTATTGGCTCAATGTGTTTGTACTCATTGAGTTTATGCTCCGTTCAGAAGAATTTGTCCGTCTATCGCAATGTTCTTGGTACCCCTGTCATGTCAGAATATTTCCAAGCAAAGATATCAAGGTTAGCCCGACAGTTAAGTGAGCTTTGCCTTGAAATTAGCCAGGGAGCTGTTTTCCTATTACCACCGTTTGTTCAGGTAGCTAGGGTTAACCTAACTTCCTCCTCATGCGATAAACTTAGATAAGCTATCAGAGGGCTCCTCAGTTCTTCTTTGATCTTTTTGACACCATATACACCCTTATCCGCCTCATAATTAGAATGAACAGTTCTACTTTCAGAAGGGAGTTTGGAACTTAATAGCAGCATGTATGGTGGAAACAACAATGCCAATCTTTGCATAAATTTGTTGTTCTCCTATTAACAAATTATAAGGAGAATCGACTGACTATAACTTGAAGGTGAGGGTTTCGTCTTGGGGATAAGGGGCCTTAGCTATGGTGATTTCCAACGGTACTTCTCGAGGCCATGTGAGTGTTCGTAGGAGAACCACGGTGGAAGTGTTTTGAGTCCACCCTTCCTTGTGGCGTATGGGTGACTTGAGCTTTAGAAGCAATGCTCATAAATGATCTCGCAGGAGCTTCCACAATCCATATCGCACGATTTACCTCCTGTTTGAGATTAGGTACCTTGAGGTCACGGGGTCTTCGTCGTCGGTGTGCGCCCCAGATGGAAGGGAAGGTTATTTCTCCTACGCTTCCCGGCTCCCGTGCACTTCCTTAGTTTCAAGGTTGGATCGTGCATGTGCACCATTAGTATCGGAGCCTCTGTAGGCGTAACCTCCTTCTTGTTCCCCTTCCATTCACGGTTGGGTGTCGGAAAAACTTGTCTTTTCCTTTTGATGCCTTTAACGGATATTGCTAATTTGCGGACCGTCACCTTTCTTGATTCTGCTTCTTTAAACGCTATGATTTGTTAGTGTCATGTCCATGGTATTCATGGAAAGCGTGCTGGATTTGTCCCAGCTTTGCCGTCGCGACATCAGGGTGGTGGATCAAAGGACTTTGCGGCTTTCTCGGTAGCCAAATCTCTCGGGGAGATTTGACCAAGTTTGCCAAGAGTCCATGGTTCGAACCTTTGTTGTATGGGTGAGTGGTCTCTGTTCTTCCTCTTATTCTTGGATCCTTCCCGGAGGACCCTCGAGAGAATTTTGTCAGAAGCTTCCTTTTACCTTTCTCTTAGGATCCCCGTTTGCTTTGCTACTTCTTTGGTCTCAATCAAGTGTAAGTCTTCTCCATCGGTTGCCTTGTAAGTGGTGGGAAGATCGATGGACATCAATTCCACCAAGCTTCGCGTCCGAAGGCCATGTACAAACAGATCCTCGATCTTCGTGCAAACCTAGAATTTGCAAAGTTTCATCGGTGTACCTTGTAATAGAAGGCCACTTGTGCTTTCGTTGTCCCTTTGCTTGATGGTATGCACGGCTAAATGGGTCTTGGTGTACTTCTTCTGTTGGCTAAAGTGTGATCGGAACTTAGCCTTAAGGTGAATCTAGACTTCAATGCTTCCCACTTGTCCATTCCACCTATTCTCGCGGAGAGTCTCGGGCGTATATGTGAACATGTGGCAGGCTACGGGAATGACCCAACATAATCTTGATAGCGCCGAACACGTGTAGGAAGTTATCAGGGTCGCCTTTCCCATCGTAGGTGCCTATGTGAGTGGGCATCTTTACACCATCAGTAGGGGTAGTCTTGATCCACTTCACAAAAGGTGTGCAAGCTCGAGCCGGCATAGTAAAGGGTTATATGGAGGCGGATAAGCGGTGTAGGGTTATATGGGTTAGGAAATGGTTGTGTGTGCGAGGGTAAACGTGGAGGGTTGGTATGAAGGGTTACACCCATCTCGGCGTGGAAACGTGTCCATAGGGCATTTCTTTGAACTTCACGGTTGGGAGAACCCATTGGAGGGTAGGTGTTATAGGTTTGGGCGGTAGGTAGGGGTTCATTCCGGAGGGGAAGTGGCTGATTCATACACGAGTATGGAGGAGCCTCGATACTCGCGAACTTTACGATGGAATCGGAGCCCCATCCATTCTCTCAAGGTGGGCTGACTAGGAGGGGTAGGTTTACCCCTCGGTTCCCTAGGGTTGCTTCCTCCGTTAGAGTTCTCGCTCCTTCTTTCACCTTGCATTCTTTCCCCTTCCGGATCTCCTGGGGACCTTCCTCAAAACCAGTCCTTCCATTTGGCCTTGATGGAAGAGAGAACCATTACGTAGGTAGCGCCCTGCTAACGGTCGAGGCCTCTCCTCTACTTCAATCACTTCGTCATACTCCTCAACTGGAATACTCAGCTCTGCTTATTTTAGTGTTGCGAACACGCCTCTTATGAGCCTTTAGTAAAGAATCTAAGACTTCAAAGTTTGCCTCAACTTGGCCGGGCTAATATCTGGAATAGGGTTGCGGATGTTGGCGTGATATGCGAGTGGTTTTCCAAGCGAGATCGTGTGTGGTGAAGGTTGGCCAGTTAAGGGGCGAATTATCGATTGTCGATTGTATTGAGAGGGACGGGGTAGATAAACACTGTGGAGGTGTATCCTCTTCCGGTTCCATGCCGGAAAAGTAGTGTAGTTGGTTGGGGTTTTAGGACTGGGTGATTCGGGACTATGTAGTGGTCCCACGGATAAGCCCAGCGATTGTAATAAATATTGCACTACTTGGGCGATGATGATCAAAGGTATGAGGGGTGTATGTTCGGCCAAGACTTGCCTTTCACACGAGAATAAGAAATCGAGAAACACTACGTTAAGTGATTCGTAGGGTATGACCCTGCGAACCATCGGCGTGAGTAAGTATGAGTTATGGTTGTATAAGTGTGTATAAGTAAAGAGATGAGTGTGAAAAGAGCATACCATAATCCATTGCGGAATCCAACCTATTTATAGTGGATGAAATAGGGTTGAAGCACTTCAATACATGAATGTAGGGAGATCATGGGGCGTCCCATGATTGTGGGTAACGCTAGGGTTTAGTGATAGCGTTCTCGAGACTTGACGGGGAAGCCAAGAGAGAGAGGGAGATCGTGGGTTTGACCCACGTTCTCAGACTTGACAGACAAATGTACTTTTATGTGGGTCTTGTGTACCTTTTGTGTACTTTTGTAGTGTTTAACTTGTGCCCCTAAGAGAGGAGGGAGTGGAGTCGGGTAGTGGAGTGGCAGGTCGGGTAGGGCCCAGTAGCACCAGTCCCTTCCCTTCGGTTGACCCAAATCGTGGAGTGATTGGATTGGGAAGCCGAATGTGGTGAGTAGCAATTTTTTGAAAAAGTGTAGTCGGGGGAAAAAATGAAACGGCTAGTTGCATTAAAAAAAAAAAATTTGCCTTTAAAACCAAACTAACCCAAAACTCATTTCCCACAAAAAAAACACAAAATCATTTCTCAAAAACACAAAATCATGGATCCAAGAATAGGTAAAAAAAGTTCCACCTCGTATTAAAAATATATGGAAAAAAAAGAAATTAGGTAGGATTAGGTCACCCTCCTCCCTTTGGAATCACGGGGATCTGCTTTAAGTCCTACCTTTTGCATGCCTTGATCTGGATGATGACTTATCTCGAGGGATTGAGGGCATCCCGTGGAGCATGATTTTTCTTGGCGATATTGTGTTGGTGGCGGAATCAGTAGGAAGGTTAAACATCGAGGATATTTGGAAGGGAGGCTCTTGAAGACAAGGAGCGGGTGGCGAGAAGGCTGAATACGAGATGTGTTTTGGGAGATCATTTCAGGCCTCAGAGGATATCGTATCGGAGAAACGGATCCTGCCACCCAAGGAATCTTTGATATTTGGGATCGATGATTCAAAAATCGAGGAGGAATAGATGAGGCGTAACCACCGGATCAGGCGTTGGGAAATGGAGGCGGCGTCGGGAGTCCTCTATGACTTGAGCGTCCCATTAAAGCTAAAGGGAAATTTTATAGAGTTGCGATTAGACCGGCTATGTTTATGCGGGTTCGAGTGTTGGCTTTGTCTCAAGGCCCATTCTAACAGGGTAGAGGTGGTAGGCCTGGAATGCTAAGATGGACTTGTGGCAAGACCATGCTTGACATGATTAGAGCGGAGTTTGAGAGAAAAAACTTGGCGTCGAAATATTATCTCGAGATGAGAGAGGGGAGGTTGAGGTGGTTTAGGCCATGTCGGGAGGCCTCCAACATCGCGGTTAGAAGGGATTAATTACTAGTAGAGGCATGAGAAGAGGCGGAACCGAACCGGGTGGGAGGATAGATGATGAGTGTGTAAATACTCATCATTTTTGTCTAAATTAATTTTAAAAAGCGTCTAAAAATGCTGAAATGCATCAAAATCAAAATATTCCAAAATTGCATTTTATATGTTTTAGATGCAAAATGTTTAAAATCAGATGAAAATTGAGCTAAGTTTGCAAAATTGGCAGTTTAGTCCCCGAAGTTTCAAAGTTGTCAAACAGGTCCCTGTAAATCCAATAAAGAAAAATATCATTTTGAGTCCTAGGGATTCTAAGTTGTCAAAAATTGGTCCTTGAAACTTAAAATTGCAAAATTACAATTTAGGTCCCTGAACTTTGGAATTGGCAAAAATAGTCCTTTGAAAATTTGAAAATGTCAAAAATAGTCCTTGCACTATTAAAGTTTGTCAAATTCAGTCCTTATGGTAACTTTAGAGTATTGGCAGTTTGGTCCCTCAACTTTGAAGTATTTCAGATTTTTGGTGTATGCAAACTAAACTTAAAGCCTTGTCAAATCTAGTGGACCCTGCCACTTTCCATTTTGGACCCCCACCTTAGCCCCTCATTATAGCATTTTTGGCCCTTGATCAAAAAAGTCAAACCCCGCCCCTGTCTGTTCCTCCTTTTCCTCCTCCGCACACCAACTTGCTGCAACCCATCACCTCAGGCCCACTTTCTTCCACCCTCATCATCATCCATACCACAATTAATGCCACCCCCCTACTTGCCTTTTTGATTCTTACTATAAGTCCAATCGATCTTCCTTGAAATGGAAAAAATGGCTAACTCACTCAAAGTTCTCCCATTGGCCAAAATAAGAGGTGGGATAAGCTTTCAAGGACAGTGTAAGACTTTTGGGAGCATAAAAGAAGAAGAAAAAGGCAGTAGAAGGCTGATTAGTTTTATTTTTTTAAAAGTGTATGTCGTTTTTAATCATATAATGTTTTAAATAGTTCTTAATTGTATTTTCCAGTTATTTTTGTATCAAACAAAGTTAATTAAGTGTATTGCAACATATTTCAAGCATCAATTCAAGTTCTAGTTCATGTTTCATGTTTTATGTAAACTGTTGAGATTTTGAATTTCAAACTCCTGTGTTTAAACTTGTAGCAACTAAATTTCAATTTCAAATAAGCTTATATAAGCTCATAATAGCTTTTTGTAAGCTTAGAATCAAGTTCCAAGCATATTAGAAATTTGGTCAAAAGAAAGTCAATATGGAGCGATTTGGTGCAGGGAAGCGTATTGGGTGATGAGGCAAATGGTTTGGATTGATTTTTGGTTATATGGGTTGGTTAGGATAGATAATGGTCTTTGGGTTCACTGATTTGCATGCCATTGTGGCTTGGACAATTTGTAAGTTATTTTAAGGTTTTCTTTGCATTAGCTTCAAGAGTAGTTAAAACTGGTTATAACCTGTTTCAGTAGCTGTATTTAGGATAATCAGAATTAGTTTGATCATTATATCGGTTGGATCGAGTTTTGATAAGTTTTTTGCATAACTATTGATTAAGGTGTGTTTGGATTTGTGATAAATGCATCTATGAGGAGCTTGTTGAGTATACTTCTTGTTGGTTTGAGTTTATGTGTCATATTTGAGCTCATATCACATCTAGGTCTTGTGCATGCTAGCTCGAAAAGTCAATTATCATCAAATCTGTCTCAAGCTGCTCACTTTGTGTGAGTTTTGGAATGCGAGAATCTTATTTTGTGTTTAGAATTCATTAAGCTTGCTTGCATTACACTTGTTCTATCATATTACATCAGTATCAAACCAAAAATTGGTTCCAAAGTTCAAGAAAGTCAAACTTGTATCAACTATCAAAAGTCAAAATATTTGATAAAACCAGTTTTTGGCCAACTAGCAAGATTTTTCCTGAGACTCATCTTTGGGTCAAATCAAGCCAAACTTTGGGTCTTATAAATTCTCTTGGTCTAGTTTCTTATAAGTATTTTTGTTGATTTTTAGTAATTCTCTAAAGCTCCGAACAAGGTCATCAATAAGGGCTTATGTGCCTGCTCCCAGCTTCAGTCAGTGAGAGTTTCAAGCTTCTTGCGAGGCTTGTGCCAAGCCCACGAGCTTCTCAGGTCGCTCTTTGGTTGAAGGGACTTGACGGTCTAGTTTAGATCTCAATAACTGGTTTCATATTCAGCTATTTAGAAGCCTTGCTTATGCTCGAAGCACCCTACTGATTTTAGCTTAATCTCATAAACATCAAATCTGGCAACTCAGCGACTATTAGATGGTTAAAACAGTTAAGATTAGTTGCAATTTGGTTACTTTAGTATATGTAATACGTTCTAGTGTGGTGCTTGTTTGTGTTCACTTTGCTTATTAAAGTGCTTATTCATAAGCTCAATTCATAGCAGTTCCATAATCTTCCACACAACACCATGATTTTCTATTTTTCCTAGATTCCTAATATAATTTTAGAGTTTTCCTGAAATTTTCACATTTTTCCATAACAGTTTGCTATTTTTCTTAATTAAAAACAGTTTTTAGGATTATTTAAATAGCTTTTAATACAAATAATTCAGAAAAAGTCCAAAAAAATAATTTTTCATTTTTATTAAGTTTAGATAAATATAAATAGTAAAAAAAGTAATTTTCCAGATTTTTCATAGTTTATTTTGTAATTTTTAGTAATTTAATTAGTTTTAAATAGTTTAAAATCCATAAAAATAGAAAAATAATCAGAAAAATATAAAAATAGTTTTGAAAATTCTTTTTTTGTTATTTTAGATTTTTCCAAGTCTTAATTTTATTTTTCTAGCTTTATTTCCTATTTTCTTGTAATTTAGGTTATTATTTAGTTAAAAATAGTTTTTAATTAATAAAAATTAGATAATTAGTTATAAAAATAATTTTCTTTTTCTATAAATTTTCTTATATCATTAGGTTTGTAAAAATATCATTTTCATATTTTTAGGATTAATATTGTATAAGTTTCACGTTTTTATTTGTAAGTCACGTAGTTTTTATTGATTTTATAAAAGCGAAAACAAAAACATCGATTTAAAATTAGTGATAGCGTTTATTTAAGATAGTTTAACTTTTTAATTTCCTTTAATCTCCTGTAGTTTATAAAAAACTCAAAAACCTTACTGATCACTATCCTTAGTGATCATTCTATCATCTGATCAAGTGTTAAACACCAGTCAACCTCCGTGGGACTTAACGACCCGGGAATCCACTTATTGTCACAATTCTCATTTTCCGGTCATTTCTCA
Organism: Chrysanthemum makinoi; assembly: GCA_910596185.1. NCBI lineage: Eukaryota > Viridiplantae > Streptophyta > Magnoliopsida > Asterales > Asteraceae > Chrysanthemum > Chrysanthemum makinoi. The sequence continues at coordinate 32,639,379 of OU343216.1, read as the reverse complement.
TACTTCATATTCATCATTTCATAACGGTTCATTCCTGATTTTTCATTTCACACTAAGCGGCGTGAATTTTATATTAAATAAACGTTATCGCGTGAGTTATTATTTTGAATAATTAATCCGTTACTTTCAAAAATGATCCCGACGTATTTTTAAACTTACATTTAGTTTATAAAAACTATATTTTGAGTTTACCTAGTGTTTTAAATTTATTTGGTATATAAATCGTTAAAGTTAAATTATTACGACGTTTTTCTTTAAAACTACTCGATAATTATTTTATCACTCAAATTTCACAAGGAATGTATTTTTACAATTTTATTATCTCATTACATTCTATTTTGATCTATTAAAAATCTCTTTTACCTAAAAATTTCCATTTACCTTACAAGTTATTAATATTAACACTTTACCTACACTTTTCTTACAATTATACAAGTATATACATATAAAAAAAAAAAATTGAATTTGGGAGATTCATCCCCCCCCAAAACCGGTTCAAGGGGGGAGGGTAAGCATTTATTGGATGGTGACTTATTTTCTTATAAACCCAAGTCTACACTCAAACATCATTCATTCATTTACTCACTTTCAATAATTCACAAAACAAGAAAGTCTCATCTCTCTTTGTTTTTCATCTCATAACCGGTTCTACACAAGAATTAGAAGGGATCATCAAGTTTTTCCAAAGCTCAAGTTTAAACAATCTAGTATACACTCTTGTTTAGGTTTTGAAATAAAAACCAAGAGTGTTTAGGCTAATCCTTGGTTCTTTGCACCTCATCATATCACTTGTAAGCATCTCATGGTTATTTTTCATCTTACATATTCATTTCATACTCATCTCATCATTTTTGGAGCAAGCATGCATGATTTGTGTTGTTTATACCATTTTACATGATTTTTAGAGTTATTTATATATATGGTCATCCTATAATTATCCCCTTGGTATACTTTGGTCTTGATGATGTCTAGGAACCCATGACACCTTAAGAAGGTGTATGGTAGGATTAGATTAGTTTTGGAGTTGATTTGAAGGGATTAGAATAGGTTTTGTCCGAGAAAAACTATTTTCGATAAGTATATATTATGTTCTGTCCTTGTTTCATTTTTCTGGAAAATCCGACTTTAGTCACGACTTTTTGGCCTTGATATTTAGAAAATATACTTTAAAACGAATCCGTGGCACGCTTGCGGATAAAAGCGGAGTTATATTTGAAGTCGTGGTGAATTTTAAAGTTTGGCGATGAAATATATATATTTCAGAAATTTCAGCATACTATTTTTATGTAATTCGAGTCAAAAATGAGCCTTAAGCTTCACAAATTATTTCGACTTATCAAAAATATATTAGTATACTTCGATCGAAGCTAAGGACGTATTATCGTAAGCGGTTTGAAACGACAAATATATGCACGTTTTCATAAAATTGCGTAACTATTATATTTTTTTAGAAAAACTATATTATTTTTACGAGATAAGTGTTACGGTAACTAAAATCACCATATTTAACCTCTATTATCTTTATGTTCGAGACCTTTATGACGAAAACTCCTGAACCGAAACTTCTAGATTTCGATACAAACTTTCCAAAACCGTCGAGTTCGTTCTCTAACGATCGACGTACACCGATTTACGACTAGTTTTCAAAGCTATTTTGTCAATTTCATGAAATTTCCGACGACATTGTTTCTGACGAAAAGTGATAATTTCACTATGAATCATTATAAAACCATTGTAGGATGACATTTTGACGTAAATACTTGTAAAGTAATTTAAAATTGGTCAAGACGTCCAAGCGAGTATTTTTCGACGATAAGTATTATTTTCAAAACTCACAAATGGTATAAATATCATCCGAATTGCGTGCATAACATTACATCATGACTTATTTCATATCATATCATTCATAATAGGTCAGTTTTGAGACTCACGCTACATTTCGGTGTAACCACTTTTGTGCGTCACATCTGTCATCAAGTGAGTAATCACATCCCCTTTTTACCGTTTACTATATTTTAAATGAGGTGCATGAACCATACTTGAATTAAATTGATCCTTAAAATTGTGAACTCTTTTGACTAGAACTTGTGAACCGATCAAATCCTTGAACTTAATTACGAAATTATGACTTATTTGAACTTATTGAATCGTACGTGTTATGACCTTGTTCTAAAGTCTCCCTTGTTGAACATCACTATAATTCTCTTTCATCGGTGGAGTGTTCACAATAATTTCGCCTTCTGTGGAGTGTTCACAATAATTCTAACTTATGGGTGGAGTGTTCTCAATAATTCTCGCCTAAATGGTGGAGTGTTCTCAATAATTCCTGCCTAGGTGGTCGAAGTGACAAAGGAGTCTCCCTTGTTGGGCGTTTGCAAAGTCTCCCATGTTGGAGCATCCCTAATTATTATATGCGTTTGGTACTATATTATGAACCATTATGATCACTTATACTTGACTACTTAATACGCTTTATTTGTGCAATGGGTTGTGTACACACAGGTTGCAAGTTTTGTATGGTAGGAACTTGGGAACGAGTGGATATACAATGCCTTTGCTTTGGGAACTATTTCCGATGACCGAACCATTGAATATTTCTTACGAGCTTTCTTATTTTGCTAAACGTGTTTACTCACCAACTATTTTCATAGTTGACCCGTTTTCTCTCATGCATTTCAGGTGATCGTTAGTAAGCTTTTTCTACCAAGTCTTGCATTATGAAGTTTTCACTTGTCGCTACAAGTCGTATGTAATAAAACTCAATATTTTGGGAACTAAACTTTGTAATATATTTGCCTTAGATGAGCGGCTAATCTAGTATTGTAATGGAGTATTATTTCTTTTTAATCTTAACACCGGTATGTTCTATTATCTTGTGCTTTTGTTCCCTTCCGTTACACCTCGTGTTTCACCTCCGGCGAGTGTGACAACTGTATTCTCGATCTTCATTGTATTTGTGCTTCTGTGTTTTAAGTTTCTTACAGTTGGTCATTCACAAGTGGCTAGCTTAGCTGAGATAACTTGACGGTTCAAAGCCGATCAAATTTTGGCGCCACGGCAGGGGTGTATGTAGCGTGTTCTAAACATTTTTCAGACCCGTACTTGCACATATACCACAGTTTGTAAAAAGTTTTTTGTAAAGTTAATACAAAATCAAAAAGTTCATTAACACTTTTCCTAAAGTGTTAAAAACACCAAACAAAATATAAAACAACAAAACAATCATAACGTTTTCTAGCTTGTGTTTCTTTTAAGGTGATTCTTAAAGAAATACGATTTTGTTAAGCAACGATACCAAAAATATTGTCCAAAAGTTTTAAACCCATCGGCAAATCATTACCTACGTCTTTTCGGTGGTACTTAATATACATAAAAATCAACCACCGCAAATCAAGGCGGTGCACTACCTAACTGGGGGTGCGACCATAATAAGTTCCGAACATCGATTTAAAACTTGCCTTTGTGTCCTTGTGATTTGGTGTACCTTTTTCAAAGAAGCCATTTCATTTGTGATTATTGGTTAAGTTCACTTGTGTTTTGCCTCATTTGTTTTGAAAACTGATTTCTATACTTAGTGCATGCGCGACGTTCTTCCACTCTCTACAAGTCCACTTTCCGAGCTTGGCAAGATTCCTCGTAGGACGTAGAGGACGCTTCGCTCCTTAGCTGTGGACTGAGGAACGTCTACCACCACCACCCCCGCCGAATGGCGTAAGACAAACCTATGAATGAGCTTCTCCAAGCACCCATCGAGGGTTACGGAGATGCTATTGTTGTCCCAGCCATCGTGGCTGACACTTTGAGCTCAAAACGGGTTACTTAATCCGGTAACCCAGCCAATTCTATGGTTTTGAGCGGGATGATCCTCATGCACACATTCGATGGTTTAACAAGATTGCATCTACCATCAAATAAAAGAATGTCCCACATGAAGCTATCAAGCTTCTTCTGTTCCCATTTTCTCTAGAGGGACAAGCCCCGAATTGGCTTGAGAAACAACCCCCTCGTTCTATTGAGACATGGGAAGATCTTGTCACAAAGTTTGTTAACGAATTCTATCCTCCATCCCGAACTACAAGTCTTAAGAATGAGATAATGAAATTCTCTCAAAGATTTGATGAATCATTCGGGCAGGCATGGGATCGTTACAAAGACTTGCTCATAAGTGTCCGCATCATGGTTTTACGAGTTAATGCAAATGGATACTTTCTACAATGGTGCGCACCAAGGTGATCAAGACTCTCTAAATGCCTCGCGGGAGAGGTAATTTCTGAGCAAGACCACAAAAGCCTTGCAAATAATTGAAAACAAGTCCCAGTCCGCCCTTTCCTAGCAAACATATCAATCTCGGTCTAAAATTTGGACCTTCTACTTCATCTCCAGTGGGTACATCTAGCACCGATGCTAAGATTGACAAACTCACGGACATTGTTCAAGCTTTGGTTCTTGCTAACCAAAAGAAAGTCACTTTCACACAAGCACCATCATATGGTGAAGTGAAGAAAGTTGAAGTTTGTGTTACTTGTGGTGGTCCTCCTGCATACTACAACTGTCTTTGCCACCGATGGTAGTCCGTTTGAAGCTAATGCTATAGCCGGTACTTCAAATCAAGGAGGTAATCAATACCGTCCTCATAATGAACCAATCTACCGTGCTAACACTTATCGAGCACCACCCGTTTCAATCGAGAATCCTAACCGGAATCAGAACCAACAAAGAATGAACCAAGGTTATCAAAACCAAGGTAATTTCTATTCCGGACCCAACCAAGGTTTCCAACAACAAGGAAATCTTAATCAAAACACTTACAATCGAGGGAATCAATTTCATGGGAATATGAACCCTAATCAAGGGAATTCTGGCTATAACCAGAACATAAGACCTCAAATTACCCCTCCCACCTCCTCCCCTGTGTGTCAACATCGATGAGCTTTTAAGGCAATTCATGAAGACTCAAGAGGAGACAAGCGGAGTTGTTGGTCGGTCGGATCATTGAGTTAAAGAAGTCTTTAAATGATCGACCCTCGGGCTCAGGTACTTTACCTAGCAACACGATCGCTAATCCGAGGGTCGATGCAAAGGCGATCACAACCGAAGTGGTGTTTCGTATGATGGACGCTATTCCTACTACCTCTTCTTCTTCTCTCCCGAAGGTAGTGGAAAGTGAACCTGAAGCGACAAAGGACAAGGAACTTCCTACTAATAACGGAAGTACCAGACTGTCCATCCTCGAGGTTGTCCGAAACCAAAATCCAATCCGGAGAGTTGTTTTGAACCTCCTGTAGCTCCCATTGAAAAATCCAAATCTTCTATCCCTTACCCATCACGTTTACATGAGCAAAAGCTCCGCGAGAAAGCCAGTCAACAAATGGAAAATTCTTTCAAATTTTCCAAGAACTTCATTTTGAAATAAGCTGCGGATGCTATCATGTTGATGCCCAAGTTTGCATCAACTCTCAAACACATGTTAAGCAACAAGGAAAATCTGTTTGAAATGGCTAAAACTCCTCTCAACGAAAGCGCTTTCGCATTATCTTGAAGCTTCCCGAAGCTTGAGATCTGGAAAGTTCCTCTTACCTTGTGTATTTCCTGGAATGGTTGAATGCTTTGCCTTAGCCGATCTTGGTGCAAGCATAAACACGATGCCTCATTCAAGATATGGAAGAAACTTTCTCTTTCGGATCTTACTCCTACATGCATGACTCTCGAGCTTGCAGATCGTACAATATCCCGTCCTCTTGGAATTTCTGAGGACGTATTTGTGAAAGTAGGAAAGTTCCATTTCCAGCGACTTTGTAGTTGTTGATTTCGATGCTGATCCACGGGTTCCTCTCATTGTTGGAAGAGGATTCACGAGAAGGCCGTGCGTCTCATTGATGTATTTGAGCAAGAAATCACATTACGTGTTGGTAATGAAGCAGTCACCTTTAACCTTGATCAAACTTCGAGGTACTCCGCAAACTATGATTCCGAGTGGTTAACGAATCGATATCATTGATGTTGCTTCGAAGAGTACTCTCGAAGTTCTTGGTTATTCTCATAATTACGTGAGTGGGAATCCCACCACATCCTCTCAACCTATCATAGCCAATTCTACTCCTCCTCTCACTCCGTTTGAGGGAAGCGACTTCATCTTGGAAGAGATTGAAGCATACTTGGCTAGTGATTCTATTCCATGGGAAATTGATCACGCTCTAATTGACATCGAGGGGGACATACTTCTCATTGAGAAAATGCTTAAAGATGATCATTCATCAACCCCTCACATTAGTGATGCAATTCCAGAAGAGATTAATCACCATGAGATTAATCCGGATTGAGATATTCTTATTCTTGAGAAGTTGTTAAATCGAGACACTTCTCCTCCACTCCTCCCGTCAACCTTCATAACAAAGGAAGTCAAGTCGGTTGAGAAAAGCTGAAGAATTTCACAAGTCGAACTTAAGGACTTACCACCTCATCTCAAGTATGCATTTCTTGAGGGTGATGATAAATTGCCCGTCATTATTGCTCGAGATTTGAGTAAAGATGAAAAATTTACGCTCTCATAAAGGTCTTGAAGTCACACAAGCAAGCGATTGCTTGGAAACTCTACGACATTAAGGGTATAACCACGAGTTCTCGTACTCACAAAATCTTGATGGAGGATGACTTCAAGCCAGTTCAACATCGAGAAGGGTGAATCCAAAAATCCATAATGTTATCAAACAGGAGGTTATCAAACTTCTTGATGCGGGATTGATTTACCTATCTCCGATAGTCCTTGGGTTAGCCGATTCAACGTGTTCCTAAAAGGGTGGCATAACTGTTGTCACGAATGAAGAAAACGAGTTAATTCCAACTCGATTGGTTACGGGATGGCGTGTGTGTATTGACTATCGTAAGTTGAATGACGCCACCCGTAAAGACCATTTTCCTTTACCCTTCATGGACCGATGCTTGAGAGATTAGCAGGGAACTAATACTATTGTTTCCTTGATGGTTTCTCGGGTTTGAGATCCCCATTGATCCACGGGGATCAAGAGAAGACCACATTCACCGCCCATACGGAACTTTTGCCTACAAGCGTATGCCCTTTGGCTTATGTAACGCTCGCACGCGTTCCAACGTTGTATGATGGCCATATTCCACGACATGATCGGGGAAACAATGGAGGTGTTTATGGATGACTTCTCGGTCATCGGGATTCATTTCAGACATGTCTCTCCCATTTAGACAAAATGCTTAAAAGGTGTGAAGACACCAATCTATGTCTAAACTGGGAGAAGAGTCACTTTATGGTCAAAGAAGGCATAGTCCTTGGCCATAAGATTTCAAAAATGGGATTGAGGTCGATAGAGCAAAAGTCGATGTTATTGCTAAACTGCCTCATCCTACTACCGTCAAAGGTATTAGGAGTTTTCTTGGTCATGCCGGGTTTTATCTGTAGATTCATACAGGATTTTTCCAAAATGCTCATGGCCTATGACCCATCTTCTTGAAAAAAAGCTCCTTTTATCTTCTCTCTGAGTGCATCGAAGCTTTTGAAACACTAAAGAAAAAGCTACTGAAGCACCCATTCTAGTTGACCATTTGGGATTTACCCTTCGAGCTCATGTGCGATGCAAGTGATTTTGCTATCGGTGCAGTCTTGGGGCAACATAAAACAAAGCATTTTCAGCCTATACATTACGAAGTAAGACTATGGCTGAAGCTCAAACCCATTACACCACTACTGAAAAGAACTATTAGGCGTGGTGTATGCGTTTGAAAAGTTTCGGCCATACCTCATCTTGACCAAATGCGTAGTGTATACGGATCACTCGGCTCTTAAATATCTCTTTGCAAAACAAGATGCAAAGCTGAGATTGCTTCGTTGGGTTCTCCTCCTCCGTGAATTTGATATCATTATACGTGATAAAAAGGAGGCGAGAACACTGGCGATCATCTATCCCGATTAGAGAACCCTCACCAAGATGTTTTCGAGAAAAAGGAAATAAATGAAACATTTCCTCTCGAGACACTCAATGCGGTTTCTTTTCGTAGAGACTCTTCTACCCCATGGTTTGTTGACTTCGCAAATTACCATGCGGGTAACTTCATAGTGAAAGGGATGTCGTCCCAACAGAAGAACAAATTCTTCAATGATGTAAAACATTACTACGGACTGGGGCGACCCCTACTTGTTCAAAATTTGCGGATCAAGTCATCCGCGATGTGTATATATCGGGAAGCTATTAACATTCTCAAGGCTTGCCATCTGCTGGACCTCTTGGGGACATCATAACCCCAACTACACCGCCAAGAAGGTGTTTGATTCCGGATTCTATTGGCCCACAATCTACAAGGATGGCCATGAATTTGTCAAAGCACTGTGGCGCTTGTCAGCGTCACGGGAATATCTCACAAAGGAATGAAATGCCACAAAACGCCATTCAAGTGTGTGAGATCTTGACATCGGGGCATTGACTTTATGGGGCCATTCCCTCTTCTCTCGAAATAAGTACATACGTGGCGTTGACTACTTGTCAAAATGGGTGAAGTAAGGCTTTACCCACCAACGATGCCCGAGTTGTAGTGAAATTCTTAAAATCCTTGTTTGCTAGGTTTGGAACTCCACGAGCCATAATCAGTGATCGTGGTACGCATTTCTGCAATGACCAGTTTGAAAGAATCATGCAGAAGTATGGTGTAACTCACCGTCTTTCTCTGCGTACCACCCCGAACAAGTGGGCAAGTGGAAGTTTCAAACCGAGGGTCAAAGAATTCGGAGAGGGCGGTTGGCGTTAAAACCGTGCCTCTTGGTCGGATAAGCTAGATGGCGCGACTCGGGCCTTCCGGACAGCTTATAAACACCCATCGGTGTACTCCATACAAGGGGTGTGCGGAAGGCGTGTCATCTATCTGGTTGAGCTAGAGCACAAGGCATATCTGGGCCTTGAAGCATGCCAACCGATATTGAGACATTTGTAGTGATCACCGGAAAGTTCAAATGAATGAATTAAATGAACTCCGTGATCAAGCATACGAGAACTCTATGATCTACAAAGAAAAGACAAAGAAGATTCATGACTCTAAAATCAAGAACCGCGTTTTCAGCGTTGGTGATCGAGTCCTTCTTTTCAATTCAAGATTGAAGATTTTCTCGGGAAAGCTTAAGTCCAGTGTCGGACCATTCACCATCACTAAGGTTTATCCTTATGGCACCATCGAGTTATCTCAGCCGATGGTCCAAACTTTAAAGTGAATGGTCATCGATTGAAGCACTATTTTGGAGAGGACATTCCTCTGTGATTGTCGGATCTACAAACCTTCCCCATGAACCAATGAATGAGGGGATCGAGTCAAGCTAGCGACTCGGTAATCAAAAACAGTAGCATGCCATATGGGTTTTCACCCATATTTATGACTTCTTTCTATTTTCTACCACCCTAGTGTGGGGGGGTTGCCTCACATGTTGTGTATGTATATAAGTGTTTCAAAAAAAAAAAAAATCCTTGCTAAATAATGGCGTAGTATTTCCCTTTTCGTTCTATGTTTAGGCATAACGTAGGTACTTTGAATATTGAGGGCAATATTCATTTCTAAGTGTGGGGGGGATTCTCACGAATTTTATCATGTATTTATACTGCTAATTCCCGTTTTGGCCAAAATTTTTTTTTGGAGTAAGTGTTTTGCACTTACTCATCATTTAGTTATCATCCGCCTTGTCTAATAAACAAAGGATTGGCTAATCCGAGCAAAGCGGCTCTTGGTAAAGATATCTCAAATCCGTTGACGGCTTGCAATTTGCCCAAAATTGTATGGTATTCCACTCACCATATCCTAAAAAGTGAAGAGTTGGCTAGCCCGCAAGGTTATGGCTTGTGGTAAAGGCAATGGAAAAACCATAATTGGTAATCGACTCACCAAAGATAATATTGATAATTTATCTAAGAGTTGGCTAGTCCAGAGCAAGCGGCTTACGGTAAAGACACATCAAATCCGTTATATGGTTTATGATTTGCCAATAAATCAGATGGTTATCGATGTACCATGGTTCTTACTTGAACTGAAACATTTGGCTACTCCAGAAGTAATGGCTTTTGGTAAAGAGATAAAATCCATTAATTTTTCTTAAAACATTGCTAGGGACTAGCAATATCTTAGTGTGGGGGATTGATGAGTGTGTAAATACTCATCATTTTTGTACAAATTAGACTGCAAAAACGTCTAAAAATGCTCAGAAATGCATCAAAATACTGAAAATATTCCAAAATTACATTTTATATGTTTCAGATGCAAAATGTTTAAAATCAGATGAAAATTGAGCAAGGTTTGCAAAATTGGCGTTTTAGTCCCCAAGTTTCAAAAGTTGTCAAAAAGCAGTCCCCGGTAAATCCAAATAAAGAAAAATATCATTTTGAGTCCCTAGGGATTCCTAAGTTGTCAAAATTGGTCCTTGAAACTTAAAATTGCAAAATTACAATTTAGGTCCCTGAACTTTGGAATTGGCAAAAATAGTCCTTTGAAAATTTGAAAATGTCAAAAATAGTCCTTGCACTATTAAAGTTTGTCAAATTCAGTCCTTATGGTAACTTTAGAGTATTGGCAGTTTGGTCCCTCAACTTTGGAGTATTTACAGTTTTGGTCCTTGTCTAAACTAAACCTAAAGCCTTGTCAAATCTAATTATGGACCCCTGCCACTTTCCATTTTGGACCCCCTTGCCTTAGCCCCTGTCATTAGCATTTTTGGCCCCTTGATCAAAAATAGTCAAAACCCGCCCACCTGTCCTGTTCCTCCTTCTTCCACCTCCCCTCTGCACACCACTTGCCTGCAACCCATCACCTCAGCCTCACCTTTCTTCCACCCTCATCATCATCCACCACCCACAATTAATGCCACCCCCTCCCTACTTGCCTTTTTCAGTGCCCTATAAGTCAAATCAGTCTTCCCGCCAAAATGGAAAAAAATGGCTAACTCACTCAAAGTTCTCCCATTGGCCAAAATAAGAGGTGGGATCTGCTCTAAGGACACGTGTAAGACTTTTGGGAGCATAAAAAAAGAAGAAGAAGAGTAGAAGGCGGCTAGTTTTATTTTTAAAAGTGTATGTCGTTTTTAATCATATAATGTTTTAAATAGTTCTTAATTGTATTTTCCAGTTTATTTTGTATCAAACAAAGTTAATTAAGTGTATTGCAACATATTTCAAGCATCAATTCAAGTTCTAGTTCATGTTTCATGTTTTATGTAAACTGTTGAGATTTTGAATTTCAAACTCCTGTGTTTAAACTTGTAGCAACTAAATTTCAATTTCAAATAAGCTTATATAAGCTCATAATAGCTTTTTGTAAGCTTAGAATCAAGTTCCAAGCATATTAGAAATTTGGTCAAAAGAAAGTCAATATGGAGCAGATTTGTGCGAGGGGGTGTATTGGGTGATGCAGACAATGGTTTGGATTGATTTTTGGTTATATGGGTTGGTTAGGATAGATAATGGTCTTTGGGTTCACTGATTTGCATGCCATTGTGGCTTGGACAATTTGTAAGTTATTTTAAGGTTTTCTTTGCATTAGCTTCAAGAGTAGTTAAAACTAGTTATAACTTTGTTTTGAGTGACGATTTAGGATAATCAGAATTAGTTTGATCATTAATATCAGTTGGATCAGAGTTTTGATAAGTTTTTATTGCATAACTATTGATTAAGGTGTGTTTGGATTTGCTGATAAATCTGTCTAACAGGCTTGTTCAGAGTATACTTCTTGTTAGTTTGAGTTTATGTGTCATATTTGAGCTCATATCTGTCTAGGTCTTGTGCCTGCTAGCTGAAAAAGTCAATTATCATCAAATCTGTCTCAACTGCTCACTGTGTGAGTTTTGGAATTGCAGAATCTTATTTTGTGTTTAGAATTCATTAAGCTTGCTTGCATTACACTTGTTCTATCATATTACATCAGTATCAAACCAAAAATTGGTTCCAAAGTTCAAGAAAGTCAAACTTGAATCAACTATCAAAAGTCAAAATATTTGATAAAACCAGTTTTTGGCCAACTAGCAAGATTTTTCACAGACTCATCTTTGGGTCAAATCAAGCCAAACTTTGGGTCTTATAAATTCTCTTGGTCTAGTTTCTTATAAGTATTTTTGTTGATTTTTAGTAATTCTCTTAAGCTCTCAAACAAGGTCATCAATAAGGGCTTATGTGCCCTGCTCCAAAGCTCAGTCAGAGCTGAGAGTTTCCAAGCTTCTTGCAGAGCTTGTGCCAAGCTCCACAGAGCTTCTCCAGGTCTGCTCTTTGGTTGAAAGGGACTTGACCAGGTCTAGTTTAGATCTCAATAACTGGTTTTCATATTCAGCTTATTTAGAAGCACTGCTTATGCTCAAAAGAAGCACCTCACACTGATTTTTAGCTTAATCTCATAAACATCAAATCAGTAAACAGCTATTCAGTGGTTAAAAACAGTTAAGATTAGTTGCAATTTGGTTACTTTAGTATATTGTAGCTTCTGTTCTAGTGTGGTGCTTGTTTGTGTTCACTTTGCTTATTAAAGTGCTTATTCATAAGCTCAATTCATAGCAGTTCCATAATCTTCCACACAACACCATGATTTTCTATTTTTCCTAGATTCCTAATATAATTTTAGAGTTTTCCTGAAATTTTCACATTTTTCCATAACAGTTTGCTATTTTTCTTAATTAAAAACAGTTTTTAGGATTATTTAAATAGCTTTTAATACAAATAATTCAGAAAAAGTCCAAAAAAATAATTTTTCATTTTTATTAAGTTTAGATAAATATAAATAGTAAAAAAGTAATTTTCCAGATTTTTCATAGTTTATTTTGTAATTTTTAGTAATTTAATTAGTTTTAAATAGTTTAAAATTAAAAAAAAATAGAAAATAATCGAGAAAAAATATAAAAATAGTTTTGAAAATTCTTTTTTGTTATTTTAGATTTTTCCAAGTCTTAATTTTATTTTTCTAGCTTTATTTCCTATTTTCTTGTAATTTAGGTTATTATTTAGTTAAAAATAGTTTTTAATTAATAAAAATTAGATAATTAGTTATAAAAATAATTTTCTTTTTCTATAAATTTTCTTATATCATTAGGTTTGTAAAAATATCATTTTCATATTTTTAGGATTAATATTGTATAAGTTTCACGTTTTTATTTGTACGTCACGTAGTTTTTAATTCAGTTTTATAAAAACAGTAAAAACAAAAACATCAGTTTAAAATTAGTGATAGCGTTTATTTAAGATAGTTTAACTTTTTAATTTCCTTTAATCTCCTGTAGTTTATAAAAAACTCAAAAACCTTACTGATCACTATCCTTAGTGATCATTCTACCATCTGATCAAGTGTTAAACACCAGTCAACCTCCGTGGGACTTAACGACCCGGGAATCCACTGTATTCTCCTGATCTTCATTGTATTTGTGCTCTGAGCTGTTTTAAGTTTCTTACAGTTGGTCATTCACAAGTGGCTAGCTTGCGTGAGATAACTTGACGGTTCAGCACCGATCAATAGACTTAAGCTAGACATGTCGGAGCTTCTCTTGTCGGAGGACATGACCTCAGATAGGAAAGGGTGGAGAGATAGGATTAGGATCTGCGGTTAGTCTTGGTCTGGGTCTTTGTGGGTTTAGATGGGTTGGGTGGGATAGACTTTAGGCGTCTCGCTGTTTTGCCTTGTCCCTCGGGTTTTCGGTTTTGCTGCCTCCCTTTTTTTGCTTTGTCGTAGTTTTAGGCCCCGTGCGCTGCTTTGTTTTGCTCTGAGTTGTTTTAGGCTTGCCTGCTTTCCTTTCCCTGCTTTAATTTGGTGCTCTGTTTTTTCTCTGCCTTCGCTTTAGGCCCGTGCGTGGTTGTTGCTTTGCTTTGTAGCTCCCGTATGTTTTCCTGCTTTTCTTGTGCTTGTCTTTGGTGCCTTGCCTTGTTTTGCTGCTTTCTTTCCTGCCTGTGCTTGTCGTTTTTCTGCTTTATGCTTTCTTTTCTTTTCTTTCTCACCTGCATACTTTGCACTTGCCGGAGGTCTCGTTGGAAGCAGTCTCTCTACTTCCGGGTTTGTCTACATTTTACCTCCCCCATACCCCGCCTCGGCGGGATTGGGTATGTTGTTGTTGTTGTTGGGTAGTTTTGAGTTGGAGGGTTTTTATTGGATAGAGGTGATGTGGCAATTTGGGTAGTGTTGGGTATTAGGGTTCCACTTCCTCCCCCCTAAGGCATAAGTTAGAAAAACCCTTTAAAAATAACATTAATTAGTGTGTTTAATTATTTTATATTTTGGATTATATTATAGCTTGTTTGAATTTTAGTTTGTTAATTGTACATTGCGAAAATTTATTTTACTTTTTAATAAGGGGTGTTTTAATTGGTTGTTTTTAATTTGGTATATATACTTTTAATTGGCTGTGCAATGTGAATAAATTATTATACTTTTAAGTAATGAGGTGTTTTAATAAGTGTATTAATTACACTATATATTTTTATCACCTTTGACTTTCAAGATTTTACTTTTTAAAGTTTAACCATACACTCTTTATATGTAGTATATAGACATGTTCTTTTATTAAATAAATAAACAATTATAAATGAATCTTTACCAAACAATTTAAAACTGTTCGTATTAGCCCTACTTAGTGATACGTATGAGATGTTTATGTCAAGTGCTTGCTAACTAAATGAATGTCAATTAGTTTCATCTTGTGCGCGTTGGTCTTTCTAAAAGAAGAGCTAAGAATAATTATCATTACTCGATAATGTAAGTCTATAATTTTATGTTTATTCAATAGTTATTATTATACATGTATAAATCTTAAAAGCAATATACGACTATAAGGCTATGCGCAGTGGATTCGGTGAAGGTCGGTTGGTTGCTTCGGTGAAGGTCGGTCGAGCCATTGTGGCTGGGAAGGTTGTGGTCTGTTGGGGGAAGAAAAGGGAGGAAGAAGGTTGCTTCCTCAACCGAGTGGAAAGCCACATATATCCAAAAAAATGCTACCGTTTCCTATTAAAAAAAAAAAAAAAAAAAAATTAAACTTTACAACTTTTACAACATTATAAATACCAAACTCAAACACATTTTTAAACACACAAATTCAAACAACTTCTCATAAACACTTTCAAACACATTTTGATAATTATGTCTTACGAGTTAATTTTTAATTCTTCGTCTTCCGACGAGGAAGAAGTTATGAGCGAGTTTACGGAGTTCATGAAGTATACGCAGTATGCTTGGGACACTTACTGCCACGCCAAAGGCTCGACGAAACCACACGGCTAGGGATCATGTAAGTGCTCATAATCGTTTAGTTGCCGCTTACTTCTCCGAAGAACCGCTAGTATGACAAAAACATTCGTCGGTTGGATGCCCGTGACCTATTCACTCAAATTGTGCAAGAGGTAACCAATCATTCTCCTTATTTTCAACAAACTCCGATTGTAGAGGGTACTTGGTATTTCTCCATTGGTCAAGTGTAATGCGGCAATTGGTCAATTGGGATACGCTGCGTTCGATTCTCTTGACGAGTATCCGCAAGTGGCGCAACAACAAAGACGTGATTGTCTCCGTAACTTTTGCACGGTTATCATGGAGTTATATGGTGCTGAGTATTTGCTAAAGCCCACGTATTCGGACCTTGAAAGATTATATGCTCATCACGAGCATAAGCATGTGTTTCCTGGGATGATGGCAAGCTTTGATTGTACATGCGGCCTTGGGAGAACGCCCAAATAGTTTGAGAGGTCAACATGCTAGGGTGATCACGGGCCACATCCATTCATTTTATTAGAAGCGGTCGCCTCCCAAGATTTATGGATTTGGCATGCGTTCTTTGGTGTCTCCGGGATGAATAACGATATAAAGGTTTTATATCGTTCCTGCTTTCAATGATATCAAATCTGGGAGCAAGCAATGAACTTGAATTCGAGGCTAACGATGTTGCTTACAAAAGGGGATATTATCTTACTGACGGGATATATCCAGAATGGTCTATTCTTATTAAGTCTATTTCAAATCCTCCTCCGGTGATGAAAAAAGAATGTTGTACAAGAGGAAGCACGAGCGCAAGGAAAGATGTGGAACGAGCTTTCGGTGTGTTGAAGAAGAAGTGGAAAATGCTTAAAGTTCCGGCTCTAGGGCTGCATAAACAGGATCTCGAAGATATTGTGTATACATGCATCATATTACATAATATGGTCATCAAACACAAGCAAATGGCGATTTGTCCTACATGGTTTCCACAAGAGGGCCACCGTGATCATGATCCGGTAAGATCCCATGCAGAATCCTTAGTAGTTACTCATGAGTTAACGGATTGATCAACTCATCTAAACATAAAATCTGATTTGGTCAAACACATTTGGAGAAACCGTGGAAATGCAGGCAATCAAGAGATTGAAGGCGAAGACGAAAGTGACGAAGACGTAACTGACGATGAAGAATTTTTTGATGTTTTCGTTTTAATAAGTATTGTAACGTCTACGTTTTATTAGTTTAAGTTTTTAATTATTGTTGTAATGTTAAGTATTTTTATTAATGAAGTTTAATTTTGTTTTTAAAAATATTTGAATTAAAAAAAAAAAAAAATTCTCAGGTCGCCACTGTGACAACTAGTCGAGTCATGTCGTCAGAGAGAAGGCGATGTGACGCAAGACCGAATTTAACTAGTTCACCATTGTGCATAGCCTAAGAGTAGTAGCAATCCACTAATTATTAGTAGGGACCCACGAAAACGGCGATAATTGAAAGTTTATACGCGTTTAGTGGCGCCGTGACTGACGTCGTAATAAGAATATGTCATGTTGGCATCTTAAACTTTGTATATGCTAAAAGTAGAACATATATAAAACAACTTATTTTCTAGTTGTCATATTACAGTAATAGTTTTATTTATTTATTTTTTTCTTGGTTTCATATAATATCTCATTTTGTCCTACATTGTCATATTGGTCTCCTCATAATTTTACTTTCAATCCATGTTTAAAATAGTCGTTATTTTTGTATCATATTAGTCCTCGTACATGTTGTAGATGCGCGTTAGGCGTTATGATCATGTGTATCTCGCAATGTAAGTACTTAGAGTAGCTTCTGTTAGACGTGAATGATACAACGGGTTATCATTTGATTATGTGTTCGTTCGGACTTTTCCTTGTATAAGACGAATTTTTCACGAAAATTTTAGATGCAAAATCTATCTTTGGCATGGTTAGGAAGACACTGGTGTGACCACATGGAAAAAAACATCAAACTTATAGTTATGGGATTTCATAGAACACAACGTATAACGAAGCTCTCTAAAAGTTTTGTGCAAACCTCAACTTATAGTTGTGACGATGTCATTTCGCCGTCATCGATTTTGGGTTTTCCTACCATCTGGCTATGACGACATCACATTGTAAAGTATGTCGGTATCACGTTGGGGCTTTGACAACATCATGACATCGGTTGTGATGCCCATCTCCATCCACTGGTTGGTCACGAAAAATCTCAAAACTTCACTTTTTAAGCATATTTGGTGACGACGTCATGATGCCGGTCAAAGCTTCAAACCGTCTTTTTCTTTCGATTTTCATCCAAATAAGCCCAAAACATGTACATTTTTTTAGAAAATGCCCGATTCATGAACTAAAAACTAAATAGGAAGGATCCTAAGCCAAAATAAAGGTATAAGTGATGCAAAATGCATGACATCATGGGTAAATGACGCCTAAAACAGCTATCAAATTACACCTTATCATTAGATATATTAGGATGTGTTGGGATTTAATAACTACGTTAACCAAGTAACACATACGAGTACGCAGCGGATATGGATCAAGTAATTGCAATTACGTTAACACGTAATAATAAACAGTTAATGTATAAAAGGTAAATAAGGAAACTAACATTTCGTGGCAATTGAACGTAAGTATAACGAGCAAGAAAACCTATACGAAACTAAGCATCTAAAATAGATGCCTCTATGAGTATCACACACAACACGTAAAATGAGTACGTTTGATAAAGAGCTAGTCGAGAACGTATACACAATCAACACTGATTCGTCCGAGAAGAAGATCAATAATAAGAAGTTGTAGTGATGTGGGGTAACTCAAACGTGTTAGGTTTGAGCACCGAGATCGTTCCGAACGAGGGTTGAATGGAATTTCCAACTCACGTCTCGATTATCGGGATTTGAATAAGAAAAGGGGATAATATGAAGTTATCTAAACTACGGGATAAGGAAAGTAAATGGAACTAAAATCTATGGGGAAAACCTAAGAACTACGCAAATCTATACTAAAATGCAAATACGGGATTAAACGAAACGCAAATTAAAATGCAACTACGTCTAATCTAAATCCTAAAAATTACCTAAAATAACTTTTACTCTAAAAATAATATTTGAAAATTATTTATGAATTAAAACTAATTTTTAGGATTTTTCTGGATTTTATTTGAATTAAAAACTAATTTTTAACTATTAAAACTAAATTAAAATACTAAAAATTATGAAAATAAAAGGGAAAAATATGAAACTATTTTTATAAAATCTAAAATATCCTAAGAGAATTTTCAAAACTATTTTTGTATTCTTTTGATTATTTTTATATATTCTACAAATTTAAAACTATTTAAATCTAATTTAAATTGTTAAAAATACCAAATAAAAGGGGAAAAATAGGGAAAAATATTTTTTATGCTTTTTATATTTTTCTTAAACTGGGAAAATTGAAAAATTATTTTTTGGAACTTTTTCTTAATTAATTGCAATAAAAGCTATTTAAAAATGACTAAAAACTGTTTTCAATTAAGAAAAATAGTAAACAGTAACTAAAAGTTATGAAAAATTCAGGGAAATTCTAAAATATTATTCTAAAGCTATGAAAAATATAAAAACATGGGCTTATGTGAGAGAAAATAAAGCTGTAATGCAAACTGCTACAAAATAAGCACTTTAAAATAAGCAAAACAGTGAATTAAGCTACCAAACTATAACTGAAGCTAATGTATGCTAAAATAAGCTAATATCAACTAAAGCCAGCTACTCCTAACCTCTAATCAGTGATCTACCAAATTGTTGAGCTAATTAGCTACTAAACCAAACATCTCTTACCCCTACTGTTTGAGCATAAGCACAAGCTTATTAATAAGCTCAAAGGGAAAACCAAAAGTTGAAATCAAGGCAACCAACCATAGATTACATATCCAAATTTTCAGTTAATAAGGACTAGTGATGAAGAAATTAGAGATCAAAAACTAAATGGCTATTTGGACATGAGGCTGCTGATGTGCAGATCTGTTATTGACAAAAAAGGCACATTTGCAGACCTAAAACTAGCTATTGCTATAAGCTTCTACACTGGGAGTACCTAATGAAACAAAATTCAAACTGACACATTAAAGGGATGAAGGAATAAGCAACTTGATTAAGCTGCTATGGACAGACTCAGATGCAGATGCACAGGGGAAATAATGGGCAGTAAAAGCTTAATTGCAGAGAACAATAAACTAAGACATGCACACTCTTAACTCTAGACTACAACTAGGAGCAAAATTCAATAATTATACGCTAAAGTTCAACTTATGTACCTGCTGATATGGGAGCAGATCATCATAATGCAGCAACAAATAAGCTAATCTGTGGCACTAGCAGTCCTTAAATAAACCAACAACAGAAGAAGTAAAACCAACAGCAACTAAGCAACTAAGCAACTTGATGAACAGATGACTATTAAGACCAAGCCAAGACTATGACAGTTTTAACGAGACATTTGCAAACTCACAAACTTGACTAAGAAACTTTAAATGTTGATTACTAAGGCTATAAAAACATCAATTGAAACCACAACTCTCAGATTCAGCTGTGCAAATGGACTAAAATCCAAGGATTAAGTATAAACCAAACACTCCTTCAAGTTCAAAAATGTAATTTAACATGATGACATCAACTAGTATTGACCACAAATGAATTCAGAAACTCAAAAACCACTTAAAACTCAGCTATAAAATGATTTTAGAACAGAAATTAGTCCAAAAACATTTTGACTATAATGTTTGACTTTGTTTGACTATATTGGAAAACTGAAATTGAGAACAAGATCTGAGGAACTTCAAAATCACAGAAGCTTAGATAAGCTTCTGTGAGTCTTAACAACTGATAACACAAGCTTTAAAACCAGATTAACGATCAAAAGAGCAATGGCAGAAATTCATTTAACAAACTGAAAAGTAGATTTGCATTAACAAAAGATTGCTTACAACTTCAAAATGAAATTACAACTACTAAAAGATAAAAGAGCAATGACAGAAAATAAATGGTCAAAATCTCTCTAAAGCATAAGAAATTGGACGAATCACAACTGTGGTGAAGGAGTCTTTTTATAGCCAAAAGCTTTTCTTGAGATGCTCCTTAGAAACGCCTAGAAACTCCTTCACAGCCACTCATTCACCATCTTGTCACTCCCTCCAATCACATGCTTCAATTCACCCTTGTGAGGTGTCAAGACCAATCCCATGCTTCCAATTGGCCACGTGGATATTTTACCTGCCATGTCAGGTTATGGGAAGATTCTAAGTACGAGGTGAGGTTGGGTTATTTTTGTGGCTGGTAATTGGGGTTGCAGTCAAAAGTAAAAGGTGGGGGGTTCAGGCGCGTTTGGCACAGGGGAGGGGAAGAGATTATTTTTGTTTGACTAGGTATATTGGTTTTGACGAGGGTGATAAAGGGATTGACCAGGTTATTTGTTGGACCGTGGGTTTAAATGGACAAGTTAAGTGTTTTTGTTGGGCTTGGGCTAGTGGGTGTAAAGGGAAAATGGGTTATATTTAGTTTTGGATTTGGTGTAATGGATTTGTTATATTATGATACTAGTACACTAAGGACCATACATGTAATTTGGTGAATTTCAAGGACCAATAGTGTACATAATGAAATGGTGAGGGTAAATTTGGATAAGTGAGATTTATGAGGGGTGAAACGGTTATTTTGGGAAAGTTGAGGGGTTATTTGTGTAAAATGATAAAGTGAGGGGCAAATTGTGATAAACTCCCAAATCATGTCCCGAACTCCGTAATTTGATCTTCTGAGCATCAAAGTCCAATAAATAGCATCCCCAGCATCGGCTTTTGCTTTCTTCTCTCTCGTGCTCGATTTTCTTCGGTTTTTGGCTTTCTTTTGTCTGTTTTGACATATCCGTACCTGCACATGCATAAACTCAAGAAACCATCAAATATTAGCAATAAACGACTCTTTCTTGGTTGTTTTGGGTCAGTTTTGATAATGAAAAGGTATGTGTTTTAGCACATACCAAAATACCCCAGACGAGACCATTGTCGTGTCCTCACGCAATGCAATCAACTCACGTTTCTAAAACCAAGGATTTCAATCTCTTTCTACTAAACCTATGAAGAAGTAGAAAAGATTCCTCAAAAGAGATTAAGAAAGCCTTAATTCTAAAAACGCCCCGTTTACCTTTTATTTCTCATCTAGATATTATGATTAAGCACATTCGATTATGAATGACGGTTTGTTAAACTTTCATGTCGATCAATAACTCCAACATTTTCAAACGACACGTTAGGATCACGGAGTAGGAAACACAACACAGCGTGAAGTGACCATACGGATAGAATACATCGCCACGATTTTTCACAAGTCCCAAACTAAGCGTAAAATCGAAATCATTGTTAAATATGACTCTAGATGCTAACACTACCCATGGAAGTTACTCGTGTAATTACCTTTTGTTCCCATTTTCCTATTTGCCTCTAGAATTTTTTTATTTTTGTGAGAAATGAATTTCTTCAAATTCTCGTTTCGATAACTTTTATTCCGATAAAGATACAAAGCTAAGTCGATAATTAGTTTTCCATCTTCTCTTAAGAACCATTGTCCCAAAAATGAGGTCCACATCAAGGAATTTTTATTCACTTATATTTTTGACTTTTCCATTTTCATTTTTTTCATCATACAATTTTTTGCACTTATACTTTTACTTATATGAGCTATGAACTACGGAGCTTCACGGGGCTGGCTAGGCTAAGACCTCACTCAATCCCGGCTAAAGATCCAAGGGTCCGATCTCGACACGACTCATAACTTTACTTATTACTTTTCACTTATCACTGATTGCTTATTCATTACGGATCCTTGATGTGTACCCAATTTTTAAAACAAAGATTCTTTTAAGAAGATAAAGAACTAATTATCGCCAAAAACTCAACATCTCTAATTATTATTAGACAGATATGGGGTGAAACAATTTTGTGGGAACAAAAAGCAATAAGTACCTTCGATGGGCTCTAAAGAGAACCAACTACTCCACGCTTAGCATCTAAACTCATAAGTAACTCTATCATTTCTCGATCTCTGCAAATTTAAAATCCCAAATAATGAGATCCGCGAATGCTTAGCCGATAATTTTTAGATTATCTATGGTTAAGGGAACAAGCTAGGGCTCAACACGCCGGTCAAGTCAGAATTCTATTCCTACTCTCACCAGCGGAAAGTCAACAAGGTGTCAAAACATATGTTAACTTAGCTAATGCTTCGTCTAATGAAATCAAGTTATGCATATTTAAAGTCACTCAGGGAAACTTGCAAATCCTTTGCCTTGTGAGCTAGAATTCGCTTTTTATAGCTTCTTATCTAAGAGACTAGCAAAACTTTTCAATCAAAAAGATTTAACAAAAGCTTAAAACTTTTTTTTTAAATTTTGCTCATTTTTGCACAATTTTTTCAATTTCTAAGGAAAAACGGGGTTGCGAGAGTATACGACGAAAATAAGCAAGTGCGGTCAAATCAAATCGAAGATTACCCTACCCCAGACTAGAACGAAACATTGTCCTCAATGTTTAAAAGCAAGGGTATCAACGAAAATCTAAAATCCGTTTATTAAGTATGCTAGAAGATAAACGTTAGTCGATAAGATTAGGATATCGGATTTCCATCAGCATCGATTATGAAACTCGAGTGGAGAAAATGACAAACTTCGAGCACGAGAGTATTCATATCGGGAACATCCTACACAAAACATCACAAACAACCAAACACGAGAAATCGAAGAGGCATACCCCTTCGTGTCACTTATTAGAAAATAGAAAGAAAATAGAGATAAGCTTGGGGTGCCTCCCACGAAGCGCTACTGTTTTTGGTTACCGAGTCGCTAGCCTGACTCGTCCCCGAATTCATTTGTCCTTGGAGAATAAAGTGGTAGAGATACGGGGTCAAAACGGTGTCCTCATTCCTGAAAGAATGAGACTGGGTGGGTTGGGTGGAGAAGAAAATGGGTGGATAAGGCATATGATGTAAGAAGGATCCATCATCCGGTGGTTTTGCAGGTGGACGAAAGGATGAAGGATCAACATGAGGATATTCCAAAGAAAATGGGAGCTCATGGTAAAAGATAAGAGGTTTAGGCTCAACAATCAAGGCATCCATCCGAGGATCCTTATCTCCAAAAATGATTTTAACAAAAGGCTCATCAATGCATATCCCCGGTTTAAAGATTTTGTCTTCACATGCGGGCTCAACGGGATATGTGATGGTGGACTCGTCAGAGAAAGGTGAGTCAATAAAACCATCAAGAACAACCATATCCCCCTCGGGATTAACAATATCCTCAATACCCGGTGGTATTGGGTCATCAACCGCATCCTCAATGATCGGATCATTCGTCGAATTATCGGAAATATCGTTCAAAACCTTGCTCAAATCAACCTCGAAGTAGAATCGCTCAAGAATCGGAGGATAAACATCATCAATAGTGGGATTGCCACTAATCTCTTCATCAAATCGGAAAGTCTCAAGCTCGGGAGAGAAATCACTATCTTTAACGGAGATAGGATGCGAACTTGAATTATCGTTTAAGGCTTCAATCTTAGAAATGAGAAGATGGACATTCGACAATGTTTCACGTAATGCTTCATCTTCGATCTCAATATCATCGGGCTCAATCTCTTCTTCTTCCGGCTCAAAATCATTTTCTTCTTCAATAATGACGGGCTCAGACGGTAAATCGTCGATAAAGTCGATGTCTCCATAAGACTCATCATCGGAATCGGAGAACATCTCAACATGATTGTTTGAAATATCAAGAGAAGGCTCATCACAAATATCATTAACAACCTCGGACTCTCTTGGGATTGGGATAATGATCTCAACATTAGACACTTCCATTTCCGGAATAGGATTAAGATGCTCATCCCCCATTATGAGAGAATCAACGATGTCTGTAGAAATATGATCATCGATCTCTTCCAAGACGTCACTTCTCTCAACCGGTGTGAGAGAAGGGGAAGGGTCGGAAATTAAAGGCTCAGAAACGGGAGTGGGATTGCCACTCGGAGGAGTATAATCGTCATCAGAATCGTAATAATAGGTAGTTGAACGATGTTGGATCACTTTGCTTCTTCACTAATGATTCACGATAGGTCTTCTGATGAGGATCTTCTTTTCCGTGGGTAAATTTATCAAGAAGATTCTTAAGATCACTCATCATTTCCAGAAATTTTTGATTAAATTCTTCAGAACATGGTGAAGGTTGTGGTTGAATTTCTTGGTATTGTGGAGGTGGGTTATAAGAATAATCGTAATTGTCACAAGGAACTTGCTCATAAACAATCGGATTCGCATCCGACAATCGGAATTAACATGCGGACCTCCACAATACTCACAACAAAGTATGATTGTTGTGACGAATAAGGGTAAGGTTCATAACCAAAGGTTGAGTTGTTAAATTGAACTTGACATTGAAAACCTTGGTGAGGACCACCACAGTACTCACAAGAGTATGATTCCAGCTCATGGTACAGAGGTTGGTTAGGAAAATCGGTTGTCTCATAGTTAGGATTGTGGTGAAACTCGGTTCCAGATTTTCCATTGCTACAAGCGGAACAATTCCAACCATATTCGGGTCCTCTGCACTATATGCACAAAAGCTGATAAATCGAAGAATTATCTGGATAAGAGTTAGCTATTTCCACCATTTCCGTTATAGGCTCGATTCTTGAACGGAGTCATCTCGGCTCGAAACATATTCCATTTCCTCACGAGAGGGAGTAGGAATCGAGGGTTCTTCAATTAGAGCACTCTTTTGTTCTAGCCGTGCATAAAGACGAGCGAGATCTGGATTTGGATTAATAAAATTTTGGCATACATTACAAAATCCATCTCGACAATTATTTCCGCACCAATCACATATACATTTCAAACATCGATATTGATTTTCTTCCATACGGCTTTGGCAATGAAGGCAACGACGATCAGAACATATCTCGGGTTGTGGCGGATGGTCAGAAACATTTTTAGAGTCATCTCGAGATCGTTTGTCGGCTAAGTCGCAACAATAGCAAGATTTTTTAGAACCGGGGTGTCCACATCGCTCACATACACATTCTGGATTCAAACAACAATACTGAGTTTCTTCCATACGGCCTTTGCAATGAAAACAATGACGATAATTGATTGTTTCCATGAGATTTAAACATATAGAGGGTAAAAGAATTATCGGGTTCAGAGGATAGAAGAAGAATATTTTTGGGTTTTTAAAACAAATTTTGAAAAGGAAAATCTTTTTGGGTTTTTATATTAAATTTTGAAAACACAATATTTTTGTAACCTTCACGTCAACCGGTGCTCGGTAGCTCTCAAAAGTACGCGCACCGGAGCGGGAACGAAGAGTGGATCGTTCTTCAGTCCGCAATTTAATGTCAAGACTTTCCTTATACCCCGTGTATAGTTGTACATTCAAGGTAAGCCGACGTAACAATTGCGTTGGTGTGTTTTGTTGGTTTTTTATTTTTTTTGGTTTTTGTAAACACTCTAGGAAGAATGTTTAGGTTTTTAGATGTTTTTGGGTTTTTGAAAAAGATATATACAAAAATTACGGTAACTTCACTCGGGGAAGGATCTTCAAATGCACGCGATTCGAGACGGAATACGAAAACTCGCTACAAGCCCTCCCCGACAGCGGTGCCAAAAATTGATTCGTCCGAGAAGAAGATCAATAATAAGAAGTTGTAGTGATGTGGGGTAACTCAAACGTGTTAGGTTTGAGCACCGAGATCGTTCCGAACGAGGGTTGAATGGAATTTCCAACTCACGTCTCGATTATCGGGATTTGAATAAGAAAAGGGGATAATATGAAGTTATCTAAACTACGGGATAAGGAAAGTAAATGGAACTAAAATCTATGGGGAAAACCTAAGAACTACGCAAATCTATACTAAAATGCAAATACGGGATTAAAACGAAACGCGAATAAAATGCAATTACGTCTAATCTACATCCTAAAAACTACCTAAAATAACTTTTACTCTAAAAATAATATTTGAAAATTATTTATGAATTAAAACTAATTTTTAGGATTTTTCTGGATTTTATTTGAATTAAAAACTAATTTTTAACTATTAAAACTAAATTAAAATACTAAAAATTATGAAATTAAAAGGGAAAAATATGAAACTATTTTTATAAAATCTAAAATATCCTAAGAGAATTTTCAAAACTATTTTTGTATTCTTCTGATTATTTTTCTATTTTCTACAAATTTAAAACTATTTAAATCTAATTTAAATTGTTAAAAATACCAAATAAAAGGGAAAAATAGGAAAAAATATTTTTTATGCTTTTTATATTTTTCTTAAACTGGGAAAATTGAAAAATTATTTTTTGGAACTTTTTCTTAATTAATTGCAATAAAAGCTATTTAAAAATGACTAAAAACTGTTTTCAATTAAGAAAAATAGTAAACAATAACTAAAAATTATGAAAAATTCAGGGAAATTCTAAAATATTATTCTAAAGCTATGAAAAATATAAAAAAATGGGCTTATGTGAGAGAAAATAGAGCTGTAATGCAAACTGCTACAAAATAAGCACTTTAAAATAAGCAAAACAGTGAATTAAGCTACCAAACTATAACTGAAGCTAATGTATGCTAAAATAAGCTAATATCAACTAAAGCCAGCTACTCCTAACCTCTAATCAGTGATCTACCAAATTGTTGAGCTAATTAGCTACTAAACCAAACATCTCTTACCCCTACTGTTTGAGCATAAGCACAAGCTTATTAATAAGCTCAAAGGGAAAACCAAAAGTTGAAATCAGTAAACAACCAACCATAGATTACATATCCAAATTTTCAGTTAATAAGGACTAGTGATGAAGAAATTAGAGATCAAAAACTAAATGGCTATTTGGACATGAGGCTGCTGATGTGCAGATCTGTTATTGACAAAAAAGGCACATTTGCAGACCTAAAACTAGCTATTGCTATAAGCTTCTACACTGGGAGTACCTAATGAAACAAAATTCAAACTGACACATTAAAGGGATGAAGGAATAAGCAACTTGATTAAGCTGCTATGGACAGACTCAGATGCAGATGCACAAGGGAAATAATGGGCAGTAAAAGCTTAATTGCAGCAACAATAAACTAAGACATGCACACTCTTAACTCTAGACTACAACTAGGAGCAAAATTCAATAATTATACGCTAAAGTTCAACTTATGTACCTGCTGATATGGGAGCAGATCATCATAATGCAGCAACAAATAAGCTAATCTGTGGCACTAGCAGTCCTTAAATAAACCAACAACAGAAGAAGTAAAACCAAAAGCAACAAAGCAACTAAGCACTTAATGAACAGATGACTATTCATACCCAGCCAAGACTATGACATTTGCAAACTCACAAACTTGACTAAGAAACTTTAAATGTTGATTACTAAGGCTATAAAAACATCAATTGAAACATCAACTCTCAGATTCAGCTGTGCAAATGGACTAAAATCTAAGGATTAAGTATAAACCAAACACTCCTTCAAGTTCAAAAATGTAATTTAACATGATGACATCAACTAGTATTGACCACAAATGAATTCAGAAACTCAAAAACCACTTAAAACTCAGCTATAAAATGATTTTAGAACAGAAATTAGTCCAAAAACATTTTGACTATAATGTTTGACTTTGTTTGACTATATTGGAAAACTGAAATTGAGAACAAGATCTGAGGAACTTCAAAATCACAGAAGCTTAGATAAGCTTCTGTGAGTCTTAACAACAGATAACACAAGCTTTAAAACCAGATTAACAATCAAAAGAGCAATGGCAGAAATTCATTTAACAAACTGAAAAGTAGATTTGCATTAACAAAAGATTGCTTACAACTTCAAAATGAAATTACAACTACTAAAAGATAAAAGAGCAATGACAGAAAATAAATGGTCAAAATCTCTCTAAAGCATAAGAAATTGGACGAATCACAACTGTGGTGAAGGAGTCTTTTTATAGCCAAAAGCTTTGCTTGGGATGCTCCTTAGAAACGCCTAGAAACTCCTTCACAGCCACTCATTCACCATCTTGTCACTCCCTCCAATCACATGCTTCAATTCACCCTTGTGAGGTGTCAAGACCAATCCCATGCTTCCAATTGGCCACGTGGATATTTTACCTGCCATGTCAGGTTATGGGAAGATTCTAAGTACGAGGTGAGGTTGGGTTATTTTTGTGGCTGGTAATTGGGGTTGCAGTCAAAAGTAAAAGGTTGGGGGGTTCAGCGCTTTGGCACAGGGGAGGGGAAGAGATTATTTTTGTTTGACTAGGTATATTGGTTTTGACGAGGGTGATAAAGGGATTGACCAGGTTATTTGTTGGACCGTGGGTTTAAATGGACAAGTTAAGTGTTTTTGTTGGGCTTGGGCTAGTGGGTGTAAAGGGAAAATGGGTTATATTTAGTTTTGGATTTGGTGTAATGGATTTGTTATATTATGATACTAGTACACTAAGGACCATACATGTAATTTGGTGAATTTCAAGGACCAATAGTGTACATAATGAAATGGTGAGGGTAAATTTGGATAAGTGAGATTTATGAGGGGTGAAACGGTTATTTTGGGAAAGTTGAGGGGTTATTTGTGTAAAATGATAAAGTGAGGGGCAAATTGTGATAAACTCCCAAATCATGTCCCGAACTCTGTAATTTGATCTTCTGAGCATCAAAGTCCAATAAATAGCATCCCCAGCATCGGCTTTTGCTTTCTTCTCTCTCTCGTGCTCGATTTTCTTCGGTTTTTGGCTTTCTTTTGTCTGTTTTGACATATCCGTACATGCACATGCATAAACTCAAGAAACCATCAAATATTAGCAATAAACGGCTCTTTCTTGGTTGTTTTGGGTCAGTTTTGATAATGAAAAGGTATGTGTTTTAGCACATACCAAACACCTTGATAAACTACTTGAATATAACGAACAAGATAACCCCAAGAACCTTCTTGCCTTTTGCCCGAGATCACAAATACCCGATATCGGACAAAGAAGTGTCCGATATCTTTTGTGTTCTGTCTGAGAAACGTACCACGACCAGAAAACAAAAAGGACTTCTTGTTGCTGCTGCTTATTCGACTAGGAATCAGGAAAAAGTAACTATCAACAAACTCTAACACACTTGGATCAAGATAGATGCAAGATTAGAACAAAACCAATTAACCCTTAATCGACTTGATAAAAAAAATTGACTAGGAATCTGAAGCAGAAAGCTTAGTATTGGATTTAGTGATAGTTTAGGTATATATATATATATAAGTCGCATGTAAAGATCAGAATATTGATATCTTCTAATCGTACATGTGGATGCATGGTCAATCGAATATATTATATGTATATATTCGATCAATATGTGGTGCATTTGTTTTTATATAAATATCAACCAACCCTTTGCATGTGAATTGTGATTTAGGGATGTCCATCATACGCATGGTATGTGTATGTTTATAAACACAACAAACCGACCCTTGACATTGGGTCTTGACTTGGTTGACAAGCAACAAGCCCATCCCTCTCTTGTCTTGCCCGATCAGTTTGATATAATAGGCCCAAGGCAACTCCAAATTCGACCAACTTTAGGACTTAAACAAATGCAAAGAATCGGGTCAATCTCATGCATAAAACGGGTATATATTCAAGTATAAAATACGTTCGACACGTACTCTCGTGTTTATCGTGTGTGCCCCCATAGGCTCACACACTTCTAGTCGTTACGTGTGTTTTAACTCCCACAAACCAACAGCTCCCACTTGGGAGTTGGAGTGTCGAATGGCACACAAAACTAACGACGGAAACGCTTAGCAAACGCTCTCACTCGCTTTTTAACTAAAAGTATCTGAGAGAATAGTTTCATAAAAGTTTCTCAGCAGCATGGTTATTAATGTCTTGCTTTTAATCATCCTTTGTTATAGATACCGTTAAACCATGGATATGGATCCTAACTCATTCCATATAGTTTAACCATTTAGAATCTCGTTATAGATTTTAATTAGATATACTAAATGTAATCAAGTATCATCTTGCATTACCCTTTGGGTTCGGCCAAACAATTATCTTATTAATTCTGGAGAGGCGCCATGGTATCTATCTGCACATATCAAGTGGAGTAACAAATCCTTTATTGACTACAAGTGTTGTGGATCTTTGCTTCACATCACTCGAAATATAGCCTTTATAACTACCTTATTCAGATAGCGTTTTGCGTATACTTACAAAAAGTGATATCCACACATAACAGAACTTGCTTGTATCTCAAGTCTAAGGACGATTTTAACAAACCAATTTCAATATTTTACTTATGACAAGGATCCAAAAGTAAATGTTTGAAAGTTGGGGTATCCAATATGCATCCTTTGTGAATACACATGAGTTTGGTGGGAACAATCCACATTCTCGTTAGAATATAACCAACACTCACATTTGCCTTACATAACAATATTCCCATATTATTAACCGACAATGGACATATTTAGAACAATAAAATTATCTAAGGATTAAACATGCAATTATAGGATAACAATTATTATATGAATGAATAACAAATACCAAGTATCTTTATTCATCATAAAGTAAAAATTGCCTTTCAATCCCAATTATCCAAATACTAAAACAGATATGCATGAAACTAATTTAGTAAGTTGAAGCCTAATGTTTCCAACATTCTCAACCTTTCTTTTACAATAAAAACTAAATAGTTATCTGAGTAAACTTTCTGAATACTTATTTCAAATTTCACTTATAATGAAGGATTTGAAATATAAAATGAGTGTCTTATCTCATTTGCTCATACTATTGCAAGAGTTATAGTATGGAGATGTCGCCTTACCTTGCATGAGGTATTAGAAGTCAACGACATACTGACAGTCATCTTTACAGTTTCTAAAAGTGTAAAGTATTCTCATTCCTTAATGTGTAATGCAACAATGCTCTATGTTGAGCATAACTAGTTAGCAGATTTATCATAAATGATAAAATCCTACTACAACTAGTATTAATAATCCTCTAGCATTATTTGTACTTATACAACACTATGCTTCATAATTCGTAAACATTTGTATTAACAATAATCTAAACACTCTCAATTAGATATTGTTGTTGTCAGCTCATCTTGTTCTTGTACGAAAGCAGCAACTAGTCTTATACACAATATAATATATACATGATAAATCCTTAGTTAAAACAACATAAGGTTTCCATCCATGTAATAAATTACTCCAAGTGAAATATACCATTTAAGACTTGCTTGAATGATATATTGCATTTGTGTTAGACTTAATTTTCCGCATTTGTTTATTTCAGATTAACATTTATTTCAAGGTTGTTTGTTTTATTCCTTAAATTCCAAGTGAAGTTTCATTCCAAGCTTAAGGATCAATATCTAGCTTAAATAGAATGACATCCTCAACATCTAAATTTAAAGGAAAAACACAATGCTCCCACTTAATGTCAGATATACTCAAGAGTTATCTTAATTCTATCATAATCACATTGCAATTAAATTCAAGATCTCAACTCCTAGATGCATGATCCAATCCAAACTTGGATTGCTTAAATTTGTATATTACATAAAGATTATATAGATTCATAACCCTTTTGATTACACACCGTCCTCGCAAAAGGTAATCATAAAGAAAGAGTTATAAAATCTAATTGCCATATTCTACATACAAGGAACATGTATGACAATTCAATATCTTTATATCATTAATGCAAGTCCATATAAGAAAATTTAATCACAGTCAATTGCTTAAGTATGCTTAAAAACTTCTTATTAAATGCCATGCATTAATATGTATACAATTTCGTCCTGAGTCTTTCTTCAAAAGAAACTCATTCCAACCTCATAGGTTAACTATTAGGCTAAACAACAATCAATCACAAAACTTGATTTGCCTTTTAAGGACTGCATCTTATCATTCATATTTCAAAAAACATTTATCAGATTCAAGATGTGATAATATATTTTATTAGTTAGCTGATTTATAACAATCTTCTAACTTATATCCCTCAGCATTGATATTAAAAATATCACTCAAGGGATGAGGCATCCTTGCGGATTTATGAATGAGAGTAATCATTATACTTCGGTCAACATTTACATGTTTAACCTTAGTATGACATTAATAAGTAGATTTTAGAAGGTTAAATATCTTGTTCTCAAAAACTTTGAGATATATAAATACTCCCACTTACTTTTGTAAGTAGTGAAAATTCTCTAAATACTAAGTATTTAAGCAACAATAAATTGTTCTTTATGGAGAACCACAAAATACATTTTAAGTTCTCATCTCAAGATTTGTTAATAAAATGCTTCATAAGATTTTAACAAATTCATAACTTAAATCAAGACATAATGGAATTCCTTCCAACAACTCAAATTAGGGTTTATAGAAAAACTCTAATTTAGTATCACTCTTTAACCAAAAGTTCTAGCAACATTTTTGTGTTTCGTCAAGCTAGGAAGAACACCAAAACTACAATCTTCAAGCTAGGAAGTGCAGAATAATCAAAAATCCAAAAGGGTTTATGATTCAATTGGTTTGAGTGGTAAAACCTCAAATCCCTAATTAGGGTTTTCAGTTATGGGTTGTCTTGAATACCTTCTAGGTTTGAACTATATTGAGTGTATCCATGACACACGCAATTTCTAACCTTGATATGTTTTGGAGGTAAAGAAATTAAAGCTATCTGGAACCAAACAATATGAATAATGTTTGATCCAACACATTAGACATACCATGATGAAGTGGTATCCTATGAGTTATTAGAATTGTGAAACTATATCAGAATTCTATAGATAACTTAATTCTCTTTGGACCAAATACTTGTCAATTGGGTCGAGCCAAATTGCATATAAAGTATTTACGAACGAAGTGCATGCTATAATATATATTCATTGAATAATACAAGAACCTTATGTTCACGTGTTCACAAGAAGACAGAACTGTTCAAGGATTATATGTTCATGTGTTAACAAAAAAACAGAACATGTCAATAATACATTATAAGTTTTTGAATAATTCAAAGGCCTTATGTTTATGTGGTAACTAGAAAACATAACAATTATACTATATATACTTTATGTTATAAGTCATTGAATAATTCAAGGACTTTATAATTATGTCTTAACATGTAAGCATAATTATACTAACAAAAGTAATCATGAACGCAAACTATTGAGTTCTATAGTAATTTCAAGTTAATTTTATACTTCAGAATTATGATCATTATCATATAACCATAATTATGTTGACTAAAACATGTAGTCTAATGTTGAAGTATCTATACACAATATCATGACATTTGAATGTAGTAGGGCAACAAACATCTAGCGTGTTCAAGTCCTAGTAGAATCATTATTAGAATGTAGTAGGGCAATAAACATCTCACGTGTTTAAGTCCTAGTAGAATTCTTGTTTACATGTAGCAGGGCATTAAACATCTAATGTGTTTAAGTCCTAGTAGAATTATTAGTTTCCTTTACCTTGCGGTCAAGAGATACCAATAATATTGTTGTTCCTTGCACACACTTTGAGATTTCTCCCACTTGTGTAAGGTACAACATCATATTATGAAAACAAACAACACGTGATTGATTGTTCAAACAATATGATAATGCCATAGATATCATAAGTAGTTTTAGAACCATAACCTTTAATAAGGAATTGTAGATTATTATTCTATAGATAACATTTCAGGAAGCGACAGCAGGAAGGCAACATGTTATCATATAAAATAAAATGCAATTTTCCTTTAAGCAATGATTGTTCATATTCGGAAAGTAATGTATTATTTCAAAGTTAGTTTGAAATGATATGGGCGACTAACATGAAATAAATCCCGTAGCTCCCATTGAAATTGACAACATTACATGAATGATATTTCAGTAATAAAATGCAACTGTTAGATTTATGAGACTGTTTAAGGCATTAGTATCAAGTAATAATGTCAAAAGCATGTTTAGTTCTCATCTTATGCCTCGGGTTCAAGGTCTGACCAAGCCAACTCGAGATAAGTCGACCAAGTATGAACGTGTAAAAATAACCATAGGTCTGACCAGTGAGAAATAATTACCATGGGTTGGAAAGGCCCTTAGGTCTGACCAGAGAAGTCAATCCAAATGCACGTGTTCATAGTTGGATGGCATAGACTTAAAATTAAAAAATAAGTATGCACATATAAATGTGGTAAAAGTCGTGTACAAAGAAGCATGCAAAACAACTTTGTAACACTAATTTTAAAAACTTTTTGGTAAAGACACTGTAGTGATCATCATGGTTCACGGTAGCTCCAATCGAACGCACAGGGAGGCAGAGGACCAGGTAAGCGCAGAAGCAATAACCTAGACATCCTTTCGGTGTGACTATGCACACCTCTTTAAACCCCCTTTTTAGTTTGTTCTAATGGGTGAGCCGTACATCCCAAGTGTCCATAGTGTCTAGTTTTTAAATTCTTGAAAATGTGTTTCAGTATATTAGGTCACTTTATTTTACCAAAACAATTTTCCACGAATCAAATAGCAGGTCACAATTGAGCATGTTATTTAGGCGTGTAAATAAATACCAATATTAATGTTATGGTTACGATATGTATTATTCGATATTGCATACAATTAGGTGTCAAAGCAAGTAATAATGCACATATAGGAATCACAAACATATAATCATAAACATTAATGTAAAACACATATTGTTCCGAGTACTCTTGCGAGTCTTCCCCAAACGGAGAACCATAAGACCGTCACTAGGATACAATACCTAGATCGCCCCATACATCACTGAAAAGCAATTGAGTGGGTCTTGTGGCCTGAAAACACATAAAAAGTATAGCAATCTCAATTAACAAGTAATTAAGCAATTTTATGTATTTAATAAACAATATGTAATTCTAATTATCAATGTTATTCTAATTAACAATTAATCTAATTAACAAGTAATTCTAATTAACAAATTTAATTCCAATTAACAAATTAATTCTAATTAACAATTTAATTTTAATTTGTGTGTGACTTTTTATTTTTTATTAATAACTGACAAGTATTGCATATAGTTGTCAAAACAAAAATAAAACGATTAACTAAATTAGTTTCAGGCAACCTTTTAAACATGTTTATTAAAAGAAACGTGTAACCCATAATCGCAAAAACGTGATGGCGCGTGATGCCACTGTTGGGATTTAGTAACTAAGTTAACCAAGTAACGCATACGAGTACGCATCGGATATGGATCTAGTAATTGCAATTAGGTTAACACATAATAATAAACAGTTAATGTATAAAAGGTAAATAAGGAAACTAACCTTTCGTGGCAATTGAACGCAAGTATAACGAGCAAGAAAACCAATACGAAACTAAGCATCTAAAATAGATGCCTCTATGAGTATCACACACAACACGTAAAATGAGTACGTTCGATAAAGAGCTAGTCGAGAACGTATACACAATCAACACCTTGATAAACTACTTGAATATCACGAACAAGATAACCCCAAGAACCTTCTTGCCTTTTGCCCGAGATCACAAATACCTAATATCGGAGAAAGAAGTGTCCGATATCTTTTGTGTTCTGTCCGATAAAAGTACCACGACCAGAAACCAAAAAGGACTTCTTGTTGCAGCTGCTTATTCGACCAGGAATCAGGAACAAGAAACTATCTACAAACTCTAACACACTTGGATCAAGATAGATGCAAGATTAGAACAAAACCAATTAACCCTTAATCGACTTGATAAAAAAAATCGACTAGGAATCTGAAGCAGAAAGCTTGGTATTGGATTTAGTGATAGTTTAGGTATATATATAAGTCGCATGTAAAGATCAGAATATTGATATCTTCTAATCGTAAATGTGGATGCATGGTCAATCGAATATACTATATGTATATATTCAATATGTGGTGCATTTGTTTTTATATAAATATCAACCAACCCTTTGCATGTGAATTGTGATTTAGGGATGTCCATCATACGCATGGTATGTGTATGTTTATAAACACAACAAACCGACACTTGACATTGGGTCTTGACTTGGCTGAAAAGCAAAAAGCCCATCCCTCTCTTGTCTTGCCCGATCAATTTGATATACTAGGCCCAAGGCAGCTCCAAATTCGACCTACTTTAAGACTTAAACAAGCCCACGGGTCATGCAAAGAATCGGGTCAATCTCATGCATAAAACGGGTATATATTCAAATATAAAATACGTTCAACACGTACTCTCGTGTTTATCGTGTGTGCCCCCATAGGCTCACACACTTCTAGTCGTTTACGTGTGTTTTAACTCCCACAAACCAACAGGATGGTGCTCCTTAGTATATTTATTATTGCATGTGTTGGGATGGGATGTCCTGATAATTAGCCTGTGAATATTGTAGCACATGTTGGGATACGTGATCTGTGTGTGACTAGGAAATTGTGTTTTGCACGTGTGGATGTGGATCGTCTTGACCCCCTTCACTGACTTTCCCGAATCATTCGCTTCTGGTATGCTGCCATCGCCTGTGTGACTTGCATAGTGCAAGTACGTTCTTCTTGTATTTTCCTAGAAGATGACCGCGTGTCGGGTGGGATTCTTAAGTTATTGACTAATGGTGCTTTAGGTAGTTGTAGTGACTGATTGAGGACTTTCTTGGAATGACATCATGCTTGGTCCATCTAGTTCCATTGTCGCTGGTTGTGAAATAATTTGATGAATTTTTTAGATAGATTTGTACAGCCTTCAACCGTGTGAGTGATATCTACCGCGCTGATAGGGCCAGATACATCGAACAATGATGGTGGTGGTGGTGGTGGGTTTTTTTCACCCATCATATGTTTTAGATGAAGTTTTTACTTGTAAAGAAGAGTGAAATTTAGACTTTTTCTAGTGTCAGTAAAATGGAAATTGATGGCTTTGTTTATATTATGGTCCCACTGATGACGCCATGTTTACATATGGTATGTAAATCAATTATTAGTTTGAGTTTATGGTATAAAATGAGGCTAATCGTATGTTCGGTTTCCTTTGTTTGGTAAGAATCCCGAGATAAGAGTTTTTATCTAGAGTCGGAGTTACACTCACATAGAATTAGGCTTTGTGTATGCTGAATAGAGAAGATGAACAAGAGATTCATTTAGGCTTGTGTGAGATACATTGGATAAGATCCAATGGCTTGCGGGAACCCATGTGGTGGTAATCCCAAGGAGGAGATAAGAATGACACGTGGTTGTACGTTCTTGGCTCTTGGTACGAAGAGAATCTTCAAACGAGGTGTGGTTGGTGTGTAATAGTGAAACACCTGCCACATTATCTCTACGACCTATCAGGTGGTGACATGTGATGTCCGTATCATAACGGTTGTAAACAACAACTGTCATACACGTGATGTCTGTATCATAACGGCCGTAGACAACAACTATCATAGCAGTTGTTGCTTGGAGATTGGTTCTCCACACAATGTTTTTGTGGGCTTTAGTATTTTAGGCATGGAATTGTTGTATGTGCTTTAACTATTGGGCTCAAACTCCTATACATTATCCGCTCTGACGGCGTCACACTGTAAAGTGTGAGGGTGTCATGTTGGGGTGTGATGGCATCACGACATGGGTTGTGATGCCAAACTCCATCCACTGGTCGGTCACCAAAAAAATCAAAACTTCCCTTTCTAGCCATCTTTGGTGACGACGTCATGGATGCCGGTCAAAGCTTCAAACTTTGTCGTTTTCTTGTGATTTTCATCCAAATATGCCCAAAACTTGTATGTTTTTTTTTGAAAAATCCTGATCCATGGTCTAAAAACCAAATAGGAATGATCCTAATCCAAATTAAAGGTAAAGTGATGCAAAATGCATGAAATCATGTGTCACACCCCCAAATTACGTGTTTTGCAGCGGAATGGAATACCTTGGGGAGGACTGTCATAGCATCAAAGTTACAGTTATATCGAACGACCTAAAGTGTCGTTTAGAAAATACATCATTTGATTAAGTAAAATAATCAGAGTTTACAAAATGTAGGTCCCAAATGAAAATCAATGTATGCGGTAATAGGTTTGATACAAGCCAAACGATGTTTTTAAAGTGTATAAATCCCACGTGAGACGCGTCGTCACCACGACTATATGATATGTCCATATGCATGCCATGAAGTGAATGCCTTAGATACCCGAGATAAAACATGCTAAAAAGTGTCAACACAAAGGTTGGTGAGTTCATAGAGTTTGGTTAACAAGTAAAGCCTTAAAAGAGCGTTCATGTAACAAAGGCAAGTTTTTGGTCATATATAATAGTTCGCAAAGCAAAGGCATCGTAAATCCACTCAGTTCCAAGTCCCGCCCATACAAAACTTGCAACCTGTGTGTTTACAACCCAATGCTAAAAATAGTATGTCAATCATGTATGCATGTATCATAGTAGTTAAAAGTTTAAATGTCACCACAAGGGTCTTCCAACAACTCGTGTTGGGATGTTCCTCCAACGCTCACGTTGGGCTGTATCCATAAAACTGGCCTTCCAACATATAAATCTGGGATGTTTGTAAATTAATAGCCTTCCAACAACTTAATTTGGAGCCACTAATTCTTGTATGTTTGTAAATTAATAGCCTTCCAACAACTTAATTTGGAGCCACTAATTCTTGTATGTTTGTAAATTAATAGCCTTCCAACAACTTAATTTGGAGCCACTAATTCTTGTATGTTTGTTCCAAATATGCATATGAAATCAAGTATAACCCAATCAAGTATATAACGCAATCAAGTGTAACGTATAAGTAATGTTGCTTGACAAAAGAGTTTAAATGTTTGGATGAATAAGCATATATCTCGCCTCAAATAGTTTATAGGAATTTAAATGAGTAAAAGCGGGGTATGAACTCACAGTAATATGTAAGAGTTTAAAGTACTTGTGAAAGTAAAGTAAAATAGTTTGAGCATGTATCTCCCCCAAAATTAATTGAAAATGTACAAAAGTAGGGGCTATGAAACTCACGGTGATCAGTAAACGTTTAGAGTATTTGTGAAAGTAAATGAAAATAGTTTGAGCATGTATCTCCCCCAAAATTAATTGAAAATGTATAAAAGTAGGGGCTATGAAACTCACGGTAATCAGTAAACGTTTAGAGTAATTGTGAAAGTAAATGAAAATAGTTTGAGCATGTATCTCCCCCAAAAGTAGTATAAAAACAATTGAAAGTGGGGCTATAGAACTCACCTGGTGTGATTGATATGCTAACAAAATGAAGTGCAAGAAAATGAGGCTCGGAAACTATCCGCGACCTAAAATGAATGATATGATACTTAATGAGTTATGATGTAATGTTATGTATGCATTTCGTATGTTATTTATACCATTTGCGAGTTTTGAAAATAATACTCTTCGTCGAAAAATACTCTTTGGACGTCTTGACCATTCTTAAATTACTTTACAAGTATTTACGTCAAAATGTCATCCTACAATAGTTTCTTAATGATTTATTGTGAAATTTTAACTTTTCGTCGAAAAATAATGTCGTTGGAAATTTCTTGAAAGTGACAAAAATGGTTTCGAAAAGCTAGTCGTAAAATGGTGTACGTCGAACGTTAGGAAACGAACTCGACGGTTTTGGAAAACTTGTATCAAAATCTAGAAGTTTTAGTACATGAGTTTTCGTCATAGAGGTCTCGAACATAAAGATAATAGAGGTTAAATATGGTGATTTTGTCCAAATGTGGTTTAAAATGAGTTTCGGTCAAAGTTTAAGCAACCGTAAATAATTTATTACAACTCCGCTATACAAACGGATGGTCGTTTTAGAAAATATGCTTGATGATCTCGATTTTATTAGAAGACATCTCGTTACAAAAAGTTCCACATCAATGTTAAAAACAGCCTTCAACATGGTCGTTTTAGTTACCGTAACACTTGTCTCGTAAAAATAATATAGTTTTTCTAAAAATAATAGTTACGGCAATTTTATGAAAACGTGTATATCTTCGTCGTTTCAAATCCGTTTTCTACGTATTATACGTCCTTAGCTTCGTATCAAAGTATACTAATATATTTTTGATAAGTCGAAATAAGTTGTAAAGCTTAGGACTCGTTTTTGACTCGTATAAAAGAAAAACATGTTGCTGAAATTTTCCAGAAAATATATATTTCGTCGTCAACTTGAAAAATTCATAACTTCTTCGTTATAACTCCGTTTTAATCCGTTCAAGCGGCCACGGATTCGTTTTAAAGTATATTTTCTAAATATCAAGGCCAAAAATTCGTGCCTACTGTCGGATTTTCCAGAAATTCAAAATAAGGACAGAACACTTTTTATACTTATCGAAAATAGTTTTTCTCGTACTAAACCTATTCCAATCCCTTCAAATCAACTCCAAAGCTAATCTAATCCAACCATACACCTTCTTAGGGTGTCATGGATTCCTAGACATCATCAATACCAATATATAACAAGGGGATAATTATAGGATGACTTTATATATATAACTCTAAAAATCTTGTAAAAATGGTATAAATAAACACAAGTCTTGCATGCTTGCACCAAAAATGAAGAGATAAATATGAAATGAAAGTGAAAGATATAAAATGAAAGAAATATGCTTACAAGCTACTATGATGAGGTGCAAAGAACAAAGGTTAGCCTAAACACTCTAGGTTTTTATTTCAAAACCTTAATGAGAGTGTAATCTAGATTGCATTTAACTTGAGCTTGAGAAAAATTGATGATCCCTTAGAAAACACCTCTATGGCCGGTTTGGAGGAGAGAAACAAGAGAGAAGGAAAATTTTCTTGACTTGTGAATTAATTGAGATAGAATGCAAGTGAATGAAGTGTTGGAGTGTAAGTTTCTTTAAGTAATAAAAGAGTTTTAACAACCATATGACTCATCCCCCAATGGCGGTTTTGGGGATTGTGTCCCTCAATTTTTTTTATTTTATTTTTTTTTTCATTATTGTGTATATACTTGTGTAATTTGTAAGGAAAAGTGTAAGTGACATGGATTCAAATTAAGGTAAATGGTAGTTTTTAGGTACAAGTAAGTTTTTAATAGATCAAAGTAGAATGTAATGAGATAATAAAAATTGTAAAAATACATTCCTTGAAAAATTTGAGTGATAAAATAATTATCGTGTAATTTTTAAGAAAAGCGTCGTAATAATATAACTTTAACGATTTATATACAAAATAAATTCAAAACACTAGGTAAACTCAAAATATAGTTTTTATAAACTAATGTAAGTATAAAAATATATCGGGATCATTTTTAGAAGTAGCGGATTAAATGTTCAAAATAATAATTTACGCGATAACGTTTATTTAATATGAAATTTACGCGTTTAATGTGAAATGAAAAGTCATGAATGAACTAACATGATGCAAATGATGCTAATGAAATGTAGACTAAACTTAGTCCATATGAAATGTTCGTGATGATATGATCATGAATTTGCCGCTAAACCTTTAAGGTTACGCGAATCTGGAACACGCAAACCTAGTTTACGATAAATGATGAAATTGTGAAGCATGAAT
This sequence comes from Chrysanthemum makinoi, assembly GCA_910596185.1. Lineage (NCBI taxonomy): Eukaryota > Viridiplantae > Streptophyta > Magnoliopsida > Asterales > Asteraceae > Chrysanthemum > Chrysanthemum makinoi. Next base: position 32,597,617 of record OU343216.1, on the reverse strand, counting down.
TGTTTTGAGAAATGACCAAAAATTGAGAATTGTGACATCATGGGGTAAATGACGCCTAATACAGCTATCAAATTGCACCTCATCATTGCATATATTGGGACGGTGCTCCTTAATATATTTGTTATTGCATGTGTTGGGATGGGATGTCCTGATAATTAGGTTATGAATACTGTAGCACATGTTGGGATACCTGTCCTGTGGGTGACTTTGGAATTCTGTTTTGCACATGTGGATGTGGACGGTCTTGACGCCCTCCCCGACTTTCCCGTATCATTCGCTCCTAGTATACTGCCATCGCATGTGTGATTTGCATGGTGCAAGTTCGTTCTTATTGTATTAGCCTGAAAGATGAGCGTGTGTCGAGTGGGGTTGTTCAGTTATCGACTATTGGTGATTTTTGGAGCCAATTGTAGTGACTAATTGAGGACTTTCTTGGAATGAGATCATATTTAGTCCATCTACTTCCATTGCCGTTGGTTATGAAATTATTTTATGAATTTTTTAGATAGAGTTGTACAACCTTCAACCGTGTGAGTGATATCTACCGAGCTGATAGGGCCAGATACTTTGAACAACAATGGTGGTGGTGGTGGTGGATTTTGTTCTCCCGTCATGTATTTTAGATGAAATTTTTACTTGTAAAGAAGAGTGAAATTTAGACTTTTTCTGGTGTGATTTAACTTGGAAATTGATGGCTTTGTTTATATCATGGTCCCACGGATGACGCCATGTTTACGTATGGTAAATAAATCAATTATTAGTTTGAGTTTATGATATGAGATGAGGCTAATCGTATGTTCGGTTTACTTTGTTTAGTAAGAATCCCGAGATAAGAGTGTTTATCTAGAGTCAGAGTTACACTCACATAGAATTAGGCTTTTATGTGTGCTGAATAGAGAAGATGAACTTGACTTTTATCCCATGAAATGCATATATATTTATAAGGATGCATTTAGGGTTGTGTGAGATCCAATGGCATAGGGGAACCCAGGTGGTGGTTATCCCATTGAGGAGATAAGAATGACACTTGGTTGTACGTGCTTGGCTCTTGGTATGAAGAGAATCTTCAAACGAGATGTGGTTGGTGTGTAATAGTGAAACACCTGCCACATTATCTCTGCAACCTATCAGGTGGTGACACGTTATGTCCGTATCATAATGGATGTAAACAACAACTGTCATAGCAATTGTTCCCTAGAGATTGGTTCTCCACGCAATGTTTTCGTGGGCTTTAGTATTTTAGGCATGGGATTGTTGTATGTGCTTTAGCTATTAGGTTTAAACTCCCATACGTTATCAGCTTATAATAATATGTAATGACCCTTGAAAAAAAGCTTTTTCGGTTATCCTTATTTACACTTATGAATTACATGTGTCATTTCTATATGTACAATCTCGTGTATTTATTATTTTTCTCACAGTAACCCATGGGGTCGTGTATTCATTTTGATATTTATAATCCTGTTCACGTATCATGTGTGAAATGGGTATAAGTTGGGCGGTGAAGGTCGGATGCTCGGTTTCCCGTGTTGAACGATAAAGAACCCATGAGAAGGATGATATTCTTGTAGTCGGGGTAACACTAGGATCGACCGGATATCATCATCTCATTTCGCAGGCGAGGATAACGAGAAACGTTTATGTGGTACCTTCATCTTACCTCGTAAGAGAGGGTGAAGAGAAGGGTTTATGTGGTACCTTCGTCTTACCTCGTAGGAGAGGGTGAAGATAAGCGTTTATGTGGTAGATGAGGATGGAGATGGTCTCTATGTAGCAGAGAAGGATAGAGATGGTCTCCATGTAGTAGGGAAGGATGGTTATGGTCTCCATGTGGTAGAGAAATCTATGGAGGCTGCCAAGTGAAACTGTGTATTTTTGTTCCAGCTTGTGTGACTTGCTCTAATTCCCTAAACCATCAAGTATATATAAGAGAAAGACAGGGTGAGAGATGGAAGCCCTTGGGCCTATCCATGATATGGGCCATTGATAAGGATTTAAAACATACGTTTTTAGGGGGTCATTTAAGCCCTAAATCGACACATTTTATATCCATTACTACTTAAAATCGTTCCTTTTCACATTTTAGGTCTTTTGGAAGCAAAATGCTAGAATGAAGCACATTCGGACGAAAAGGAGCGAAAACATGAAGAAAATGGAAAAGTCAAGATCAAAGACACTCTAGCACACCAGACGGCGTTCCAACTAAAGGGCGACGCCGTCCCTCTATAGATGTTTTGATCAAAAGTGCTCGCGACGGCTCAGCGGAAATTATGGTTTTAAAGCATGATGACGTCACGCCTAAACTCTGGAAGGAGGCACTCACAAACTCCACACTAGACGCCCAAGAACCACACTCAGATGACGTACTTCATGAAGACTAACGGCGTCACACTCCTCAACTGACATCGTCCCAATGATGACTTGGCTCAAACGAAACCCAAGTGACGGCGACCTGACGGCGTCACTAGCAAAAGGTGACGTCATCGCACTTGTACATCTATATATAGAATTCGATTTTTTTGTATTTGAGGAGGAAGAACTTTGGAGAGAAAACCCTAATACAGTTGTAGTCCAACTTGGACAGTATTCTATGGTCCCATACCTTATTTTACATCACAAGATAAGTTTGTTTATCCAATTTATCATTATGTCTATCGCATGTTCAATTGTATGTGTGTATGCTTGCTTGTTTAACATGAGTAGCTAAATTATTCTTATGTTTTCTTAGATCTATGAAACCTAGTTATTAATTATTGTTAGGTTGTCTCTTGTCTTAATTGGTAGACACTAGATTAAGGAAAACTGACTTCTTCTTTAATTGTTGCGAGCTTGAACGTCTTAAATACCAAAAAAAAAAAAAAAAAAAAAAAAAAGCTTAAGAGGCACTTAGGCCATTTGTTGTGTTTATTGTGTGAATTGTAGGTTAAGGATAGTAGAGTATTTGGGGGAGATACCATTGTACTTGCCGATCCCGGGTAGTCTAGAGGAGAGTTGCAATTCATAGAACTAGGGAATTAGGCACCACCCTACGACCACACGGAATACAACGCATCAATTAAGATAAAGGAAGTGACAATTCAACCGACCAATAAGAGATAACTAGGGAGTAAAAACATCTAAGTAAACACATCTTTAATCATCATACGAGCACATCTACAATTATCATAATCTATCTACTAGTTAATTAGATAATTAGATAAGTAATAGAAGTAGTAGAAATCGGTAGAAGTACCACCCCTCAATCTTATACCTCGAGATATTTACCCTTGCTTTTTAAAAAATATAAAAAAGACTAAAAAGAATCTCCCTCAACCCAACCTTCTCATCATATATCTCTTTCTAGCATTCCTATTCCCCTAGAGAACGAAATCAATCCCTGGGCTTATCACATACTACACTACAACGATTAGGTTCACTGCCTAGAGGGTTGAAAAACTTACTTGTAGAAAAGGAAGTCTTCTCGACCCCGAACCCTGTTGTCAAGTTTTTGGCGCCGCTGCCGAGGAATAGAATATCTAGTTAGATTTCTATCTCGTTTAGGTCCACTCGCTTGATTCCTATCAAGTGAGCTTTTTTTCTCTTTTTCATTAGCTTTCTTGTAGTCTATCCCTCTTCTTTATGTTTGTGTTCGTAGTATTATCACTTTTCATCATGGAAGGTGGTAACCCACCCAACAACGATCCACCACCACATCAACCACTTCCACTCAATCAACCACCACATGACCCGCCAAGAGGCCGTACTCTTAGTGAATACTCTAGACCGAGCCATCAAGGCTATAGGAACACCATTGAGCTCTGTTGGAATCACTCCTAAACCTTAATTCAAGTGTTAGTAATTAATGTGTAATAGTTAGCTTAATTTGGCCTTTATGTTAGTAATTAGCCTTAGGCTTATGTAAAAGGCCCATAAGCCTAGGCCTAGTCCAATAAGGAAAAGGAAGGGACTAGGAGTGTTGCCCTAGCTCCCTCCCCTATAAATACTATGTAATAACCCTCACTTGAGGGTTGGTTGTTCAATTTACTCTCTTTCACTAGTGCTACGCATAACCGGTTTAGTTTCATACGCATAGTGTGTTTGTTTATTGTTCATCCGATCTTATCTTCCTCTCTACTCTTTCTATTGTTACTTGTGTTGCATATTTGGGAACCTAACAGTGGTATCAATCGCCTACTATTTGGGTGAACGTATTGTTTCTTGAAGTGGGTTTTGGTCCTACGCGTAGAACATACGTCTCGTCCTTGATACTTTGGTTCGCTTAAAAACACGTTTTTTACACTTTTTAATCCAAGATTCTTGTACTTTCAACGTTTTAAGGTGTTAAAATAACTGTTTTTGGCAAAAAGTTTCAAACTTTATGCGTGGATCATCGTTTTTGAGCTAGTTTTTGTTCGAGGGTTTCATCCTACGCGTAACCGTTTTTTATGCATTGGATCATCAAAGTTCACACTCTTGTGTTCTTTTGGTGATATTGAAGCTATTTCATCACACAAAAACTGGTTTAGAAACATCTTTGGGCAAAATCATTTTTACGAGTAAAGCTACGCGTATTAAAACCCTAATCTTACGCGTAACTTTATCCTTGGTTTGATCTTCAGTTTCGTGGTTTACTCCGTGGTTTCTTGCTTGGATAAGCCTGAAAACACGTCGACTTTGGATATCTTTTGCATTGTGATAGTGTAAAAGATCATTTGGGCAAAACCCTAAACTTACGCATAAGCTTAAGCTTACGCGTAGAATATCCTACGCTTAAGATTCATCTTACGCCTAAGCCTAGTCTTACGCATAAGGTAATCCTACGCCTAAGTTTTCTACGCCTAACTTCTTGTTTTACGCTTAACTTTAGTATTTGTTCCTTTCTTACGCGTAAGCTAAACCTACGCGTAACTCTTGCTGTTACGCGTAACTTTGGTGTTTTTACGCATAAGTGCTACTTGGCTATTGTGATTTCTACGCCTAAGGATACTTCATCAACAAAGGTTCATTCGACTACAAAGATCCATTTAACAACACAAGTTCTCAACATGTCACAACCACCATACTCTAACTATTTTCCTTACACTTATAATCAACAACAACAACAACAACTAAGTCCCCAACATCAACAATGGAATCAACAACAAGCAGTTTATCAACAACAATTTAATCAACAACATACTCCACTACTTGCAGCAATTTCACAACCTCAAATGGTACAACCACCACCTAGTCTTCAAGTACAACCTTACACAAACTTCTACAATCAACATCCATCCAGGAATACTATGAAGGAACCAGCATGGTTTGGCAAAATGTGTGAAGCCTTGAGTAGCCAACAATCAATTCATGAAGCTGGCTCACTTGATAGACCTCCAATGCTCACTCCCGGTAATTATGATCAATGGGTGATTCGGTTCTTTAGGTTTTGTGATCTAAAGAAGCCACATGGAAAGTTTTTAAAGAAGGTCATTATGGAAGGTCCATTTCAGATGCCTACTATCGTTACACCCGGAGATCCTACTGCTGTTCCACCAAGAGATGATGTCACCAACATTGCAACTGTTGCAGAACTCACGGGTGATCAACTTCTACACTTTGAAGCCGACGAACTTGCAATGCAATACATCCTTTTAGGATTACCCAATCCAATCCTTTGAAGTGTTGATGCTCAAAAGACTGCAAAAGCAATGTGGGAACAGATTCATCTTCTTATACAAGGCACAACACTTAATCAGGAAGACATGGAATCCAAAATCTACTTGGCTTATGAACACTTCATGATTGAACCAGGAGAGTCATTAGAATCTTATCATCATTGCTTTTCAGACATCATTAATGATTTGGACAAACACAATATCATCATGCCACGAATTGCTATCAACACAAAGTTCCTAAGTAGTCTTGGTCCGGAATGGGAGAAGTATGTCATTTTTCTCCGTCAAGCTAAAGATATGCATCATGCTACCTACGGATTGTTGTACGACTATCTGAAGCCTCACCAAAAAGAAGTTGATAAGGAAAGGATTCTCCATGGTCAAACTGTTTCACCATCACTTCCGGACAATCAACAACTTGCTTTGTGGGCTCAAACAAACATTCCTCCTCAACAAGCTCCTCAACCCGCTCCTCAAACAAATGCAACCATCAAACCTTCTGATCCGTCACAGCTACAACCTCAACAAAATCAATTGGTTCCATACAACAACAACACTGCTCAAGCTCTTTAGAGTGAAGCTGATGAGGACTCCAATGCCTTCGATGAACTGCAACAAGGATTTGTTATGATTGCTAAAGCATTTGGCCGTTATACAAACAAATCCAACAATCGCATTTGTTCTTCATCTAGTACAAGGAATTAGGCTGTTGTGAACAATGGACGCGTTGAAGTTCAAAATCATGGTTATGGTCGTCAGATGGGAGGTGGTCAAGGGTTCAATGCTATGGGAAGGAATAATATGGGTGCTCCGCAGCAACAAAGGGCTCAAGTGGTTGAACAGGGGAATGCTCATAATGGGAAAAAAGGTCTTCGATGCTATAACTGTAATGAGAAGGGTCATCTGGCTAATGCATGTCCTAAACCGAGGACAAGAGGCAGTGCTTATTTCAAAGAGGCTTTGCTCTTGGCTCTTAAGGATGAAGCTGGTGGAACTCTTACCAACAAGGAACAGAGCTTTATGGCGGATGCAGATTCTGATGATGATATGGAGGACTTGCAGGCTAATGCAACAGTGATGATGTTGTTGGCACAAATGCAATCACTACACATGAGTGATACAGGCCCGTGTATGACACGACGGCTTGTCTCAGTACTGAACAAACAATTATCATCAATGATCTGATTTCTCCGCCATTTTCTCTATCTGACAAGGATCAGAGTGTTCAACGTGAGTCTTCCACATCTCATTCCGATGATTACCAAATAGATCCCGTAGTTATATTTGATGATCAAAATGACCTTATAGTTAATATTGATAATCAAGTTGACTCCGTGGTTATATTTGAGGATCTAAATAATGATCATGTTGAGACTTACGTTGAACAAAATGAGCTTTTGTCTGACAGAGAAACTGAGCTCTTGACCTTAATTAAAGACCAACATTCTCATTTGGAAATTTGCACGAAATTAAAAGAGAAAAATGCAATCTGTTAACCGAGGATAATGAATGCTTAATTCGACAACTCAACTTCTTCAAAATCAAGAAAACCGTGAAAAAGGTTTTGAAGCCGCTTTTGCCAAATCACACCAAAATGAAAAATATTTGGAACGACAGATTTGTGATCTAGCCGCTTCGAAGAATGCTTTGTTGTCTCAAATAGAACAAATGAAACATGAACATAAACAACAACTTAACGCTCTTACTTTGGAAACTCAAAAGCCAAGGCTGAGTTGTTAACTTGTCAAAAACAGTTCTCTGAGTACAAAAAGCATTCAACTAAACGAATAGATGACTATCTTGAGGAAATTGTCGACTTACAAAGCAAAATCAAAGAGTTTAAAAATGTTGTTTATAAACATGGTGAATCAATCACAACGATTCAAAAGTTTTCTTTCAAACCAAATCCAAATGGATATGGACCGAATCTTGCCGATTACAAACCTAAGTTTTCACACGAGCATTCAAACCATATCCGAAGTTACAGTGCGAACATAAAATTGATGATTCCATTATGACTGTTGTTGAATATAATCGGATGGAGGAATTAGATGTCGATGAGAGTCGGTCAAAAATGGAAAATGTCGTTTACAACAAACCATTTAACTATTCAAAAGCCGTAACTTTTGTCACACAACAAGATACTTCTAACAAACTTTTTGGTTATCACACCGATTTAAAAGTCAGTCCTTAACCAAAAGGTGCACAAATTAATGGTCCTTTATCTTCACTTAGTGAAGTAAAACTAATGCCGAAAGTTGTCGCGTTATCAAATACTTTGACACTTTCTTATCCGACCTCAAAATTTTGGAACGTGAGATTGAATTTCATTCTGAAATAAAAGTTCAACATTTTACCTCGCCAATGGCGCGAGAACATACAAATATTCTTCGAAAAAGAATTTTACCCCATGTCAAAAATTTGAAAAATTGTGCACTATATTGGGAAAAGGATTTTCACAAGGAACTTGGTCTCATGAAAACAGTTTTCGAGAAAACCGAAACATCTATTTCTAATACTAAACGTAAAAAGAAACTGTTGAGAAAAGATGTTGATCGGCTCTTGGAAGATGTTATATGTGCTGATATCCAAAATGTTGTGTTATTACTTTCTTTGCCATATGCATCTGATAATATCTCAGCTGATTATGTTGATTATGTTGATAATGTTGTGAATACTGATATGGTGCATCAGATCGAGTCTTTAACAGTTGAAAATAAACGATTGTCAAACAAACTTTCAAATGCAATACATCGTCTTAATTGGTGTCAAAAAGATATTCACGATCAACAACTTGTTTTTCAACACAAAATCGCCAAGTTGCGTGCAAAATCTTCTGATCCTAAAATTGAGCAATTGGATGATCAAAACGTGTATTTTAAGTGTCAAATCTCAAAATATGAACAAGAACTTGCAAAAGTTAAAATGGAATATGGTGTCATATTTGATTTACTCAAACAGACTTCGTGATGAAGCATCAAACGAACTTGATCATTATCTTGCACACACTAAAGAAGTCATGAATTATGTTGGAAATCTTCGTTCTGAAAATCAAGACTTGGTGCACACTATCATTAAGTTAAGGGAAATGTTAGGAAAGTATGAACAACTTCGCCTCTGTGATTAAGAGAATAGCACAGTAACACTTAGTAATCGTGAACCTAGAATCCCTACTGCCAAATCACAAGTTGCGAACGTGCTTCCTTCTCTAAACAGAATAGTTGCCTCTTTTCCAAACGTCCGCACTTCACGGCCTAGGAGCAATACAAGGAAGAATAGGAAGTTGCGACCTAAGAAAAGAACAATAAAGAATGCTGAAGTAGAAGAACACCCTAGGACTATGAATAAAACTCATGTTGCTTCCACTATAAATATTACGTCTAGCAAATGTAATGGAAAAAGTGTTGTAACTGATGCTGAACCTTTAAGTACTTTTGATATTCAGTCTGATGCACCTTGTGTTATTTGTCGTAAAAGTATGAATTCTGATTGTCATGACAAATGTGTTGCTAAAGCTATCATCTCTCGTTTACGGAATCCTAAGATTCAGAATACCTCTAGGCCCACTAATGCTTCTAAGTCTGTGCTTGGTAAACCGCCTTCTTTAGATTCTAAGAAACGCATTGATGTCCCTGTAGTTCCAGTATCACCTCCAAGGATTGCTGTACCACCTAGCACATTCACTAAGACTAAAGCTAAGACCAGTTGGAGATGGCAGAAATGGTTACATAATACACTAGGATTTAAATGGATGCCTAAAATCATTGATGTGTGTATTTCAACTATAGCTGGCGAGGAACCCTCTAACACTTCGGGTTCCACATCTACTTCTATTCCATCCTTGTCGTCGTGTTCAATGCGTGATACGGTGTCTGAGATCATCCTCTGGATTGTTGATAGCGGATGTTCCGACACATGACAGGCAATCTTAAACTGTTATCAAACTTTATTGCAAAGTTCATTGGCACCGCCGTTCGGGGAATATCACTTAGCGCAGCTATCATGGGCTACGGAGATTACATTAATGGCAACATCGAAATTAGCATGGTTTATTATGTGGAAGGCCTCGGTCACAATCTATTCTCTGTTGGTCAATTTTGTGATGGAGACTTGGAAGTAGCTTTCGGGGAGAAAACTTGTTTCATTCGTGATCTTCAAGGAAATGATCTTATGTCCGCCAACGCCATCCAGTCTCTACACTATCTCCATGCAAGACATGATCGCTTCATCTCCCATTTGTTTACTCTCAAAGGCTACATCTACAAAATCTTGGCTAAGGCACCGTCGTCTCTCACATCTAAACTTTCAAACCATCACCAACCTTGCACGAAACAAACTCGTTGAAGGTCTCCCATGATTCAGGCATTCTAAAGATCACCTATGCTTAGCTTGTGAACAAGGGAAAAGCACTCGTGCTCATTTTCCTTTAAAGGTGGAACACAGCTCTCAGCATGTGCTTCATCTTCTTCAAATGGATTTGTGTGGCCGATCGCGCTGCAGCACAATAAATGGCAAACGCTACATCTTGGTAATTGTTGATGACTACTCAAGATGGACTTGGGTTTATTTTCTTGAAGTAAAGATCAAGCTCCACAGATGATCATCACCTTTCTCACGAAAATACAAATTCACTCGAACATCGTTAGACAAATTGAAGCACAAAGGAACTGAATTTGTGAATCACACTCTTCGGGAATATTATGAGCAAGTGGGAATTGAGCATCAAATATCTATTGCCGCACACCGAACAAAACGGAGTTGTTGAAAGACGAAACCAAATGCGTTAGTGGAAGCGCCATAACGATGTTAATCAATGCTAAACTTCGTGATTACTTGTGGGTAATAAGTTCTCAACTGCATGCTACACTCAGAACCATTCAATGATTACAAAACGCCACCACAAAACACCATTTGAGCTTCTCTACAATCGTAAACCGAACCTCAAACACTTTTATGTCTTTGGATCTCTTTGCTATCTAAATAATGATCATGATGACTTTGGAAAGCTCAAAGCTAAAGCTGACATTGGAGTCTTTATTGGATATTGTGAGAATTCTAAAGGTTACCGGATCTGGAATCGTCAGACAAAGCAGGTTATGGAAACGATTCATGCTAATTTTGATGAACTTACTGAAATGGCTTCTGAGTATAACAGCTTGGAACCCGGTCAAAACCGCTTAAACTTCCCTCAAACCCCATCATCACCGGTGATAAGCCCTCACTTACTCACAACAAATGGAAAGACTATTTGCTCCTGCTCGTGATGCGATATTGATGAACGTGCTCGTGTATCCGTTGTTTCACGCTCAACCTCCAGCGATAATACTCTAATACCGATACACTACACTACAACAACTACCGTTGAAGATGCACCACCGATTGACTCTACTACAACAGTTGAACAAACCGCTTCAAGAATGATGAACCGGCCGATGATGTTTCGAATGAAGTACCCCACCCTGCAGATTTTGATCCAAATGCATTCTTTAACCCGTTTGCTAATGAAGCTGCTGCACTGATGTCGCGAATCCTCAACAAGCCATTTGAATCCTCAAAATCTGCACAACGTATACCAACATCAACCTTCTACACATCGATGGACAAAAGACCATCCTCTAGAAAATATTATTGGCAACCCGAATCAACGGTCATTACAAGACAACGCGTCTTCACATAGACGGTGAACATTGCATTTATGCACTCACCGCTGCCAAACCAGAACAAAAATTAAGGATGCAATGACAAAAGATAACTGGATTGAATCCATGCAAGAAGAACTCAACCAATTCAAACATCTTAAAGTATGGGAACTGGTTGAAAGACCATCGAGGGTCTACGTCATTGGTCTAAAATGGATTTGGAAAAATAAATTGGATCTTTGAAGGGAATGTCATCGAAACAAGTCACGCAGGTGGCTAAGGGTTATAGACAGGAAGAGGGTATTGACTTTGAAGAATCATTTGCTCGGTTGCTCGCGTCTTGAGGTCGGATATTTGGCGTTCAAGCTCATATGAACATCACGGTCTTTGGATGGATGTCAAAAGCGCTTTTCGAATGGTCAATCAAAGAAAGCAGTTTATGTCACACCCGTAAGGATTTGTTGATCCCGCTTCAAACATGTTTACAAACGAACAAAGCTCAGTATGGTCTCAAACAAGCTCCTCCGGCATGGTATGATAAGCTATCATCTTTCCTCATTGCCAATAATTTTACCAAAGGTTCGGTCAACCCAACTCTTTTCATACAATATCACGGGGAACATATTTTAATTGTTCAAATTTATGTGGATGACATCATTTTTGGGTCAACTCATAAAAGTACTCAATCGCTTTTGCAAAACTAATGAAGAAACATTTTGAAATGTCCATGATGGGTGAACTTATGTTCTTTCTAGGACTACAAGTTCATCAATCACCCCGTGGTATTTTCTTGAGTCAGTCCATATATGCCCTTGAAATTACGAACAAATTCGAATGAATACTTGTGATACTTATGCCACACCAATGGCACATACCAAGAAGCTGGACGCTGATTTGCATGGGAAATTGGTTGACCCTACCAAATACCGTAGTATTATTGGGTCTCTCATGTATCTAACGGCCAGCAGACCTGATATTGTCTTTGCCGTTTATCTTGCTCCGTTATCGATCGCGACCAAGCTGAAACCCACCTCTCGAGGCTAAAAGAATCCTCCGATACATAAAGGGAACCATTAATTTAGGGATCCGTATCCGGGATTCGTTTTGAACTAATCGCTTTTCGACGAATGACCACGCAGATGCTTAGACTCTCGGAAAAGTACTTCAGGAGCACTACAATTTCTTGGTGATAAATTGGTATCTTGGCAATCGAAGAAGCAGGATTGTACATCGCTGTCCTCAACCAAAGCCGAATATGTAGCCATGTCGGCGTGTTGTGCTCAAGTCATTTGGATGAGAACACAACTCAAAAATTATGGTTACGTATTTGTGAATACCGATGTATCACGCGACAATCGGAGTGCTATTGCGATCTCATGCAACTCGATTCATTGAAATCAAAGCACATTGATCTTCGATATCACTTCATCAAGGACCACGTGGAACATGGTACTGTTGAATTATACTTCTTGGTACGTAATACCAATTGGCGAGATCTTCTCACCAAAGCTTTAGCTCTGCTAGGTTTAATGAGTTGGTCCACCGAATTGGTATGAGGTGTTTGACTCAAGAGGAACTGGATGGACTCTTAAAAAATTCTTAAAAACCAATCAAACACCAAAACTTCTTTTGTAAATATTTTTCAAAAACAAAATACAAAAATATAAAATCCGATAAAACAACAAAAATATTCTTCTATCTATATTTCTTTTAACATGGCAAGTACAACTCTTCCGTCAACACTCAAATCTTTCAAAATTAAGTATTTTTTCCGATCAAGTGTTGAGGGGGAGAAAATAAATACTTAACTGTTTCAAAATAACTGTGTACTTGCATGTTAGCCTATCCTGGTTGTTTCTTTAAATTATAATGGTCACATCTATGGTTTTACGACACTCCTCGGACTAAAATTTATAAACTTTCATTATTTCTTAAGTCGAGGGGGAGTGTTGTCAAGTTTCTGTCTTAAAATCCTTCGTTTGGTAACCAAAAAGGAAGTTAAAAGGCTTTGGATGAAATTGGAAAAGGTGAAGGGACTAAAACTGCCAAATGTTTAAAGCTATATTAATAAAACTACTCCACCTAACCCTAACTCATCACATTTAATATTTTCACCAAACTAATCCTACGCTTAAGAATCGTTCTTCAAATTCAGTTACCTGATCTTCAATTTGTAAGTGATTTTGTGTTCCTAACAAGTTTTTAAACATTGGTTTTGATTTTCAAACAAATCCAACGGTTAAATTTACGTATATGGTTGATTATGTGTTCTACGCATATGCATAAGAACACATGATCATGTTTGTGTGTTTATGGTTAAAAAGATAGTGTCAAAACGTTTCTATAACATCAATGATATATTTTTTATCATCAAAATGCACCCAGGATACGAATTGATGGATTTTGAAAATTAGGGTTTATCGGGGTTTGGGTGTTTTCATTTGTGAATGTGTTTGGTGATAAAGATTGTTATAATGGGTTGTTTTCAACATGAATTGATCATATTTTAACCCAGAAATTACCCAGAAACATTAACTGATTAAGAACTGCCAGAAAAAACTTGGTCATTACACATTTGGGTATTTCTGATTCTCTGAAAATTGAATGTTAAAACTTGGTCATTACACTCATATAACATCTTAGAACTGCCAAAAAAAACTTTAGTTCAATTCCTATGGTTAGATTTCATATGCGTAATCTTTAAGCTCTAGGGTTTAAGTCTACACGTAAGAAATCTTACGCGTAAAATGTTTGATGAATTTTCATGACATGATCTGATATAAAATGAATGTATGTGTTAATATTGATATTATGATGACTTTATTTTAGGTCTGCTACACGTAATATTCAGAATCAAGGTCATTAGCTATCTACGCATAAGGATCACCTTACGCGTAGAAGGTTATGCGTAAGAGAAATCTTACGCGTGGCGTTTACGCGTAAGGTTCTACAAAGGGACTACGCGTATCCTGTGAAGGATATGCGTGCTTGGACGCTACACATAAGGTCTACTCTTACGAGTAAGACGCGTACGCGTAAGGTGTTATATACGCACAGCGTAAGCTCCCCACGCATAAGGTTACCTTTTTCCTACGCGTAATATTTCTTACGCGTAAAGTAAGGATCCCACGCATAAGCTTGCGTCTCGCGATATACTTCTCCTGTTTACGCATAAGCTACCATTTCTACTCCTAAGCCTTGATCAAACCTTCATTATGAATTGTTACGCGTGCATACTTGTAAATAAATAAATCATAACGTCCCGAAACCAATAAATGTCACTAATAAGCTTAAACGTTTAATATGTTGTGGAAAATAAGTGATAACATAAACTTTAAAACTTAAAGTTAACTAATTCACGAAACTTTTCTCAGCGACATTGGACTATTGAACAAGCAAGTGACTTTGGACTCGTAACAATCATTGACATATCTCATTCAATAAGTAGACAATAAAACCTTCTATTGACTAACATTATGTCTTTCGATATGTTTGTTCTTTTGGCTAAATGTGTTTTCGATCACACGACATGGAAGCTCAATGAATGTGGATGCACCAAATGTCCTCACCATTCTGATATCTTCCCATGGCTATCCTATGAAGATTGGAAAGAACAATCTCGAGTTGACTTTGAAACTCTCACCGCCGAATCTTCTTGTCTCATTGCAGTGGATATTCGAAGAATCATCCCTATCGAGAACATGCTCACCAACTCTGCCATCGTTCGAGATCTACATACAGCAATTACGGAATACAATGCGGATGGTCAAAGGTCAAAATCTTTGTGACGGTGGCGCCAATCACAAGCAACTCACCATCACTCCTGCAGACTTAAGGGTTTATCCTCATTCCGACATCATACCAAGCTGAATTCTCTGCGCACCTACTAAAGAGACGGTTCGCAATTCTTTTAATCAATATGGGTATGCGAAGCTTCGGGGTTATCATTAAGCATTCTCACGTGGATCTCAAGAACATCCCTCAGCCTTGGAGAACCCTTTATATCGTCATCAAAAAATCCATTTCGGTCGTGGCGGCTATGAGCATCCCAAGCTCGTGGAACGCAAAATTTTGGGCTCGATCAACATGAAGCACATCGAAGTGGAAGCTCTGATTTGGGATGACATGATGACATTCCTCCAAAATCTTGGCTCAAAGATTCCTTACATCAGATACACTAAACTGTTGATCCAGAGAGACTTGGGTATAACCCTGATATCCCCAAGAGAATCAATGACCCCACAATCGACATGATATCGAACCTACTCTTACACGGATTTAAGGAGTCAATGACTAAGAAACAAGGTGATGTGTTGCGAGATCACCTTCTCTCGATGAACTCAAATAGCTCTATTCTTATAAAAGATATTTGGTTGCGGTGGAAGAGAACAAAGTTGGTTTCTTCGATGAAAAATCTTCACTTGCGCCTACAAGAAAACCGTAAGAGGAAGTGCGGGAAGTGCAAGTAAAGACCGAGAGTCGAGGAAGTTCCCGGAGGAATCCTCCACGAAAGAGGACAGTTTCCACCAAGGAAGCTGTTCCTATTCCCGTACCTAAGCCTGAACCACAGAGAAAGCTAATTGACGAGGACTCTGGAGGAGTCGCATCGAGATGAAGAGACTTTCTACTATGAAAGCGCTAAAGATGACACTACGGTACCTAAACCTCCCGGTCCTCCAGTGACCAGGAAAAGGGAAGACTCCAGTACTTGTGCCTTATGAAGAAAGCTCAGATGAAGAGCAACTGGATAGATCATACAAGAAAAAGTTCAAATTACTTAGACTCCAACACGTTAAGCGAAAAGAATTTGCTAAAGATCAAATGGGTGGCCGGAGGATCAGTGGTGGAGTTCAATCTTCACCAGGTCACGATGCGGTTAATCAACCCGATAAGGGATCCGGTGCCACCACTCTTGAGCAACAACAAAAGCGCGTGGAAGATTCTATTGATTACAACGTTGAAGAACCAGAATCTGAGAAGTTAGAGAAGGTAAAAGCTGATGAAGAAGCTGCTGCCAAAGCCAAAGTGATGAACAAGCTAAGTCTAGAAATGAAGAAGATGTTGAGTATGATAAGTATCTTCTAGATAGTCCGCGGTCAAAGGAAGAAACGAGCCACCAAAGGACCCGAGTCTCCTCACATCTCATCATCATCAGATTCATCTTCTCACTCTTCACCACCACCATCAAAAGGAACAACCGGATCCACATCGGATCGTGAAGAAGCCAACTGTGCATCTTGGATCTCTCATGCAAAGACTCGAATCGTCAAGGTCAAGCGGGTTAGAAAGAAAGACATACTCTACAAAAGTTGAATTTTCTCGATCGGATAACGTATCTTCATGATGAGAATGACAAGATGCAAGTTGAACGGGAGTATGTCCAGAAGCTCATGAAAAATGATATTCAAGGGAGCATGGACGAGATGATCAATGGATACATTCACAAGTTCCTTATGGAGGTCGTTCTGTTAGGAATTAGAAAATTCCATAGTGAAGAGTCGGTCACCCCAAATGTTATCTAGCTTAAGTTAGCTCGTAGACTTGTCATTAGTTACGTTATTTAGTAGTTTATTTATTATTTTGTAGCGTAGTATAGCTTAGTGCAACACCGTGGAGGAAGGACGGGTCTTTACCCATCAGTATACTCGATCCAGGCCGATAGGAGGTCGTATTTCTTGTAACTATAAATACCCCTTCCATCCATGGAAGGGGTGGTGCTTCTCATTTAATCTAACCTTTCCTTTATGTAAACCTCTAGCAAGAACACCCTCTCTATCTACTTTCTCTCTCTAATGGCAAACATGTATTTTGATCATCCAAGACCACCCGAATCATCAACACAATAAATATATCGATCCTACAATTGGTACCAGAGCCCAGGTTATTGTGTTTTTGTTGATTTGTGTGGTATTCGTATCATGTTTTTGAAGTTGTGGTTACATGTTTTTTGGTCCTGAAATATCTTTCTTAGTCATTGTGTTTACAGTTTCATAATATTGTTTCAAATGGTCATAATATGTCTTTTGCTTACTGTGTTATTCATCTGTTCTTGTCTCATTAATATGTCCAAAAAATTATGTCCAAACTGTTTTGCTAATGTCTATTCTTATGATGTTTTTGGTACCAAACATGTATACATATGGTTTTTAGTCTTGGTCAAACTGGGTCCAAAAATTGTATCTTTTTGATATAGTGTTTCTGGGAATATATGAATGTGGTCTAAAACTTTGTATCAAATATTTGGTCACACACGGTCTTCATTCTTGGCCAAACCTGTCAAAATGAAGCAGTTTTTATGCATTTTTCTGGGTTAGTATGAACTTGGTCGGAAAAACATGGTCGGAAAACTCATCGGAATATGTCCAAATTCATTGAATCCAACCTAGCGACTTAACCTAGCGATTTGGACTTACATAGCGACTTGTCATGAATAAAGTGGCGGTTTGATTTTTGAGTCAAACTGGTAGCGATTTGTGTAAGGTAGCTACTTGTTATTTAACAAGTAGCGAGTTGTGCTTTGATGGGTAGCGACTAGACTCCTAATGATGTAGCAACTTAGGTTAGCGACTTGACACATGACTACTGCTAGCGACTTGTTATTCATTTGTTGGTAGCGAGTTACTTTGTGGCGAATTGTGATGAGATTATCAAATGTAGCGACTTGCTTACCACAAATACCAAGTTCCATTAAAACATCTTGACCTCAGTTTTGAACCAACATCTTGTCAACCATGAAAACTAATTGAGACAAACAATGATAAACCGGATCCGAAAACAGTTTCCATTTCCCACATAATCAAAATCCTATCTTTAACATCATCCAACATCCAACATCTATCTACTACTCAGACTCAAACAAATTGAAAAACATATTCAAATAAATCTCAGATTTTTTCATGTGTTACCAAAAGCTTATCAGACCTTTGAGAGGTCATTCAAACACGAAATCAGAAATCATCACGGATCCATTGTTTTATGAAGTCTAAGCTTCTAATTAACTATCCGAACATCATGTGACAAGGAATATAACTATAAAGTCATCTCTATGCCAAACGTTCGTTCAATCTAATCACAACAAAGATTAAAAGTACCTACCTTTGAATCCGTGGCTGTCTCAAAACACCCTCGAGCCATCCTTGTGGCGAGGCTATCCTTTTCCAGGATAGTTATGTTCAATATTGAATGGTATACAGATGATGGGGTACGGTGTTCATGCGCTGAGCAGGAATAGAGGCGTTTTTCTTTAAGTGATATTAGGTTGTGTGTGAAGAGGTTTTTTTTGGTTTGATGATATATGTGTGAGATGGTGGCTGGATAAGAGAACGATTAGGGTTTATAATCTGATTTGTTATATGATCGCGTGACCTGATCTTGATATGGGATTAAAGTCTTTTTGATTTTTCGTTGAGGAGAGAATGAGAGCGGACTGTTTGTGTTGATTAGGGTTTTTAATTGCATTTGAGAGATGAAAGTTATGTTGAGAGTAATTTTAGGTTAAGTGGGATATATGTGTGCTCTTAAATACCGTGTAATTAGGGTTGTGTGGTTATTGGATCAGTTGGGTTCTTTTTCACATGGGACGAGTAATATGGGTAAACGACCAAATTGATCCGTGGATTTGCTTTTGTTTGGGCCGTGGCTTGCTTGCGAGCTTTTCATGTGATTTGGGCTTATATGGATCTTTGGGATATCTATTCTAATTGGTTACGATATAGTTGATCATTGAGCTAAAATGATGGGATGTTAATATTGTGCTTGTATGAACTAATAAGAGTTGCTATCCGAAATTTAGTTTTGGATGCACAATTTAATGATATTTGGTAAACGAGTGGTATATTTGGTCATGATAATTTCACGAAGGATACACAATTCATGGCCTGAGCTAAATTTCTCGGATGGTTGGATTACACTTTCTGGGGACACACGTTGATTGTGAAAATGTTAAACCTTCTTTAAAGTCCGAAATTTTAATGATGAGCCGGAGTTGACTTGGATTGGATTGGAATGGGGCTTAATGGATTATTGGATCGAATGCTTATTTTTGATAATGAGATTTGAAAAATGAGATTTGAGGTTTTGAGTTGTTTTTTTATTGTGTTGTGCGGGCAATACTTTGGTTTATATATTTTCACGAATAATATTATGTCACGGCTTGATTTGATGGTTGAACAAAGTTGACTTGAGGTTGTTGATATTTGGTATTTCTTATTTGGATATCTTTGTGAGATCTTCGGTAGCGTTTACTTATTTAGTCTTCCTTCTTTCTACCTTTCCGAAGATGACTTGTTTAGGCATTTATAGAGTGTGATAAAGACTTGGCTATTTAGTTACGGTTGTGATTCTTTCTCATTTAACCCACAACGTAACTATCACACCGATGTCTCACGCAGTTGAGGATATGTCAAGAGGTTTTGTACATTTGGTACACCGTTTCTTTTCACGAGGATCGATTACAAGTTTTAAGTAACAAATCTGGGGAATTTTACTTCATGATCAAGTTTGGCATATCGGGTTTACTTTACCAAGGGGTCACTACAATTTCCGACAAAAATTCATGAATGATGTGTTTACCAAAGTGTTTACTTGATGGTTGATGATATGGATGATGTTGGATAATGAACCGTTGATGAACCATTTGACATTCCCTAAAGAGAAACTCCTTTGAAACCAAAGTTGTTATAACACATTCAAGCTGACATTGTTTACGGTTTTGTCTTGATTTTGTAAAATCCCGCAAAAGAATCTATTTCTCGGTTTAAATCATAGACTTGTAAAATCCCGTGACAATGGAAACATCCTAGTATTAGTAAAGTGCATTTCTGGATCTATCTTGCGGTTTATTCTTGGTTTTGTAAAATCCTTGAAAAGAACCTATTTCGGTTTAAACCATAGAATTGTAAAATCATTGATGGAACCATCTTGGAGAAGAAAAGTGTATTTCGTGATCTTATTTGATCTTTGGTGCTACGTTTTTACTTGAAGAAGGGATAAAGGGTGTACTTCATGAATTGGATGTGTGTTTGGATATTCGTCATGGCAGTTTGGTTATTACTTGGTTTAATGGGTTATGTGCTTATACCATGGTAGGGATGAAACCATTATCTAAGTTCAGCAAATGTCAAAGAAGGCTAGATTTGGCAGAATGTCGGAAGATGTGACAACACGTTAATTAGTATTATTTATTTGAGGTTGAAGTGAATTATTACGGCGTAGTGTACTTAGTATCACTGAAGGTATCGGGGATGGTTGGATGAAGATTCTTCATGATCCTTGTTTGAGCTTATTATCAAAAACAAAGACTTGGAAATCTAGTTATTGTTGGGTGTCTTTTACCTTTTCTTTTACCACTTGGGGAATTGGGCTCATACCACCACAAAATAACTATCACTTTAAGGAGTTACGTTGTAGTGCTCAGATTCAATTGTGGATTTTCAAGAGGTAGTAATGCGTCTTATACTTGATGGTTGGTTGATTGAAGAGTATAGAGTACATAGAGAGTACTTAGAGATGCTAATGGAAATCGGCACCGCTCTTTGTTACATATGTGCATGTTTAAGTCACAAGTTAAGTTAGTTTACTTGAGTGGTCAAGTTCATCATATTGGGCTTTCTCTGTCGTTGTCACCACAAAGAGCCTACTGAATGATAATGGGGTTGATTACATGCTTTACCAAAAGAGATTGAAAAGAGAGAGATTATATGGCGTCTGTTCACATGATTCGAGGCCTCGTACTCCAAAGAAAAGAAATGTGTATGTTTGGTTAGCATTATCTTACGAAGAAGAGAAATCTTCTCTATTATGACCATTCTCATCAACATGCTTCATGCTTTTTCCATGTGCTTTTGATTAGCAACAAGTGAACCGGGCTACCGTTGATTGTTTTCTTATTCCACTTGCTCAACTATAATGAAGATGGAGACATCATGTGCTAATGTTGCATGGGAGAAGTGTAAATAGACTACATTTGGTTAAGATATTCACTTATTTAATCAAGAATGGCATCTCCGTATGCAATTCTTGAGGGGGAGAAGAAGTGTGAATTTTTTTTGCACTGTTGATTGATATTAGAGAATATAAATGGTCATACGGCTCTAAACTCATGTAAGAACCGAGCTTCTTCTTATCGGGTCATCTTAATATGGAGTTTTTCTCTCTAAGAGCGTTGGTTGACATCTTCACTGGTTGATGAGTTTATCTACAAAGTGCTTCGGTTAATGCTTCAAGTATACATCAACATGATGATTCCGAACAATCTCTCGTTCTTGTTTGATGTGATTGGTAGTTTGGTGTTACCATCTTGTGTGTTAGATTGCGGCCTTATGTCGATTTCCTTGATGAACATCTTTACATTCTTGTTAGATTGGGAGAGAGATTTTAGTTAAGGGATTTGCAAGATGTAAGTTAATTGGGATGCTTTTTGGTGGGATGCTTTTTGTGTGAGTTGAAGATGTTAACTATCTATTCCCAACCGCACTTTTCAATCTTGAAGAAGGTCGAGTCTACGATCTGTTCTACATTTTAACATGTTAGAAGACTAAAGCGTGTTGCATTTAACGATCTAAAGATTCTTCTTAATCACAGGCATTTATCAAGCAGTTAATCGGTTTGGGGAGAGCACTAATTGGGAGAGAGTTATATGTCGATTCAACCCAATTAGACTTGCTCATTCTTTAGCGTTGACTCGAGACGTTGTTATTGACTATTTCACGTATTGGACATTTGACACAAGTTGATTACTTCAGAGTTAATCATTTATCACTTATTTGAGATTGAAGATGACTTTCACAAAGGTGTGTTCTTATTTGATAACTTGCTCGGGCTTAAGAATTTGAATTGAAGGCTTGGTTTATCTAGTTACCGCAATGAGGTGGATGGTTGAAGACCTATCACTATTAGAGTTACTTTGTTTTACTCACTGTCACACGCATATGACGGTGTGGATAATCGCAAGAGGTGTTAATGTCTCATACTTTGTTGGGTAGTGAGTACTTAGAGATTTGCTTGAAGCATAAATTCTAAAATCGCTCTTCCATCATTAGTGCTAAAGATACAAATGTGGGGAAGTTCACTTGGTTTCAAGTATGGTATATCGGTTTACTTCTTCGGTCACTTCAAATTGTCTACATAGGGTTGATAAAAATAGTCGAGAGAGTCTTCAAGAAGTTGATTCTCACAAGAGTTCAAGTGTTCTTCTCAACAAATTTCTAGTATACGGGTTTATAATGATTTGTCGACTCAAGTGTCTAAACCAACAAGGGGAAGGAGACAAGCATCTAAACGCGAGTAAACTTGATGAACTTAATTCTTCTAAGTAATTGAAGATATCCCGGGAAGACAAATGTTATTACCGCAGAGAAAACTCAAGGTTTGACTCATGGCGAGTAAACTTGATGAACTTAATTCTTCTAAGTGATTGAAGATATCCCGGAAAACAAATGTCATGACCGCAGAGAAACTCAAGGTTTTACTCATCAAGGCGTTTAGTATTCTTATTCCAACTATGTGGGGAGCGATGGAAGAGTTAGTTTCAAGATAAAAGAGGTACACAAATGCGTGATGATTTATGTTATCACAATCATCGAGGAGAGAGAATTGTGTACATTGAGGCGCCACCGTTTCACTTGAGGGCTTAATCGTGATTCAGAGATATAATCACTTATTCGAGTTGACATCCGCAGAGATTGTCATCCCAGAGATAATCGACTTGGCTTGCTTCAATGTTATGGCTATTCTTCCTTGGGTATTGGTATACTGATACTTGAGCTTCATACACATCATCGTGGAAGAAAATGTGAACATGGGGAGGTGTTTTCATTCCCCTCATGATGTGTATTCTGAGAGCTCTTGGTAATGGTGTACTTCGGTTCTTGAGCTTCATACACGATCATCCGTGAAGAAAAATGTGAACATGGGAAGGTGTTTTCATTCCCCTCATGATGTGTATTCTGGAGAGTTCTTGAGCATTATACAAAGAGACTGACGATCAATTCAACTACGGGAAGGTCTCTTGACACCTTTTGGAATGGATTGCTTCAGACCAAAGTGGTAATGAAATTTGAGAAGAAATTTTAAAGTGGGATGAACGCTGTCGTTCTTCTTCTTGATGATATAACCCGAATGGAGATCCTCGACATCGCTCTTAAATGGAGCAAAGGATTTATGGTAATGGTGTGCTTTTCTGCGCACTGGCTAAGGCAAGCTTGAAATAGAGCTTCAATCACTCATTTTAAAGGATTTTCGGTTTGGGGAAGTCCCAAAGTCTCACTTTCGATGGTTCTATTTCTTTCAATTCAAGAGCTTGGAAGCTTTTGGTGGATGTTTAAGAGATGATGAATTCTATCTTCTACGACGCTCCGCCGATATCCTTATCTCTGTATTCGTATCATCATCCTCTTTAACTATATCATCTATTCTATCTTTGTATATATTTATTAAAAAACCAAATACAAAAATATAAAACCAAAGAAACAAAATACAAAAATATAAAACCAACAAAAAGAAAATAGAAAAATATAAAATCTTCAATAATCCATAAAAAATCTAAAATTTGAAAGACCAAAATATGTTTTCAAGACATGTCTTCTGGTATCGATAACATCTACGGTCTTAGAAATGTCATTCAATAATGGCACGGGACATTAGATGAAGTTCGAAAGCAGAGGTGTAAATATTCTTTCCAAAACATGTCTCAAAAATGGCTTCTGCTATTTCAGATCGTAACCGCTTCAAATGATGGCTTAAGCTATTTCGATCTAACTGGCTTCATATGATGGCTTGCGCTACTTGACGTAACCCGTGCTTAAACCATGGTTTGCTATTATTTCTGATAGCAACCCGCTCTTCAAATGAAAGGAAAGTGTCGCGCTAAACCAATTTTCAAATATTTCGAGCACTTATCCTAAAAACAAAATGAGGAAAGTATGTCAAGGATCTGCTGTTCCTACACAAATGTTTTTCCGTCTAAAATTCTTCCGAAAAATATTTGTTGTTTTCAAAAATGGTGGTAAATAAGTTGCTTAAAATCAATCGATTCGAGTTTTATAAAATTTGGAAACTCAATCAATGACTTCAAGACTTTTAAAATCTTTATAAAATGAGTTATTGGTTGAGGGGGAGAATGTTTTCAAATCTATATCTTCCAACGAGCTTTCTTAATTATCCTAATATGCTTAATTAAAAATGATGTTAACCTATGTTGAAGGACTAGGTGCCTAGGATATGATTATTAGGATTAGATGATTAGAGTTTGATGAACACATTATTCCCATACATTTATATGATCCGATTGATATGTTGCATTGACTTTTATTAGTCGATTGTTGTTTGGGTGATGTCGACCACCATATATCTATGTGTGTTCACTAACGTATGCATATCATGGATATAAGAATGTCTCCATCCGATCCCACTAATGAAGATGATTGGATGCCAAAGGGGTAACTAGATCTTGGGTTGACAAATGAAGAAACGAGCTTAATTGACTTCTATGGAGAGTTGGCATAAATGCAACGTAAAGGTCTCACTCATGATCGCAGATGGTTTTCTTCTAAGTGATTGAAGAAACAGAGCTTAATTTGACCTCAGTTGGCATCCAAAATGCAACGTAAGAAGAAGTCTCACTGCATCTGCAGACGGTTTTTCTTCCAACCTCAATAACAACAACAAAAGCTTCTCAACCACTAACGTATCTTTGGCAGATACCATTTTAAACAATTTTGAATAATTTAATTAAATTGTTTTGAAAATGAAAAATTGTTTTGAAAAATATGGACTTAATTTTGAAAATCACCGGACTTCATTTTATCAAAATTTAAGTCACTCAATTATCGACTACTCATGGATTGAGGGGAGAGTGATTTAAAATAAAATATTTTCAAACGATATTTCTTCACAAAACCTTTGTACAATATAAGTGGTGATCTAAAGATTTAATGTTATGTCATGGTATGATTTTTTCTTTAGAATCAAGGTCTTTCTAAATGAAATTTTTTCTCGTTTGTTTGATTGTGAAATTGTTTTATTTTACTTAAAGATCTCTTAAAACTATCATACCCGACACTAACAATCTTTAATGTCTTAAAATGGTCCTTATCTGTCATTTTTCAAAATCAAATCTTGCCACGCCTTTTCCCCAAATTTTCTAAATGATTTAAATCGCTTGGGATCACAAATCTCAAATGGTTTGATATTTTGATCGGTGAGATCGTGATTTAAATCTCAAATCGCTTTAAATGGAATTGGTTTTAGTCCTTCAGCACTCCGCCTCCATGTACCAAACGATTTCAAATACACAATGCACATGTTGAGGAGGAGGATTTATCCAAAACCCAGATGAGTATTTAAACAAGGCCACATTTTCTCATGTTTTCTAAACCTTATTAAATCACTTGGGATCCAAAATCTCAAAGGGTTTGATATTTTGATCGGGGAGAATTTGTTATTTAATAATGAAATTTGATAAAAGGTGATCGCTTTGATTCAATGTGCAGGTGCTCTCTCATATGTGCTAAACGCCAGATCTCAAGCATATATTGAGGGGAGCATTTTAAAGGAAATAAACTATCGAGGTACAAAAGCTTTTATGTTTTAACATAAAGTACCTTGATTGAATTTTCAAATGGTTTTTCTTAATGGTTTTTGGTGGATGTGCTTCAAAGAACTCTTGCCTCTATGTGATAAAATGATTTCAAATATCCTATGCACATATTGAGGGGAGAATTTTACCAAAGAAATTCAAATGGCTTTTTCTAAGGAAAATGTGATCAAGAAATTATTTCAAAGAAATTATTTCAAAGATCTCTTGCCTCCATGTACAACAATTTTAAATTATATGCACATGTTGAGGGGAGCATTTTCTAAATGATCAAAACTATTAAGGTACAAAATGCTTTGATCTCGTATCACAAGTACCTTGATTGGTTTTCCAAATGAGTTTTCAATTGGTTTCGAGGAAGGAACAATACCAAAAGACCCACCAATTTACTTTATGCATGGTGTTATAAGGATGGTTAGGTTAGGTATTCGTTCCACCGATCCCGCGAGCGGAGGGATCTACCTGTGGACAATCCACTAGATAGTGTAGAGTCCTTAGGTATGATGAAAAAAGGAGAAAATGATAATATGGGAAGAGTGCGGATGAGAGAAAGTACTGGAATAAACCCAACAAGGTTCTAGTTATGAAGTCTCGGTAAGCACTCTAAGGGTTGAAGAATGAAAAAGTAATGAATGTGAAAAAGGGTGAAAAGAAATAGCCCTCCATCAATTCAACCTTAGGCGTAAAACCGGTTCAATACATATGCTCGGTTGTTACTAAGGTAACACGGTATTGAAGACAAGATCATGGACCCAAAGGACGACCTGCACTAAACTTCCCAAACTACTCAAGTTCCTCTTAAAAGGGCTTGTTTCATTCTCACGGGAACCGACATTATCTATCGACTCTTTCTTAGAGATTGTTGATATTGAAGAAGGAGACCCTCTCCCTAGTCTCCGGCATAGGAACCAAATGTGCACTAATTAAGTCTAGAGCCAAGAGATCATCCACAATATCTCGTTAGGACACTAAATTCATGAAGACTTGTTGTTTCACACAATGTGGAAAGTAAGAATATATTAAGAGTTCTACGATTATCCTGTGGTATTGCCGTAATCCGAGTGGTATGTAAAAGTATTCACGATGAAGATGGAAATCCTTCTAGAGCCAACATCAAACAAGCTCTTGGTGGTGACATGTGAGATCTTTTCTAAAGATCAAACTTGTGACAACTGGATAGAAACAATGGGGCTTATCTTGAATCAACCTTGGTCCAGAATGGAATCGCGAATACTTTTGGAAAACCATTCGATGTGCAAATCTTCTTTTCTCTAGCACGTCGAATGTGTACTTATGTTTTCAAATTCAAAAGTATCTCTCGATTGAAAATACTTTTAGAAAACCACATCAATGTGTACTCATTCTCTAATACAAAAAGTATTTTGATTGAAAATTGATCTTTCTCATAAAACCTTCTTCGTATTGCAAAAACTCTTCAAGTACGCATTGTTTTCAAATCATTTTTCATCAATCAGTGAATCTCAATTATTTGGTTCACCCAATTCCGGTTGTCTTCTTTGAGACGTCCAGGTTTGAGAACAGCCTAGAATACTGCGAAACCTCGTCAAGGAGATTCTCGGAATCCTACCGATCACAGTAAAGATTTGTACCGATCAACGGGAACCGAGTCGTGTACCTCAATTCAACGAAAGTGATCAAAGACACTTTCGTGCGCTTTTATTACTAACCGTCGTATGCGGTACACTCGACATTGCAAATGATCGTAATTGAGGAATCAATCCAAAGCGCATGTTCATAGCAACCACACTTAATTGAAGAAATCATGACCGTGCATATCTACATAACTGTTTCGATATTTTTATACTATGCTTCATACGCCGCGAAATATCATGAACCGTAAGGCTTCCGCTACTGATGGAAAGTTGTCATGATTCAAAGTGTGAGCATGTCGTCCAAAGTCACAACGCCACATAAAGGCAACACAACTATGGATGATCCGTAGAGATTTGTCAGTGATGATCTCAATGAAAGCTCAAGATCATCAAAGATGTGGATCGCTTAAAGGCCTCCACTAAAAGTACAAATCTATGCGGACTTTGAAGTCAACCGCTTATGCACAAAGATTCGGAATTGAAGAATTGAAGTCTACAAGCTCAAGAACAAAGTCAAGAATAGAATGCTAGGATTCAAATGTAAACATGGGGTGACCTCCTTAGGAGATTGTTAGGAATTAGAAAATTCCATAGTGAAGAGTCGGTCACCCGAAATGTTATCTAGCTTAAGTTAGCTCGTAGACTTGTCATTAGTTACGTTATTTAGTAGTTTATTTATTATTTTGTAGCATAGTATAGCTTAGTGCAACAGTGGAGGAAGGATCACTTTACCCATCGTATACCCGATCCACGGTGCCGATAGGAGGTCGATTTCACTATAAATACCCCTTCCATCCATGGAAGGGGTGGTGCTTCTCATTTAATCTAACCTTTCCTTTGTGTAAACCTCTAGCAAGAACACCCTCTCTATCTACTTTCTCTCTCTAATGGCAAACATGTATTTTGATCATCCAAGACCACCCGAATCATCAACACAATAATATTATTCGATCCTACACATCGCCTTCAAACCGACAGGAGATGTATACCGCATAAATTTATCCTAATTCTTACATCTAGCCAAGCAAGCCATGAAATCAACTCCAATGAATTTGAGCATCAATCCATTTGAACTCACAATCTTCTCAGATGATGAATTGGTGAACCGCTAGTAGCTCAAATGTCTAAACGCTCAGAACGCTTTGCCTCCCACTAAGCTAAATTGTTGAAGCATCGGTTGAATACCAACCCAAACAAGATACGAGAACACGCCAGAAGGCCTAAACGCTCAGAGATACTAATAAGACAAAGATCAAGATAAGGATAACGAGCCCAAACGCACGTAAGAAGTCCGTGAATCATCCTCCATTCAAGACTCAACAAGCCTCCACCTCAAAGGACTCCAACCAACAAAGATCTCCTCCTCGCCTTCAACAAAAAAAACCTCGTGATTGAGACACCACCCCGCACTTAAAAACCGGGATCACTTTGAGTATACGGGTGGTGATGATGAGGAAATCCATGAGCCCCAACAACAACCCATCTCTCCCGGCGCCTAAGAAACCAAAATCTTCAACCGTGCCAAAGAAAAAGAAGAAAAGGAACCTAACATCGACGCCTTATCATGGTCGGACGATGATAATGGAATTTAATGGTTCTAGTTGTTGATTCCACCCCTACCCATCTCAAGGTCAAGAGGTTACGTATCAGTACATTGGAGCATGCGAAACCATGCAAGAAAATTCCGCGAAGAAAGATGACGAAATCCGAGTGAAGAGAATCAAGAATGAAGCATTTCAACTTCTCAAAGACGCTACCGAAAAGTGCTATAGAAGTTGAGTATCACCTTGATAATATAGCACGAGCCATGTCTAACAATATGGATTGCTCAACCCGTAAGCAAACATCGACTTCACCAAACGGACAATCCTCCATATTACAATCGATCGGGTCCAAACCTCTACCAACAATTGGATAACCCGACGCTCTAGGATTCCATTGAGATATTTCTTCAACAAAGACTTGGAATTCTTCTTCACGGCATGATGGTTCAAGGAAATACGCTACATCACCGACACTTCCATTCCCATACCATATACTCTAACCGCATAGCCATCGAGGAAAGAGCTAACCACATGTTCTCCAACAATGTGGAAGAGTATGACCGTGATGTATGGGATTCACCATTGGCCTAACGCCAAGAACGCCTAAGCTGCCGTAAGTCTCAACATGAAGTGTTCAAGCACTAAGAATATCGCTGCCATCAAACATGTTGACCTTTCGGCCCAAATGGGACTACACTTTTCTCAAGAATATTGTGGTCAAAAGGCAAGATGGAAGGGATTATGCATTCTCTCAAGCGGGACTTTGAAAATTGTTCTCAACGACATTGAAGACATGTACCTTGCCAAAGTATAGGGTCGCATGAGACAAGTTTCAACCTGGTACAACGTGAATTCATCAAGTCCTTGCCGATCTTTATCGCATCATAGTCATCAAAGAACTGTAGAAGATCTCCGCCTGCGCTGAACTACTACACTCCTGTCAACTTCACTCCACCTCAGCTAGATCTTCCGACATTAACCACATACACACTCATCAACCAACCATTCGGAGTGGTTTACCTTAGTGAAACACTACGAATCGCTTTGATGATGGTGTAGAGATCTTCTCACAAGTTTGGGGATCACACATTGAAGAAGGTTAAGGATGGATTAACTTATAGGTTGAAGGATATTCATGAAGGAATTGGGTCTAAAAAGCATGGAATTCTAAGGAAAGACGGGATGTGAAGCGAATCATCACCTTGATTGATGAAAGGTTGTATCAAGGGATCAGCCCGTAACACCGGAAAGCTTTGTAGGTGGTCGTCCCAGATTGCTCTAGCCGGTTATCAACGCCCGCTCGCCAGATTCTCGAAACATTGATGGTCTTCCGGTACCCCTTGAACCGCTTCTATTTCATAATATTTTGGATGTGTGATTTATATGTCTATGGCTTGTGCACACATTAAAGTGTACAACCCGCCTTTGTAAATAAAGGACCCGTGAGCTTCGCTGCCACAATTTTTAAAGAAGTTAAAGCTTTTACTTTGAGTAAAACCTATCAAACCTTTCACTTTTCAAGGTTTTGCTCAAAAGAACAAGTATTTCCCTTATGATTTTCAAAACCTCAACCGTTTATATCACTTGTTGAGGGGAGTATTTGACTTTAAAACTTTGTTCACTAATTGTTCACAGTGGTCATCTTCCCACAAAACTCAAAATGGTCATATTTATTCTCAATATTTCTTCAAAAATAACACTTATATGCCATTTTTGAGGGGGAGAAAATTTATGTGATAAGAAATATGTTGTGTAACCGCAAATGAATCTTTGTGCTATAGACTTAACCAACGAATTGACGAGATCTTAACTGCTAGTAACTCGAAAAGACTTGTCCCGGACGGGTAATAATTTCAAGCTAGTTCGCAAGTGATGTAAACGTGTCTCGCAAAGGACTTGTCCTATAGAATGTACCATTCGAGAAAATTCTGGTAGACATGATCTTTGACGGGTTTGACAACCTTTCGAGGTTTGTCCACACCTTCAAGATAGTTATTAGAGCTAGTTGTCACCTAAAAACTGACAATGTAACACTTTAACTATTCAACGAACCGAAGTCTCCGGGATTCTCTATCTTGAGTGATCAATTCAAAAGTGCTACGCTTCTCTCAATCGCAGATTGCTTAACTATTAAGCACGTAGGAGTGGGGAGTATTTATGCAAAAGATAAAACCTCACAAGTGGTACAAAATGTTTTCATTCACAAACACCACGAGATTTTGAAAATGGTTTTATGGCAATGGAGTTATAAGGAGATTAAGGTTAGGAATAACCGTCCTATGATCCGCCAGAGGCGGAGGGATCTACCCAAGGACACTACCAATAGTTAGAATTAGAAGTCCTTAGGTATGATTGTAAAAAGGAGAAATGAGAATCGGAGAAAGAATGAGTTGAAGAATTAAAAAGAAATGTAAAGAAAAGGGTGAAAATAAATAGCCTTCCAAATTATTCAACTTAAGGGCATAACCGGGTTCAATTCATATGCTACTCGTTGTCACTTGATGACGCCGGTATTGAAGATTAAAAGTCGTCATGGACCCAGTGACACATGCACTAAACCTTCTTAGCCACTCAAGTTTCTCTCAACAGAAGCTTGTTTCATTCCTACAGGGAACCCTACGAACTATCCGCTTCTTAGAGATCGCCGGTATTGAAGAAGGAGACCTCTCCTAGTCTCCGCCAGAAAACCAAACACACTATTGAGCTCAGAGCCAAGATTCATCAAAAGATCTCTTAGGTACACTTGACATTTCATCACTTGATGTACAACAATAAGAACATCGGTGTCGTTATCGAAGTCCTTCGATCTTAGCAATATGTCGAGAACATTATGAGAGGTTCACATTTGTGATCCTCGATTGAATGGAAACTCCTGCCGTGGTCAACATCAAACAGCCCGAAAGTGTGTCACTTCGGTAACTCCCGTGGATTACGCTTAGTGTGTCTCAAACGGCTACAATCGTGAGGTGATGCTTGTACGCCGACTATCAACCGTAGATGTACCGGTACATCGCTATCTCACTTGTGGGACTCGTCAGAACGCCTTTGTGAGAATTAGAATTGTGTTTTCACACTATGTGTTAACACTCTCAAGTTCAAACTTGTAAGTGCCGTATCCGCTATTACTAACTGTTTTCTTGTTTTCTTCTTATGGAAGCCTGGCGGAACGATCGCATTCTTCACATGTTCATGCCAACATCATCACTAATGGAAGTTCTAACTAAAAGCAACACAAAATTCGAGATTCTTCGTCAAACCAAAGAATCTACAAAGTTAAAGACTTAAAGAACTTCATCGATCAAATCCAACGCCAAAGAGCGCGTGAGCATGTTGAAGAATGACATGGAGACCGAGCAAATAAGGCACTGAGGCAAGACTGCGCATTAACAACAACATATTATCACTACCATCACAAAGAACAATGATCAAAGAACAAAGATTATGATGACGCCAAAAGTAACTGCTTAAAGAAAACAATTTCTCTACACCGGGAGATTGTTCAATCAAGGCAATTTTCTCACAAGAAAGAAGAATGTCGAAGACGCCGCTACTTATTACATCAAAGATTTCATCGTCAGATTCATCACCAACACTTTGGGGGAGATTGTTGGAATCACTCCTAAACCTTAATTCAAGTGTTAGTAATTAATGTGTAATAGTTAGCTTAATATGACCTTTATGTTAGTAATTAGCCTTAGACTTATGTGAAGGCCCATAAGCTTCTAGGCCTAGTCCAATAAGGAAAGGAAGTGACTAGAGTGTTGCTCTAGCTCCCTCTCCTATAAATACTATGTAATAACCCTCACTTGAGGGTTGGTTTTGTTCAATTTACTCTTCACTAGTGCCATAACCGTTTAGTTTCATACGCATAGTGTGTTTGTTTATTGTTCATCCGATCTTATCTTCCTCTCTACTCTTTCTATTGTTACTTGTGTTGCATATTTGGGAACCTAACAAGCTCCCACTTCAAACTCAAACTACGACCTCATCCGACATCATCCGGTTGGTGCAAAACGGATGTGCATTCCATGGACTTCGTTCCGAAGATCCTAATCAGCATCGCAAGGATTTCCTAAATTTTTTTGACTCCATCCACCTTGATGCTACCACACGGGAGACCACGCGCCAAGGCTCTCTTCCAATCTTCTATGGGACCGCTAGTAATTGGCTCGGAGCCACTTCCGGATCCATCTCAAGTTAGGATGATCTCACCACTCGTTTTCTCGCCTAATTTTTCCCACCGGGGAGAACTACCAAGCTAAGGAATGACATCTTTATGTTCCAACCATGTCAAGGCGAAAATCTCTATGAGGCGTGGAGTCGATTCAAGGACTTGCTCCATAAAGTCCCTCATCACGGCATTGATCTTTGGCTTCAAGTCCAAATCTTTTACAATCATGTCATCTTCAACTAGGGCAAATCATCAAAGCTTGCCGTGTGTGTTTAGTGAACTTACCTTGAAGAGTCGTGGGTACAATTAGGTTAGAGACCAACCGAACCGACCGACCGACCGAGATCGGACCTGACCGGACCCACCACCGGTCCGTCCTCGTCTATGCATTGGGCTAATTCGGTCTTCGTCGGTCGTCCGTCCGTCCCACCACAAACCCACTATTTTGGCCTTAGAGACCAAAATGCTCGTCCCCCCGACCGACGGAGTCGATCAACGGACCGACCACCACATTCTGTCTCGGCTCCGTCGCCGTCTCGGCTTTTACCTTACCCGTCTTCGGTCTTGTCGGTCCGCACGACGTCCGGCCCGTCCCGGACCGATGCTCAATTTAGGTACAATAGAGGACCTTGCCCTCTATGACTAAGAATGTTGGAATGACCCCGTGAGTTGCCCAAAACCGTTAAGGCAATCTCCTTGCCGCTGACTCACAACCTTCCAATCGTGATGCTCGAACTGAAGATCAAGTCATTCCTAATGAGTTCCTACGAAACTCCTAAGCCTTCACGCCAAGTGAACAAACTCTCTTCCTTGTGTAAATTATGTAGTGGTCTCATGACACTATATTGCACGAGACTCCTCAACAAGCTTCCGTGGACTACGATCCTCTCGCACCAACGGAATGGGAGGAAATTTCCCAACACACCGAACCTAGGACTTACAAAGAAGCCCGAAAGGCATGGAGGGGCAAACCCGAATATAATTGGAGTTAAACCAAAGAATTCACCTCTAACGACTCCCTATGGCCCCAACAACACAATCCAAGCCCTCATGCCCCTAGTCAACACAACTTAGAAAGGATGATGCGATACTGTGACATCCCAAGAAGCTTAAATAGCAAGCTGACCTTTAACCAACAACAAGTCGAGATGGATAGGAAGATAGATAACCTCGAAGCCATTACCAATCATGATAGGATCGACAACCTAAAAGGTTAATACTATCTCGACTCACTTTCCCGAAAAAGCTTCCCTTATAAAGATTAAAGACCCAAGCAAGTACTTCGCTCATTCACAATTAGGAAATGAAACTAGGGACCAGTCTTCATCAAAGTATGTTCACTTTGTCAATGCCATCACCCTAGTGAAACCAAACAGGAATAGCGATGAAGAAAATCATGAAACGGTGCTTGAGGTTAGTGAGACTCCTAAGGATGAAACAACCAATGAAGTAGACGAAGCAGGTGATGAACACTTCAACAAGTTCCTACTATGAGGAACTTTCATACCACCCACACCTAGTGCGCGACCTTCGTCCCTTTTATACTAAGAGATGCCCATGAATCACCATTGGAAATCCTAGAAACCTCAACATAGCGTGTTGCATAGGACATCTTTTCGTGAAAAAGGCCTACATTGATCGTAAGTCCCCAATAAACATCATGACTAGCACGTACTATAATTGGGTGATAAAAAAACCTATCCCAAATAGGCAAGACCCCAATGATCCTAAAGTAAGATGTAATTTCCTTGGTAGAATTAAGGGATTTCCCGTCTATTTAGGTAGCTTCATGTACCAAACGAATTTCGTGATTGTGGAAGATATTAGTACGGCTAAGATCCTAGCTTGTCCCATGTAGTTCTAGGAAAGCCTTTCATAGATAGCTTCGGGATGACTTAGGATCCATCGTTAGGGATTGTTAGATTTAAGGATGAGACCGATGACATTGCCTACCAAATGCCATTTATGATTAAGTAATTCTCATCACTATCCAATAATGAGAAGGAACTTAAGCTATCGGTCTACTATAGGAACGATGATTACAAGAGGAAATGAGTAGACTATGTGATGAGCAAGATATTTGGATTCTATAAAGAATTTGTGAAATTACGGCCGGAATATAGAACCAAATGGGGGCAAGATGACTTCTTAGAAAGATGCACAATAGGGCATAACTATGCTATGGAAAACCCCAATAGAGATTGTCGTGAGGGAGAAGATGACGGTAAGGAAGTTACGAGCACCTAACTTCAGTCTAGCAACAAGACTCATAAAAAAGGAGGCAACCTATGCTTAACTGCTTTGCTTGTTTTGTTTATGGTTTATATATCTTTTTCATTGTTGTTTATTCTCATAGACTTGTGAAAAAATGTTTATTTTGTTTTAACTTCGTCTTAATTGCATATAAAGGTATTTTAAGATAAGTGTAGGGAAGATCACATATCTTTTTAAGAACATGAACATAAGATTAACAATAATTGGAATTGTAGGACCTTACTTTTATCAACCTTATCACAAACCCAACACGTATACAAGTATAACCACGTGAAACCAAACACAAACGTTATGCTTAGAAAGAATAAGAAGAAAGGAAAGATGGTTACTTGAATGATATGAAATTGTGTATGTGAGGATAAAGATAAACACAATATGTTGTATTGCTCCAAAGAAAACACACACACACACACACACACCCCTCAAATGACCATTTGAGGGGTATTTATAGTACAAGACACAAGTTGCCCTAAAGGATTTCTTTGTATGGCTTCGTTGGATTGGATTTGACGGGATATATGAGCTATAGACGCAAGCTTAGCTCATCTTTAACCAAATAGCTTATCCCAATCCATTTAGCTAGACTATTCTATCAACGATATCTAACACATCGCTAAGTTCCTAATCGAATGACCATCACTTCTAATATAAACTATTAAGGCTTACAATCTCCCTAAGGTGGTCATTCAAATGATGCTCCACTTGATTAGGTCTTTACTTTTCTCGAGCTTGAACTTTGTGCGTAGATATAGAATAGTCTTGATTCTTTGTTCCTTCATGCTTTGTGAATAGATAATGTGGTTGTTCCGCCGTTGTCAACTTCGTTGGTTAGGTATCTCTCACGCCTTTCTCCACCATGCTCACACTTCTATTTGTCTTTGGTTACCAATGATGTAGTTCTAGGTCCTTAAACTTTGTAGATTCTTTGACATGACGAAGAATCATCTTTAACTTTGAGTAGCCTTTGATTTTGATGAGAACTTTCATGTGTTGTTGGTATGAGCATGTGGATAATCGCATCATCAATCCGGGCCCGAGCTTCCATAAGAAGAAAACATAAAACAGGTTAGTAATAAGCGGATTCCTGCACTTATAAGTTTGAATTTCGAGGGTGTTAACATCATAGTGTGAAAACACGCCTCTAATTTCAAAAGGCCGTCCTCAACCGAGTCCCACAGTGAGATAACACGATACCGAAGTACACCTACGCCTCGTGATGAGTCAACCGAGGTACAATCAAGCATCACCCCGACGACTATAGACCGCTTGAGACACACTGCTGTAATCCACGGGAGTTACCGCTTAACTCGCCGTCGTATCGCTGATGTTGACCTCGCGGGAGTTTCCATTCAATCAATCGAAGATCACAGAAGTGAAACTTATAATGTTCTCGACAGATTGCTAAGATCTGCGTAGGACTCTAGAATATATCACTTGTGCCCTAAATGATGAACAACAAGCGATGTCATGTCAAGTGCCCTGAGATCTTTGATGAATCTCGTGGCTCTAGACTCAATTAGTGCATTTTGGTTTTCCTGAACGGAGACTAGGGAGAGGGTCTCCTTCTTCAATATCAACAATCTCTAAGAGTTAGTCGATAGATTATGTGGTTCAAGTGAGAATGAAACAAACCTTTTAAGAGGAATTGAGTGGTTGAAGGTTTAGTAAAGGCACATGGGTCCATGACGCTCTTGTCTTCAATACCGGTGTCATCTAGTGACAACCAAGAGTGCATGAATTGAACCCGGTTTCTGCACTAAGGTTGAATATGGAGGGCTATTTCTTTTCACCCTTTCTTCACATTTCTTTTTAATTCTTCAACACCTTCTTTCTCCTTTCTCACATTACTCCTTTTTTCAATCATTCCTAAGGACTTTTAATACAAAATAATTGTGATGTCCTTGGTAGATCCTCCTCCGCGGATCATAGGACTCAATTCCTATCCTTAACCTTATAACTCCATGATCGTCCATGCGTGCCATAAAACCAATTTCTTTGAAAATCTCACGTAGTATTTATGATAGAAAACATGTTTGAGACACTCCATGAAGTTTTTATTTTCTAAACACTCCCCTTCACATGTGCTTTATGAGTTTTAACAAAAATCACACATCGTAGGGTAGAGTTTGCACTTTTGAATTGATCGGCTATAGACAATTCCCTACGAAACGGTTACGTTGCCTAGTTAAAGAGTTCCATTGTCAGCTTTTAGGTGACAAGTAGCTCTAAAAACTAACTTGAAGTTGTAAACACTCCTTGAAAAGAGTGTTAGACCCATGAAGGTGCAGTCTATCACAAGTTTCTCGAGATGGTACATTTACGACTTAGATTCCGTCAATTCATTGGTTCGCCTCGATTGAGCTCATTGTGAGATTCAAACACCATCATTAAACATTTTGATCACATTTAATGACGCTCCTCCCCTCAAAATAGCATATTTGCGGATATTTTTATATCAACTGATTAAACAACATTTTAGAATCTTTTAGGGAGACAAACGGATTTGATTTAAGAATGAATATGGAACATTTTAGTTTTATACTCCCCCTTTAATAAGGCATAATCAATTAAAGGGTTTTAGAGGGAGTTATCTTGAGCACAAAATATTTTGAAAGATTTTGAAAATCTTTTGAACAATCTTGAAAAGGTGCTCAAGATGATGATGATTTCTCACCATGTTTAAGTGTAGTGCACCAAGCCGCATAATTTGATTTTTTCTATAAAAGCACGAAGTTTTGATTTGAAAATAATCAAAAGTCATCATTTTCGTCCGGTTGTGATCAAGTATACCTAAAGCCATAGATTAAGAAGTTTTGAGAAACCACATGTTTTGAAAAACATATAAAAGAACTCTCGCCAAGTATTCTGTACTTCTGCCATATCATTGTTGAATGACATTTAGAAACGCACAAAATATCGATTATACAAGAGACATGTCGTGAGAAGAATATTTTTGGATTTTTTTTTATATTGTTTTTGTATTTTTTGAAAGTTTTATATTTTTATATTTTGCTTTTGTTGGTTTTTCAAATTTTGTATTTGTTTTTCAAAAATATTTACAAATAAGCTTTTTGAAAAATCATTTC